>CM040395.1:48425302-49010302 GCA_022702515.1 Ilyophis sp. 1 JC-2022 | reverse complement strand
TCTCTTTATAGTCAGGTGAGAGTCAGGCTCTTTGCCCAGTGAATCTCTTCAGAGTCAGGTGAGAGTAAGGCTCTTTGCCCAGTGAATCTCTTCAGAGTCAGGTGAGAGTAAGGCTCTTTGCCCAGTGAATCCCTATGGAGTTAGACGAGAGTCAGGCACTTTGCCAGTTCAATCTTACGATGACATAATTAAGATCCGAAAGAGAGGTCTAGGGGGAAATGGGAGAGACAGTTTGGCTGCTCTCCATGTCAGTGGTTTGTGGTGAGGACCATTTTCCCCATTAATACATCGTCTGTTCACACTGTCTCTGGATGACTGCCAGTACGACAGATCAACTGCCCATCTTTAAAGCTCTTTGACCTTGAATCCTGGATGATATTCTCTCTGAAGAAAACGTGTAAGGGGAGTGCCCTCAACAAGTAAACAGCCGTAGCTATACAAGTAGTAAATGATAACTAAACATACAAAACTAAAAAATCTGCTCTAGAATAATATTCATATTAGGATAACAAATGAACATAAACTATCATAAAATTGAGACCACCATAAATATAAAATCCCATTTCAGTTCATATTTAGTTCACATACTGTCACTTTATATTGCCCTTTCAGATCAAGTTAAAGGCAGAACATGACCTAAAGCTTGCAAAAGCATTTTCAGAGAACAACCTTCTGTGTCCCCCGTGAATAAGCCAGCAGCGAGAAGAATCCTCCCTTCACTGTCTTATGAGGGGGGGGGGGAAATCTCTGCTGGAGCCGGAGTCACTGGGGAGGCCTATCTGTTTGGGCCTAGAGTTTTCCATCCTGCTTGGAATGGAACAACCTTGAGCAAAAGGGCAGTTTCTTTTCCCACATGGAAGGAGTCCCAAATGGAAGGTTCTAGATGCTGATGTGAAACTAGATAGGCAGGAGTACTGATAGACCCCCATGATGATTCAGGAGCAATGGTGCAGTGTAAACACGTCAATGAAGGACGGTAGCTTGGCGACTGTTACACAGCTTGTGTAAAATGTTGAATGTCAGCCTGTCCCTTCTGAGGGACTCTGGTCTGTAATTCCAGCTGTGTGCCTGTGTTATGCCAGAAAAAGTTAAATCGAAGATTAAATAAGATAAATAATTTATTGTCCATTCCCTTTCAGTAAAAGGGGAATCAAAGCAGCAAAACTTTCTTCGGCAAAGTTCAAGGAGGAATAAAAATAGATTTTTTCACAACAATGAACAGATTCAGTTGCTTGTATATAATAATAATAATAATAATAATAATAATAATAATAATAATAATATTTGTATTTATTGTCAAGCACAAAGCACAAAGTGCTTTACGAAACAGGATAACAAACAGGCACTCAAAAAGACAGTCAAAAGAAGAAATTACATGTGCGAGAGTGTAAAATGGCAAAAGTATTAATAAATGGATTAAAATGACCAAATAGTATTGAAAATAATTATATATGGGCACATACAAAAACACCAACACACACTAATGATTCACACACATACACAAACATTCACACACGTAACCTAATGTACTAACGCACACAAACTCCCTCACACACAGATGCTCAGGACAGCACTTCCGTCATTGAAAGGACAGTGTGTATTATTCCTGATTTCGTTAATCCATGATGAAATCACAAACCCCAGATAAACTCGGCCCGAGAGAACATTACTCAATCCCTCTCAGTCTCACCACGTGGGCCGCACGTCACGTTTCCATGGTGACTTTCCAGTTGCGTGGATGGTCTTATCGACCGGGAACATAAATCAGTGAATATCTTTGATTCGTTGTACGGGAGCACAGGGGGTTTTTGCCACACGTCTGCGCTGTCTGGTGAACACACTGTTTGCATGGTTTAAGAGGCTTACTAGCTTTCAGGCTTGTGTTTGCAAGCACCCCTTGTGGTTGGGCCTCGCCAGTTTTCATTCATAAACCGAGGTCATGCTTCGTCACCGTGGGCTCATATAGTTCATTCTCCCACAGTCAGGGGCAATCCCTGCTGTTTCATTGGCTAAGTCACTCATTCTCATATTCATACATGTACCCCTAAATAGGGTTGCAAAATTCAGAGAATTTTCTTCATTTTAAATTTTACATGGTAATCAACAGGGATTTTCAGGAATATGTGGGAAATCAAAGTTTTTTGCACACAGGTTGCTCTTTCCCTCTGGCCCTTTTATTATATTTGCCATCAATTGAAATTCACGCCTCAAGACAAATTAAAACAGGCTTTAGAAACTGTCTTTGTTCGCTGGCATTGACTTTTTATTTAAGTACAACCAATCTTTTATTGAACAAATTTTAACATTCACTTGTTTTAAATTATTTTACCCCTTTTAGATGTCTCATTAGACAACACATTTAATATTAAATTTTTTCTATGGCAAAATGAAAATGTCTAAAATTAAATTAAGGTAAAAAAAATTCAACAAAGTTCAAAGTTCTTGGCAGTCGCAGCCTTTTGCACGCTCCCTGTTCCAAGCTTAATTAGAAGTTGCACTCCTGAATCACCATGACCACCTCTGTGGTCACTAGCAGGGTCTAGCTGTGTGCTGGACTCCTCTGGACTTGGTTAAAACGGTTTCAGGGTTGGCCTTAAAGCCCCCAGTTTCTGCGCTCTACTGTTAGAGAGCCTGTTGCACACCTTTGTATGGGCATTTCCAATAATAGACCAGGGTTACTCAGAGGCAGCTTATGTTCATGGAATCTGCAGCATCACGGAGGTGATTGCGGGAAAGGTGGTAATATAAGATCCTTTTGATATAATTTGCCCATTTAATAGATGCTGTGATTTGGGAATCTGCTAAAACATTTGGAACCATCCGAATTTGGAATAAAAAAGAAGACTAATTCCAGAAGTTGCTGAAACAAAATTCATGCAGACATTTTCCATGGAAAATGTTGAAATTCATAAGAAATTGACCCGCCATTTGCAATCCGACACCTGAAGGACATACAGGTCATTGTCATAGAAAAAAAAAAGTGCTCGTGGATTATACAAATCAGCCCTCTAATCTTCCACAGGTTCCATCTTCAAATAGATAACTTTACGTGTCTTTTAGCGTATGCATATCACTATATGTCATATTTTGAGATGTATGATGTTTTCATGATAATAAGGGATAAGAAGTATGGTGTAGATACATTTTAAAACAACCTGCTCTGATCCGTTTCAGTTTCCTGGTGTAGTCAGCCTCACATTTTACAGGCTGCCTCCTTATTTAATTCAACCTGGAGGTTGTATGTCAAAGTTCATCGATTTAAAAAGATGGCTCACATTCTGGTGCTTTTTGATATTATTAAAACATTTTGTGTAGGCTTTTGATTGGCCCAGACAGTTTCTGTGTGTGACAAAGGATATATTGATATTTAGAGAAGTTTCTGATGGTCTGCCAGCATTATAGTATATTCATGGGTTTGTGGTTTAAAGTAAAAAAATGCACCATGTAACATCAAATCAGCTTGCACAGCAAAGATATGAAACAATCAAAAACATACACTGAAATAAAAAAAAAATTTAAACCCAGAAAGTAAACAATCCCTTTAACCAGTTTCACTGATAGAAAGCAGGACTTGATAAGATAAAATGATATACTTTCTCTGTAAGAAAGTGAGATACTTAATTGGACCGATTTGCCCTCTTTCATAGCTTCTTAACTTACTGATCCCCACACTGCTCAGTTTCACCTGCAAGGCTGTAGCAAAAACAACAGGAGCTTCAGAGCTCCCCTCTGCCGGTTGATTTATTAAAAACGGAGTTAGGACATTAATTAACGTCCTTGTGTGAGGAGATGGACTAAGCCCTGGGGATTGGGGGTTGCTATGGCACAACGGACAGTATCGTCACAATGGGATGTCAGGTCTGTGAGATAGAACCTGGTGGTGGTGGCTGACGGATCACCTTTGAATGAAGGTGCTGTTATCCTGCAATGTCCTCCTAAAGGGTGAGATTAGCCATCTGCATTGTATTACATTAGTGCTGGGTCACAGGAATAAAATGGTGCGTGTCACGTTGGGTCATACTCATATGTCAAACTGTTTCATAAATGATTGTCATGCTGATGTATGAACACATCCCTGTTTCCTGGCTTAGTTGCTCAGTGCGGTTGAATGGACCGATCCTCTCTTTCACACTCCGGCCCTTTGCTAGCCACAGTTTCACGGTCTGCATGAGGAACCTGTGTTAAAGCTAAAACACTGTGATGCTTTTATCAGATTTCTTAGGTCATGTGAGTTTAACCGAAACTATGTAAATTCTTCTTGATTTCATATTTTGCTTTTGAAGGGCTTGAAAAAAGAATCCTAAGACACCATGTTCTTGGAGATTTACGCCAAATCCAAGCTTACGACCTTTCCATTGTGACGTGATACAGGCAGTTGGAGGATAAACCGGAATCTCCTGTGGCAACCAGGGCACAGTTCCATAATTTCTGAGCTGCTACAACATTTCAATCTGTTTTCATCATCTTTTTCTGTCATGCTGGGCTGTTTGTTCTTTTTTCTTAATTGTATAGAATAGGCAAGTGTTCTCTGGATGTCATTGACAGTGCTGGGAGGCAGACTGTATTTGGTGTGAGGTTTGAGATTAAATTAAATGAAATGTAGGATTTACCTAAGGTACTAAGACCTGATATTGTAGGTTGTAACAGCAGAAATAAAATGAAACCAAAATTGAATGAGTGCAATTTCTCCAGTGGTTATAAAACACAGATAAATATTTAAGAAAAAAAAACCCTAGAGTACACAGGTTTTGTTTAAAAAAAAAATAAGAGTAATTTTGGCGTGCTTGAGAAGTGATGTTCAGCTTGAACCTGAGAGGATTATGACGATATCTCTGAGGTCAGAACCCATTTTTAAGCCACTTTTCTCTTTGGGATCAAGGCAAACATTTATACAAAGAATAATATCAGCCAGGTGGACTGCATGATGTCTACATGACAATATCGGATCAGCAGAGAGGGACTGGTCAGTGGACAGTGACCAGCTGATCATAAAGCTGTCAGTGCATCTTGTTAAAGAAAAGCTGTTTACAGTAATTTGATAATCTGCTGAACTAATGCAGGAATGTAAATGGAGGCCTATTGTCCCTCGCCATTCCCTGGGGGTGTGGCTCCACCCAGCACAGCTCCGCCTTTGCATGTAACATAGTACTCAACTATTAGAGAAGGGACTGGAACATCCCAGAGCAGCCATTACTACGCTTTGCTCAACAAGCACACAGCTGTGAGGAGGATGCTGAATGAGCCAATCAGGGAGCAGCTTTTTATCCTCTGGTTTCCTGTGTTATCTCAGAGTGGAAACCAGATGTTCGCAGAGAAATTCACAGTTACAGCATTCATTGTTTCTGTGCTGTGCAGATGTTATATGGGTGCAGTAATTTAATGATCTGTGTGCAATGCATCTCTGGATAACATAAGTGAGGGGACTATAGCATCATAAGGAAGACACATGGTCGTGTCAGAAGACGTTTCACTCTGCTCACCTCAGTCCAAATTTTCACATCTCTGACAGTCTCTTATGCTGTTGGCAATAGTACGTAATCACCCATACAGGAACAGAGTACTCATGTTTGTCCTGAGTCGGTCTATTTGCTACTAATAGTAAAAGATTAGATTTTTTTATATGGAAAACACTTTTAGGGACAGCAAAGACTGGAAATGTTAATCCTCTGTAAAACGTTTCAGTGTTGTTAATGGAGCAGTCATCAGAGAGAAGGTCGTAGTGACATCATGCGTGTGAGATTGTTTCTTAGTGGTAAGATCTTGCAGTGAGTGTGTGTGTTGCTTTTCTTACTCTACTCAACTTGCTGGGATAAATAACGATGCGTTCAATATTAATTATACGAGTTAATGTTCTATTTTTTTAAGGCTGTGACATTATCTCAGCCAGGAGAGGAGCTTAGGGATTTATTGAGAAAATAAATGGTACCAAGAGCGGATTCATTGTGAACATATCCTTACCTAAATCTCAAAGACGGGGCAAGGGGTAGTGAGTAGTCTTTTTTCAGGGTCAGCCCTGGCCCTGACCCTGGGTCACAATGGTGCTCTGACCGCCTGTACGTCTCCTCCGCAGTACGGCCGGTCAGATAGCTACCGTGTGGCCACCACACAGGATGCGGACGACAAGGACTCTCCCAAGAAGAAGAAGGGAAAAGACATGGATGACCTGAAGAGGGAAGTACCACTGGTGAGCGTGCAACCATCTCTCCTTCACCACTTTCTCTTTCAACGTCTGCCATGGACACACACACACACACACACACAAACAAATACTATGTTTCTTGGACTGCATTGACCTAAGCTGGGAACTCCAATACAAATAAGAGATAGCCTCAAGAAACTGACATTTCTTCCTCTCCATGAGCTTGGTCTTGAAAGTAAAACACAAGATGGAGTAAGCTCCTTCAAAACTGATTGGTTTAGAAGGTCATGAGCGTTAAATTAACCTAATGACCTGGCTGGTCGGGAATTAATATCATTAGCTAGATGACACCGAGGGACTTCGTATGATACAATCATATGATACAAGGGCACTTGCTGAATAGTACAGGCAATCTCCCTGCTTACTGTATGTAACGATGCATCGATGTACTTACTCAAGGGCAGTCATGACAGATTAGTTCAAAGGGGATTCTATGGTGACTGAAGGACATGGCAGTGAAGATGTCCTTTGTGAAAAGGTCCAGAACTATGACATAACAAAAAGTATGCAACATTTCATAAACTGCTCCAGTGAATGTTGTGAACATAATTCTCAATACTGTAAATATGATGTACTCAATTGGCAGTCATAATCTGTTTTTAGCAGAACCATGATACTGATAAGCAACAGAACTAATAACCATCATCATTGCCACTGGACAAAAATCTTTAGAAGCATTCCAGTGTTTCATTCTTCTTCCTTGCCGTCCCTCTCTCTCTCTCTCTCCCTCCCGCTGTCTCCCTGCCATGCCAGACGGAGCACAAGATGTCTGTGGAAGAAGTTTGCCGGAAATACAACACGGACATCGTCCAGGTAGCGCCGCAGGCCCCCGACTCAGTGACTGACACGCGAAGGATGGCTGCCCGGGAGGCCAGCCATTTGTTATCAGTGTGAATCGCTAACGAGGGTGTTAGCAAAGTGCTCACAGTAGTGCGTGATGTCAAATTTATCATCAACTGCTGAGAGTGACCATTAATGTCATTTTAAAGCATGACAGAATCGTTTTTCATTGAGGGCCAGAAATAAAAAAATTATTCGATTGATAATGCCGTTATATATACAAACTCAATGAGAGCTTATTGATTTCCATACATTATGTCCACATGCACTTTACTGGGGAGACCGCTATATGGATACAGAGGAAATACTAGCCTATTTATTTTGTGTTATTAGCTACATGAGACAAATTGAGCAAGGTATTTTAACTGAATTTCTTCAGTAAATATTCCGCTGTATAAATGGGTTGTATGAAGTGCAAATTATCTATATATTGTCCTTTGCAAAAACTATTAAACAAAACCTACCTATTAGGTGCCCTTTAGTGTAGTATATAACAGTCATAAATCATATATAATAATTACTTAAAGACACTCACTGTAAAAAGAGAGTATCCTTGGCCCTGATTCAGTCAAATAACACGACATGTTGAACTGCATATTTATCTACTGTTCTTACATAATATTTAGCAGTCAAATACATCAATAATGTATGTTGAGCAATTACAAATATGTAGCATTGGCAATATTTATACAAAGTATAAAAATAATGTTTAATCTTCTGTGGCCATTGCTTTTGAACCAGATAAATATTCTCCATATAAAAAAATAGAGAAATCAAATGTGGCACAGTGCTGCCATCTATTGTTGCAGAGGAGGAACTGAAACAATTCTTTCTCCAATTCTCTATCGCTCTCTCTCCCTTTCAAATTCAGATTCAAAATGCCTTATTGGCATGAAATATACTTGTAAATATTGCCAAAGCGTATATACATAAATGCAGAAATATACTGGAACATAAATGTAAATTAATAAAAAAAATTGCTATATGTGACTCTGGTCACAACAACAACAACTGCCATATCAGAGTATTAATAATACTACTAATAATAATACTAATAATAATACAGAAAAAATAAAATTTAAATGAATTAATAATACATTAATTAATAAATAAAATTAACATATTGTTGGTTGTCAGCCAGTGTCCCTCAGTTCATGGCAGGCAAAGATGTTCTTTGCCACTATTGGAGCTGTTGGCCCTTCTCTTAGTAGAATTTGCAGTTTTGTTATGGAATCAGAGTCAGAGTATAATTACAGATTATTTGTTGAAGTAATGTCTTCTAATTTCTGTATATTTACAGTGTAGGAGAAAGTGCATCTCTATTCCCACCTCTCCTGTCTTACAGAGACCACATATACGCTCTTGCTTTGGTAACCATGTAATCCAGTGTTGGTCTTTTTCAATTGAAATTGTGTGGTCACTGACTCTCTCTCTCTCTCTCTCTCTCTCTCTCTCTCTCTCTCTCAGGGTCTTACCAATGCCAGGGCTGCAGAGTACCTGGCCCGGGATGGGCCCAATGCCCTCACCCCCCCTCCCACCACGCCGGAGTGGGTCAAGTTCTGTCGCCAGCTGTTTGGTGGTTTCTCTATCCTACTGTGGACCGGAGCAATCCTCTGCTTTCTGGCCTATGCCATTCAGGCAGCTACCGAGGATGAGCCCGCTGGGGACAATGTGAGTGGTGCTGCACTTTCTACTGGGATACCACACAGGGGGATACAGGAAAACACCCCCCAATCCTTACTATCACATACTCACAGTGTGTGTGTGTGTGTGTGTGTGTGTGTGTGTGTGGGCGAGTGGGTGGGTGTGTGTGTGTGGGTGAGTGGGTGTGTGTGTGTGTGTGTGTGTGTGTGTGTGTGTGTGTGTGTGTGTGTGGTGGGGATCAGTCATTCATTTCTACATTCAGCCAGAACATTTTTTAAGTTATATAGTAAATAATTGTCAAGATTTGTCAGCTGTTGGAACTGTTCACTGAAGTCATGCAGTCAGTATTGGTAACCATTGGTTTGAATTTAAATAATCGGCTCCTCTTTAAAGGCAGATAGCTAAAATATTAATTGGAGTGATATATGAAAGAAAAGAAAAAAAGAAAGAAAGGAAGAATGAGGACACATGAAACATAAAAACAAAAGGAAACATGAAGTGCATCAAATAAGTTAAACTTCTGTAAAGTAGGTCAACCGTGTCAACTCTCTCTCTCTCTCTCTCTCTCTCTCTCTCTCTCTCTCTCTCTCTCTCTCTCTCTCTCTCTCTCTCTCTCTCTCTCTCTCTCTCTCTCTCTCTCTCTCTCTCTCTCACAGTTATATCTGGGCATCGTGCTGTCCGCTGTGGTCATCATCACCGGCTGCTTCTCCTACTTCCAGGAGGCCAAGAGCTCCAAAATCATGGAGTCCTTTAAGAACATGGTGCCCCAGGTAAAGGCTCCACAATGTTACTCCCTCTCTGACCTTTAGCAGAGCTGCCCCCTCTCCTTCATTATTGGGCCGTGTGTATGTGGGGTCAAGGTGTTCGTGTGGACAGGTTTCTGTGGTGAGTATCTGTGGAAATAAACACAAAAACATGTGTTTAGCGCGATTCTGTGGTTAGCGTGTATGTGGGGTTTGTTTCCGCGGTTAGTGTGTTTTATGTGTCTATGTGGCTAATGTGGCTAGACATTGGTTGGGTCTGCTCACGTGCATGCGGTCAGTGTGCAATGCTGTAATGACCAGTTCCTGTTGGTTCTGTGCAGCAAGCCCTGGTGATTCGCGAGGGGGAGAAGATGCAGATCAATGCGGAGGAGGTGGTGGCCGGAGACCTGGTGGAGGTGAAGGGCGGCGACAGAATCCCTGCCGACCTCCGTGTCGTCTCCTCTCACGGCTGCAAGGTGCTGACCACGCCCGGTATTCAGCGATCTGCGCTAGGGGCTCGTGGGTGGAGCCACCAGTTAAAAAAGCAGTCATTATCACGGCAGGAATTAAACCCTCCGCTTGAGGGAGCCAGCTGTGGCCAGCAGCCCCACAGTGGGCCTCATAACTATCCATAGTGTCACGCAGGGAGGGAGGGTTTCTGTTAACCGGTGCAAGAGCGCCCCCTAAGGTTTAACAGGCAAAATAAATATATTAGGATAAACTACACTGTTCATAGCCATTGAGGAATTGATTCAATCAACATTATGGTTAGTATGGTTATTGTTTCGCTGACAATTATCAAGGATCTGCAGAAGAATTTTTAAAATATTACCGATATCTATAAAGTATTTCAAATGCATATTTGGCCCTGATATGCTTTTATTATGTGCTGTTTGGCACTCCCCACATTGTTTCCTGTGGATTTATATCTTCTGGTATACGCATGGTCCTCATAATGAGTTGTTTTTCTGACAGGTGGACAACTCCTCCCTGACCGGGGAATCTGAGCCTCAGACCCGGTCACCTGACTGTACCCATGACAACCCTCTGGAGACGCGCAACATTGCCTTCTTCTCCACCAACTGCGTGGAAGGTGATGTATCCATGACAACTGCCTTTCCATCCATTTCCCCCCAGTCTCTGTCCTGAATTTCGCCTTGCTCTGTCACATCCTATGAGCCAGCTGAGCGAACGGTGCTGTCATAGCAACGGCAGCTTTCTACATTTTATCTGTCCCTCATTCTGCACACAATCTCTCTCTCTCTCTCTCTCTCTCTCTCTCTCTCTCTCTCCGTGCCTCTCTCTCCCCATCTTGCTCTCTCTGCTTCAGTGCCAACACCCTCACAGACACCAAGACAGAGCCATTTACCTTCACTTCTTAATTTGTCTCTCAATTCTAAGCTCCATTGGTTAATGTGCACCTGGGGCCTTTTTTTCAGAAAAATAATGAGCACTTTTAATTTAGCACATATTTATAATTGGATCGTGAAAGGAATTTAAGCTGTCTTGTAAAAATCAATAACCATTTAAAAATGGAGCCTAGGGAATGTGGTAAAGTAATTAGAAGTGCCAAGCCGCCATCAATTAAAGAGCTCTATAAATCTAATTAGTAAATGTTGGGTTCGACCCATAAAAAAACAGCCAAACACGGGAAAGCATTTCATAGTAGAAATTCCAATGTCTGGCTTTTAACAACAAACTCAGGGTCAGGGTCCTCAGCCCCTAGTTCTATCCCCAAATCATTAAATATGAAACAGTAAGTAATCCTGGATCAGTGCTTAGGAGCAGAGCTTGTGCTCAGTGAATTGATTCCTCAGCTTGAGCATATAAGTGGTGTGGTTTCATGCTCATGAAAATAAGGGGAAAATACCCCAACAGGAAATATATATATCATTTCGTATGGAACCTATTGTGAATTCCTACCAAAATTACATGCACATTCTGATCTCAGGCTTCAAATTAGTTTGTTACAAAAATCAATAAAGTTGACAAGGTAAAACATTAATGTAGTTAATGTAGTTAATATGCTTAGAGATAATCCTATGTCCTATGCTCCTGGTATGGTTTCAGACAGGACAACGCAACTTGTTTAGCATGTTTAGAGCAAATCCTGTCTGTGCTTCCAAGTACTGAAAAGCAGAAATAATTCCAATACAAAAACATAATTTTCTTTTCTGTGTCTCTTTTATAATGCTAAGTACATGTTAATCATATTTTTCCAAGCTTCAGCCACACAAGTGTTTTTAAGACTTATTGTTTGAGTTTATTAAGTGTAATGATGGTCTTACTCAGCCACGCACGAGCTGAAATACTTAACATTTTGGATCCAGTTGAATCAGGGGAATACAATTATGTCTTATAAAAACAGCACTTTCAACTGAGTCAATCAATCATGTCAAGCAATCAACCTGGGGTATTTGATTCAATGTGTCATACCATTATTTGTGGCTCAAACATTATAGATCGGAAAGTCCCTTTTTCGTGTCAGTTTTAACTTACCTATATTTTTTCTGTGGTCCAGTAGAGGGCGATAAACATGGCTTGATATAAACATGATAGACCTTGGCTTGCAATCATATTAGCTATTTATTGTAAACTAAGGGACATGAAGGCCAAATCTACCATTCCTGTAACCGGCAGTCTCAATGACCCTGTTTTTCTGTGCATTAAGAGGCTGTAAGCATTTACCTGCATTCAGAATTATTTATGTATTTTTAGTAATGTCACAACAGTTAATTTTTTTAAAAAGTTTTTTATTTAGTCTTTATTTTTATTCGTTTTTTAATTTCACTTTCTAATTTAGTTAATTTTAGTTAGTTTTCAGAGTGTGTTTATAGTTTTAGTTTTTCATAAATTGCATGGGAGTAGTAATGGTTGGCTAAATGGCTGTAAGTCACCAAGGGTCTGCGGTATCAAACGAGCCTCAAACCATCACTCTGCTGCCAGATATGCAGTAGATATGGATGGGTCACTTGTAGGGTTGTTTCTTCTAACTTATTTTTCCATTGAATTCAATAGGAAAATATTGTATATTTACAAAAATCAATAAAGTTGACAAGGTAAAACATTAAATAACTTTTTTTTGTACTGTTCTCAATTAAATATATGTAAAAGAGAATTTACAAATCACTGCTTTCTGCTTTTATGTGCATTTTACATACTTTCCCAATGTTTTTGGAATTGAGGTTTGTAGATATTGGTTTTGAATGTTTCAGATTACACTATATGCAATCCGGATTATCCAGACAAAAAAGTTATGTGCTATCAACAGAGGAGGATCAGAAACTAAATTCATTTTTATTTTATTTCAGTTCGTTTTGCAACACTATATTACAGTTTTACTTTAGTAATTTTAGTTTACATTTTTATTTCAGTTAACCAAAATGTTTTTTTGATTTTAGTTTAAATTTTAGTTTCAGTTTCAGTTAACTATAATAACCTTGTTCTTTACAACATACAACAATTCCTGACAGTACAAGTTACAAGGATTAAGGTCGTCATGAATTACATTAATTATTTGCATTCAGAATGCTGCTTGTGCACCTCTCTCACAAAACCAGTGTTCTTGAATAGGCTCTGACTCCTCCCCCTCTCCCGCCCCGCCCCCTCCCCCGCAGGTACGGCACGCGGCATCGTGGTCTGCACCGGCGACCGCACGGTCATGGGCCGCATCGCCACCCTGACGTCCGGCCTGGAGACCGGCAAGACGCCCATCGCCAAGGAGATCGAGCACTTCATCCACCTGATCACGGCCGTGGCCGTCTTCCTGGGCGTCACCTTTTTCATCCTGTCCATCGCGCTGGGCTACTCCTGGCTGGAGGCCGTCATCTTCCTCATCGGGATCATTGTGGCCAACGTGCCCGAGGGGCTTCTGGCCACCGTCACTGTGAGTGGCCCCTGATCTTTAGTGTGACAGTACTAATGCTGCTGATTCCCCTCTCTGTGTCCCTTTCTCTTTGATGAAACAATCATTTAAATTATAATTTATGAATCATTTATTTATTTTCTCACAGGGGTGCAAACAAACAATTTGAGACAAAGTGAGACAATAATGTTAAAATAAATTAATTGTAAAAAGTTACAAGCAGGGACAAACAATTCTAATAATTAAAATAAGTTAAAAAAATATATATATATATAGAATGAACACAATAAAAGAACAGTGCTGAACGTATACAGGACATTTCTAAAATGCCTTTTTAAAAGTGTAGTTAGGCTTGCGACCATTAACGGGGCCTGTCATGTGCCACTGACCGTGAGTTGTTCTGCGGTTGTTGTGGTGCTGTGCTGTCCTGCAGCATGCGGTCGGTTGGTTAACCTGTGTGTGGCTCCGCCCTCCCGTGACCAGGTGTGCCTGACCCTCACGGCCAAGCGAATGGCCCGCAAGAACTGCCTGGTCAAAAACCTGGAGGCAGTAGAAACCCTGGGCTCCACCTCCACCATCTGCTCCGACAAGACCGGGACCTTGACCCAGAACCGCATGACAGTGGCCCACATGTGGTTCGACAACCAGATCCATGAGGCCGACACCACTGAGGATCAGTCTGGTAAGGCTTTGAGAACACGTGTACACATACAAACAGATCAACATTTACATGTACACATACAAACAGATCAACATTTACATGTACACATACATACAGATCAACATTTACATGTACACATACATACAGATCAATATTTACATGTACACATACATACAGATCAACATTTACATGTACACATACATACAGATCAACATTTACATGTACACATACATACAGATCAACATTTACATGTACATACATACAGATCAATATTTACATGTACACATACATACAGATCAACATTTACATGTACACATACAAACAGATCAACATTTACATGTACACATACATACAGATCAACATTTACATGTACACATACATACAGATCAATATTTACATGTACACATACAAACAGATCAACATTTACATGTACACATACATACAGATCAACATTTACATGTACACATACATACAGATCAATATTTACATGTACACATACATACAGATCAACATTTACATGTACATACATACAGATCAACATTTACATGTACACATACATACAGATCAACATTCACATGTACACATACATACAGATCAACATTTACATGTACACATACATACAGATCAACATTTACATATACACATACATACATATCAACATTTACATGTACACATACATACAGATCAACCTTTACATGTACACATACATACAGATCAACATTTACATATACACATACATACATATCAACATTTACATGTACACATACATACAGATCAACCTTTACATTTACACATAAACATACACATGTACAAAAAAAGATGTAAACGTGCATGTTTACATTTTGGGTCATGGATATACATTTGTGCATCGACACATCTACTTATACACATATAAATGCACACACATACATTTACACACATAAATATGTACATGTATACACACACATACGCAGACATATGTACTCAAATATTTTTATACGGTCTATGATACATACACACACACATGTAAGAATACACATGTAGTCTATGCATGTAAGCATACATGTTCAAACAGACATGTACACATACTTCGTGAAATCCATGGAGAAGTAAATCGATACAGCAACCCAGCAATCTTTATTGGCCTGTCTTCAATACCATTCCTGTCTGGCCAGCACTGTGTATGGCTTCTAATGGTGTGCTGGGCTGTTGTGTCTAAACGCTGTTCCAGAAACACTATGCACTGATCTCCATTCCAGCTGACATCTGTTCATTAGGTCTGTTTAAGCAGTTAAATGACTAACGACTGATATCTGGCATCTCTGAGAAATTACAGTGTTCTTTGAATCTTTTGAGTAATAATTCAGTATTTGTAGTTATTTTTGCTCATTAAGGCCCCTGAACCAAACTTCTAATAGAGATTATGTTAAAATGCATGAGTTCATTCTAATTTGATGATTCATTAAAGAGTTGTTATACATTTTTGGGTGTTTAATTAAACAACTAATCAAGCTTTAATGAGATGACTGCTCCAAATTCAAGAAGATATTAGCAAAAATATGTAAAACATTGCCTGCACTTTACCTATTTTAGTAGCAAAATGCACTTCCTTCCTTCAGTATTTCAAGCAGATAATTTAAAAATTTTGACCAATTTTCTTTTAAGAGCTTGATAATACACTAACGGCCTGATTTACTAAGACCTTTAGCGGGTGCAAAAACTTTTAGCGCACGCTAAACTAATAACACAACCAATGATTGGTGCAAAACAAATACCAAGACCAATCATTGGTCATGTTATTGGTTTTGCATGTGCTAAAATGCTTTGCACACACTAAAGGTCTTAGTAAATCAGGCCCTCAGACGGGGATCTCAGACTCTTGGAGGGCAGTGTGTTTTATGCTGTTTATAATTTTTTGGGGTTCCTTCAATCAGCAGCCAGCATAGGCCTTGGAAACAAGGTGTGTGTGTACTCTTTAGCCGACCAATAACTTAAATTAAGCACCGAAACACACCAAAACCCAGAAGAAACCATGGCCCTTCACGATTTGAGTTTGAGATCCCTGCACGAGGGTATGTCAGAACCAGCATTATTAAAGTGTCTGGGATTATTGGAAAGGCAGAATGGAGAGTAAAGTATAATTCATATGTGTTGGTGAGCCAGGGTAAGTGGACTCTCATTCACTCTTCTCTCCTCACCCAGGCACCTCCTTTGACAAGAGCTCCACCACTTGGGTGTCCCTGGCGCGCATCGCCTCCCTGTGCAACCGCGCCGCGTTCAAGGCCGGCCAGGAGAACTTGCCCATCCTGAAGCGTGATGTGGCGGGCGACGCCTCAGAGTCAGCCCTGCTCAAGTGCATTGAGCTCTCCTGCGGTGCCGTGAAGGCCATGAGGGAAAACAACAAGAAAGTGGCAGAGATTCCCTTCAACTCCACAAACAAGTACCAGGTCAGCGAGTCACACTCTCCCCTAGTCAACCATACCAGTGAGAAACACTGAGACAATGTTAGCCCTATTCAACCATACCAGTAAGAAGCACTGAGACAATGTTAGCCCTATTCAACCACACCAGTAAGAAGCACTGAGACAATGTTAGCCCTATTCAACCACACCAGTAAGAAGCACTGTGACCATGTCAGCCCTATTCAACCACACCAGTAAGAAGCACTGAGACAATGTTAGCCCTATTCAACCACACCAGTAAGAAGCACTGAGACAATGTTAGCCCTATTCAACCATAACAGTAAGAAGCACTGTGACAATGTTAGCCCTATGAACCACACCAGTAAGAAGCACTGTGACAATGTTAGCCCTATTCAACCACACCAGTAAGAAGCACTGAGACAATGTTAGCCCTATTCAACCACACCAGTAAGAAGCACTGTGACAATGTTAGCCCTATTCAACCACACCAGTAAGAAGCACTGAGACAATTTTAGCCCTATGAACCACACCAGTAAGAAGCACTGTGACAATGTTATCCCTATTCAACCACACCAGTAAAAAGCACTGTGACAATGTTAGCCTTATTCAACCACACCAAAAAGAATTATAGAGAATTTAATACGTCGTAATTTGCCCTGTTCAACCCCAGCCACCTCTGCTGTACAGTTGTGTTTAATAGATGCTGGCACTGGCAGTAAAGGCCTACAGAACGCAGGCAGAGACACATAAAGCGATGTAATTACCTGATCGTTGACACACCTCCAGCTCTCCGTGCACGAGACCGAGGACCCCAACGATAACCGCTACCTGCTGGTGATGAAGGGCGCCCCTGAACGCATCCTAGACCGCTGCTCCACCATCCTGCAGCAGGGCAAGGAGCAGCCCATGGATGAGGAGATGAAGGAAGCCTTCCAGAATGCATACCTGGAGCTGGGAGGACTGGGGGAAAGAGTGCTGGGTAAGACAGAAAGAGAGAGTACATAGGAGAAGGGGTGTGCTGAGTAATACAAGAAAAGAGTGCTGGGTAAGACAGGAAGAGAGCAGATAAGGGAAGGGGTGTGCTGGTTTGGGGGATATGTTATTTTTTTTGTACTGCACATGCATGTGTGCATTGGTGTTTATTCCCCTTCTCCCATAGATATTAGCTGTTATTTATTTTGAGTGCTGTGTTCGGGGGAGAGAGTGAGAGAGAGAAAGAGAGATATAGAAAGATTATTTATTATTATTATTCATTATATTTACATGCGCCTTTCAAGAAACTCAAGGACACTTACAATAATGAGGGGGAAACTCGCCTCAACCACCACCAATGTGTAGCACCCACCTGGGTGATGCATGGCAGCCATTTTGCGCCAGAATACTTACCACACACCAGTTGAGGTGGAGAGAAAGAGAACAGTATGTAAGAATACACATGTAGTCTATGCATGTAAGCATACACGTTCAAACAGACATGTACACATACTTCGTGAAATCCATGGAGAAGTAATCGATATACAGCAACAATCAATCTTTATTGGCCTGTCTTCATCAATTCATTCCTGTGTGCCCCAGTGTGTATGTGGGCTTCTATGGTGTGCTGTGTGTGTGTGTGTCGCTGTGTTCCAAACACACTGCACTGATCTCCATTCCAGCTTCTGTCTGTTCTCATTTCTGTTTAAGTTAAATAAATTAAATGACTAAACTGCTGATATCTGGCATCTCTGAGAAATTAGTTGTTTCTTTTGATCTTTTTTGAATTATTTTTTATATTTTTTTTTTTTTTTTTTTAGCCCCCCCCCCAAACTTCTAATAGATATTATGTATTAAAAAAAAGATTCATTTCATTTTTTTGATGATTTAAAAAGAGTTATTTATTTTTTTTTTTTTTTAATTTAAACAAATAAATAATATAATAATGAAATGAGAAAACTGCTTCAGAGATTAAAAAAAAAAAAAAAAAAAAAAAAAATGCACTTTACCTTTTTTATTTTAAAAGCAAAGCAAATGCAACTGAGGGAGAAAAAGGGTTCTAGCGGAAAGAGAGAGGAAGATTGTGACGAGAGAAAGTGGATGAAAAGAGAGGGAGAGAGAGAGAGGCCGAGAGATAGTGATGGGTGAGAGGGGAGGCATAGTGGGGTAGAGGGAGGGAGAGAGGATTGCTAAATACATGAGTCTGTCACTCATGGGGCATTGAGAGAAAAGGCTGCTTCAAGGCAGGACTGGAGTAAGACAGGAAACAGGAGAGTAGACGTGGATTTCAGGACGCGTCTCACCCCTTGGCCACGCCCCCCTCTCTCACCCCACAGGCTTCTGTCACCTCCTGTTGCCAGAGGACCAGTACCCCAAGGGCTTCGCCTTCGACTGCGACGACGTCAACTTCCAGACGGACAACCTGTGCTTTGTGGGCCTGATGTCCATGATCGACCCGCCTCGTGCTGCCGTGCCTGACGCCGTCGGCAAGTGCCGCTCCGCAGGTATCAAGGTCATCATGGTGACCGGGGACCACCCCATCACTGCCAAGGCCATCGCCAAAGGCGTCGGCATCATCTCCGAGGGCAACGAGACTGTGGAGGATATTGCTGCCCGGCTCAACATCCCCGTCAGCCAGGTCAACCCCAGGTAAAAACTTACACACTTACACACTGTCACCTGGACACACATACATGTAGATACTCAGATCCTCTTGATCAGTCTTGCCGACTCTACATAACTAACACACACGCATGCACAGTTGCAGATGGTGTACAGTGGTACATTAATGCTATTTGTATGTGTGTGTTTGTGTGTGACAGGGATGCCAAGGCCTGTGTGATCCACGGCACAGACCTGAAGGACCTGTCTCAGGACCAGATGGATGAGATTCTGAGGAACCACACTGAGATTGTCTTCGCCAGAACCTCCCCCCAGCAGAAACTCATCATTGTGGAGGGCTGCCAGAGACAGGTGAGTTTACCGAGGAGAGCTGTTTCTACCTCAGAGTGTCAGAGTCTCAAAATTAGAACTCAACCATGATGAGACTATGTCTCAGTATTGATATGAGCCAGAAATGCATTTGGGCCACGTTTAGGCCACAAATACACTTGTCATTGCCATATTTGACCCTTAAGTGCCTATGCTCAACCCTATTTCGTACACAGAATCACCTGCTATCTGGGTAGTTTCACAGTCTCAGAATTACTGATCAGAGCTGTTTCAACTTCAATTACTGAGAAGATCAGACATGGTCCACGAGACAAGTCACCAGAAGAAAAAAGCCTCCAGAAGTTTCCCAGCGGTGAATCCCCTCTGTCTCTCTCTCTCTCTCTTTCTCTCGTACCTCTCCCTCAGGGGGCCATTGTGGCTGTAACAGGGGACGGTGTCAATGACTCCCCAGCCCTGAAGAAGGCTGACATCGGCGTCGCCATGGGGATCTCCGGCTCAGACGTATCCAAACAAGCAGCTGACATGATCCTGCTGGACGACAACTTTGCCTCCATTGTCACCGGTGTGGAAGAAGGTATGGAAGGGGAGTGTGCCCTGAGGGTGGGGCAGGTGGTTGTAGCGGGACAGATCCATGGGCTGAATCACATTCTCTGGACTCGCAGACTCGTGGACTCAAAGGCGCTGACCCATTGTGAAAACAGAGTTTTTGACAAGTGCTCTTATGCTGACTTTTCGCACCCTCTACCCGCCCTTTTTGCAAGTCCGCATCCATGCAAACTTACCTGCCCCCGGAAATATGCCATTCAAGTCTGCAAGTCCACAAGTCCAGAGGGCTCAGTTTGAGGTTCAGCCATGTTTGGGCCGGTGAGCCATGGTTGATGCAGTCTATGCCACTTTGCCCCTCCACAGGTCGTCTGATCTTTGATAACCTGAAGAAGTCCATCGCCTACACCCTGACCAGCAACATTCCTGAGATCACACCCTTCCTCTTCTTCATCTTAGTCAACATCCCACTGCCTCTCGGCACCATCACCATCCTCTGCATTGACCTGGGTACTGACATGGTGAGAGCCAACCTGGGCACACACATTGTACACACACTGTACAAACCATATACAATCACTGTACATGGCATTCACCATTTAAAATAAATTTATTGCCACAAACATTTAAATGTGCCTTTCCATTGCCCCCCAGGTGCCAGCCATTTCCCTGGCCTATGAGGCAGCTGAGAGTGACATCATGAAGAGGCAGCCCAGAAACCCACGTGTGGACAAGCTGGTGAACGAGAGACTGATCAGCATAGCCTATGGGCAGATTGGTGCGTCCCTCACCCTCAGTTAATTTTAAACCAGGCAAACCTAAACTGGAAGTGTACCTTCTCAGTATCATGTATCATATCAGGGGGACTTGCTGTGGAAGTGCCCTCCCTATTATATGAGACTAAATCTGTGTGTAGGGAACTGGTGCTAGTAGCTAAACTGCACTTGCAAATAGTGCTTAAACATACACTCCTTTAAGGGGGTATTGACATGAACACTACTTTTTTTATACCTGTATAGGTATGATCCAGGCTCTGGGTGGATTTTTCAGTTATTTTGTGATTCTGGCGGAGAACGGCTTCCTGCCCTCCCTGCTGGTGGGCATCCGCCTCAACTGGGACGACCGCTCCATGAACGACCTGGAGGACAGCTATGGCCAGCAATGGGTCAGTACACAAAGCCAGCTTTTTACCCCTTCTCTCTCTCTCACTCTCTTTTCATTTCACTCTACCTCTACCAAATTACAAGAGGAACATTTACTGTATGTCACTTCACCATAAGTGGAAACACTGACCGCACTGTCCATAGCAATCACATCACCTATGCCTTTGAAGAGAAACATTAAACTTACTTTTTTAACAATAAAAAGTATAATTTTATTTCAAGGAAATAATTTGCCGTCACCTCTTTTTTTGTGTCTCTCATTCTCTCTCTCAGACCTATGAGCAGAGGAAGATTGTGGAGTTCACCTGTCACACAGCGTTCTTTGTCAGTATCGTGGTGGTGCAGTGGGCCGACGTCATCATTTGCAAGACCAGACGTAACTCTGTGTTCCAGCAAGGCATGAAGTGAGCGTAGTCAATGGCCCTGCCTGAGTCTTTATTAGTCCATTTTCCAGCACAGATCTTTGGCTCTCTGCCTCATATTTACTGTGTCGATGTGTCTGGCACATTTGTCTAAGTCTTTGTTTGTGACCCCCTACAGAAATAAGATTCTGATTTTCGGGCTGTTTGAGGAGACTGCCTTAGCCGCCTTCCTGTCCTACTGCCCTGGCATGGATGTGGCCCTCAGGATGTACCCCCTCAAGTGAGTACCCCCAGATCTCTTAAACACTCACACACAGCATCCCCCCATCTATTTAGTGAGCACACTGAGCACTGTGACTGTGTGTTAACCCATCTCTCTCTCTCTCTCTCTCTCTCTCTCTCTCTCTCTCTCTATCTCTTTCTCTCTTTCAGGCCTAGCTGGTGGTTCTGCGCATTCCCCTACAGTTTCCTCATCTTTGTTTACGATGAAATACGAAAACTCCTCCTGCGTAGGAACCCTGGAGGTACTGAGCCAGACAGGCAACACCTTCACACACACGCACACACACACACATACAGGCACACACACTCGCAGTGCAAGTGCGCACATACATACACACACACAAACACGCACACACATGTATACACACTCACGTCTGCTCACTGTCAACCATATAGTACAAAACCTCACTTGCACACACACTCACTACATGTACACATGTTTCACACACACACACACACACACACACACACACACACACACACACACACGCCTGCTCACTGTCAAACATACGTATATAATACAAAACCTCACTTTCACACACACACACACACACACTCACGACATGTACACATGTTTCACACACAGACACACACAAACACACATGCCTGCTCACTGTCAAACATATACAGTACAATCACTTGCATACACACTCACTTGCATGTACACATGTAAACACACACACTGAATGATGGATGCAGCGTACACGTCATACGCAGTGTGTGAACCCCTCTGGGGGTTCCGTCAATTTGTGGGAGATTTATTTTTGTACGATTTAATTTTGTTCAATTATTCATATGTTCTGTAAAACCTTCTGTAATCTTCTGCTTGAAATGGTTGCACAAAATATTGTAATGTCTTGCCTTTGAAAAAACCTTCCAGTAACAGGGGCTCCCTTTCTCACTCTCTCTCCTGCTGCAGGTTGGGTGGAAAAAGAGACATACTATTAAATTATCTTTACTCATCCCCCTTCATCCTCCCTGTCTTTCTATCTCCTCCCTCCCCTATTCCTTCTCAACAACACAATACGACAAAATGTCAAAATTACTGCCATCTGTCGCTCACAATCAAAGAAGAGGTGAGAGGACACACTGCCAGAGAAAAGAGGGACATGACCAGCTACAACTTTCATCCTCCCTCTCTCCCTCTCTCTTTCTCTCTCTGACATTCCATCTGTCTCTATACCCAAAGACGACAGCATAGAGCCTACTACCAGAACTGTTACAGTCTTTATATCCTTCTAGTACTGTTCATATGTGCTGTTACACTGCAGTGTGTACACGGATAAGGGTGGTACACACCTCTATCTAAAGAAATGGCAGCTGTATATTGGTAACGTAGAGTGAAGGAGCCCTATTGTGCCGTGAATGTCTCAGTTCTGTGAATATGACATTTCCTCCCCCCTCCCCTCCTTTCATTTTCCTAAATTTTCTGTTCATATACAACCCCCCGCCACTTCACCCCACCTCGCCCCACCTCCCATTCGAACCATTGTGTAAATGCGGACCACACAAGCCAGTGAAAGAACCGACCAATCATAATACTAGCCACCTTCTGTTATAGAGGAAAATGGGCGTGTTCTTACACGCCCTCTGTGTTTTACAGTAATACTTATCTACTTCAGCTACAGAGGAACAGGGGCACGTTCTTACAGCCCTCTGTGTTTTACAGTAATACTTGTCTACTTCAGCTACAGAGGAACAGGGGCACGTTCTTACAGCCCTCTGTGTTTGTCCTCTTTCCTGCCAGTTCGGTCACAGTGATGTCATTTTTTTTCTTAACCGCTGAGACTGAATGATTTTTTAAAAACGTTTTTATTTCAGGGGGGTGTGTGAGAGTTGTTTTCCTCTTTCGGACATGACCACTCTTTTCTCTTTCGCACCCTCCTTCCCTATCTTCACCTCTTCCTCCTACTGCCTGTCCGTCCGTCCGTCCGTCTGTTTGTGTGCACTGTGGGAACCATCGTTCTTGTTGACTTCCTCCCCTGTTGGAAAAAAAAAAATCAGTCTTTCTGTGTTCTAGGAAAAATAAAAGATTTCTCCTTCAAATTTCAATAATTAAAGAAAGGAAAAGGAAAAATAAAAAGGACAAAAATAACAAAAGAATCAATGATGAAAATGAAAATAAAATGAAGGATCTCTCTTTTTTTTTGTTTGGGCTCTGATTTGTCTTTTGCTGAGTTTTTGTGGAAAAAAAGGGATCAGAAAGCAGGTCTTTTCGGCATCGCAGAAGCATATATCTTCACCAACATTGAAAAAGTCAACAAAACTTGTTGAACAGCAACAATCTGGAACCCTGGTCCAGGGGGGTATTTCACAAAGCAGGATTACTGAGTTAGCTGGATAACTGCACTGAGTAAAACCCGGAACAGCCCTTTGTACTTCAGTCCATGTTCCAGATTTGGGAGGGTTCCGGGTTTTATTTGTTATTTTTGTGAAATACCCCCCAGGTGAGCTGATGGTTTTTGTTGTTATTCAACACTTAGTTGACCAGTTAATACAGCCGATTACGCACTTAACTTTCCTCACCTGGTTTCATTGGTCTGAATTTGTTGCTGATTTTAAGTTGAAATCAACAACAACAAAAACAGAAGACCCTGTGGTTCTTCAAGATTATAAGAACAGGCTCACCACTCTGCAAAGGCCACTACCTAGAAACATCTCTCAATCTCAAGCCAACCTGTCCTTCCAACTTTGAAAGACTGAATTATTACCATCATGGGAATTTTACTGAAACCTTTTCATTATAATTACTATTCACTTCTATTTGTCTTTTTGCATTTAGACACCAATAGAAGAATGCAATTCTTGTTTGAAGTCAAATAACTATTTGAAAACATACCCTGGAGAAAGTGTTGAAGAGGTACTGTATAAGGAACATTATACAGATGAACTTCAGAAGGCTTTTTTATACAAGCTGACATGTTTTACGTCCAACCAGACACATTTCCGAGGTTTCATGTCTTCCAGACTATGCAACTGCAGTTTCACCAACACATATTCCCGTTTTCAGTGATTTAATTAGCCATTAATAGCTTCAACTGAGAAAAATGATTCGCCTTTTGGGGTGAATCCTACAGTCGCCAAGAGGACAAGTAGCTTACGCACCTACAGCGGGGAATCAACTCGAAAACCCTCGTAGCTTTAAAAACGATACCACATTTACTATCCGAAAGAGATATAAAACAATGGACAGGTTAGCTAAGCTTCAAGATAAACTTTATTTACTTATGAACTTATGCTGGGGAGAGTACACAGCTGAGTTATTACGTAACTGAATGGATGGCCGTGAGATTTCAGGGTTTTAGCATATTGGTATTTCTGTTTTGCTCCAGAGGCAAAACATCGGTTGGTGTAAAGCATCTTTAAGTGAAACAAAAGCAATCCCCATGCTAAAAATAGAATATTAAGACTACCTGCATGATGTCAGAAGAGCTCATTAATACTACAAGGCATAACTGCTATGATGAGTCTGCATGTGGACCATGCCAAGACTATTATTTTCCAGGATTAGTTACTGTTGCGATCTAACGAAACCTCCAGCAGTTTGTAGGCAGAATATAATTTGTCTTTGAGTAGGCGCTCAAAAGACTTCCAATTGCACTCAGATGACCTGATTGCACGGCATGTAGGGTGGTGTATAAACAATATCCTTAAAATATTCTACAAGTAACAGTGTATTCTCATATACAATCATCAACAACACTGCACTTAGGGGTGTGATGTATTATTTAATTGATAAAAATATACCAATACCACTATACAGTGCCCTCCACTATTATTGGCACCCCTGGTAAAGATGAGTAAAAAGGGTTATAAAAAATTCACCATTTGGTTTAGTAGCTTAATCTCACACTGAAAAAATGAGAAAAACCCAACCTTTAATTGAAGTAAATTTATTATGAGAAAAAAATCCTTCATCAAGAAATTACTCTTTTTAACAAAACCAATTATTGGCACCCCTGCATTTATATATAAAATAAAGTAATCATTTTACATATTTGATCACATATCTTTTGCATGCCATGACTTCCTGATGTCTGTGACCCAACAACATAAAACAACTCTTGATATCTTATTTTCTGGTACTTTTACAAGCAATACTATAACGTCTCTGCATTTGAATGGATCTCTATGTGAATTGGGGGGTGGGACTAGATTTAGCTGTAAATGATCCTGGAACAGTATAGAATACATGGTTGGTAAAATGGCTGTAAGTCATCAAGGGTCTGAGGTATCAAATGAGCCTAAAACCATCACTCTGCTGCCAGTTATGCAGTAGATATGGATGAATCACTTTAAGGGTTCTTTCTCCTGACAAATTTTCCTATTGAATTCTATGGAAAAATAAGTCAGGAGAAGAAAACCTTCAAGTTATCCATCCATATCTACTGTATTTCTGGCAGCAGAGTGATAGTTTAAGGCTTGTTTGATACGTCAGACTCTTGATGACATATAGCCAACCATGTGTTCCATACTGTTCCAGTGTAATTTACAGCTAAATCTAGTCCCACCCCCCCAATTCCCATAGAAATCCATTCAAATGCAGAGACGTTATAGTATCGCTTGTAAAAGTACCAGAAAATAAGATATCAAGAGTCTTTAGATGTTGTTGGGTACAGACATCAGGGTGTCATGGCATGCAAAGGATATGTGACCAAATATTAAAAATTATTACTTTATTTTATATATAAATGCAGGGGTGCCAATAATTGTGGCACATGTGACTTTGTTAAAATAAATATATATTTTGATGAGGGATTTTTTTCTCATAATAAATTAACTTCAATTAAAGGTTGGTTTTTAAAAAAAATTTCAGTGTGATATTATGCTAATTCACCAAACGGTGAATTCTTTATAATCCTTTTTACTCATCTTTACCAGGCGTGTCAATAATAGTGGAGGGCACTGTATGTCCCGCTAAGTAATACATCAAAAATAGCAATGTTGGTGTTTTTAGCTGCAGTTGCATTACATTCATGTTTATCTTAAGAACTGCACACACATCTGAACAAGGTTACTCGGCTGAACAAATCACATCCACAAATGGGTTCCACAAATACATCTACGGTTGCCCTATTGTGCAAAATGACCATACACACATTTCCCCTAATACACAAAAAAACCACACATTGTTTCTCTACTGAATGCCAATGAACACACACTCTCACGGACAAACACACGCACAGACACAAACACACACTCGATCACACACACGCACACACACAGCTCTAATCACAGAGGCACAGACACACATTCACTCCCTCCTGCTCTCATCTCTCCTCCGGGTGGATGTCCTCCAATCGCATGGCATCACCTCCCATCTCTGAGCAATGCACTGATCTCTCTGCTCCATTACTCTGTATGACTAAATATCGATCGGCTGCCTTTGCCGCAGTGTGGAGAGAGACACGGGGGGAACATTCTCCGAGGTCATCTCCTTGGCAACAGAAGGACGGGTTACATGGTTTCCATGGCTCCTAGGTCACAGGCGTGAGGAAGGGTGGGGGAGGATCCACAATTGGGATGTGTTCACACCAATAACAAATAAGCTTTTCCCATTTAATACCAATTTGTGACAAATAAGTGAAATCAATGAGAGATCAGACCTACAAAGGAAAAAAAAACATGACAAGCCCAAATAAATCATTTACTTAATTGGTGTGTTTCAGTTGTTACAAATGCTTTTTTCCCCAAGCATCACACCAAGATAAAGGAATATTCAATATACACATATGACATTTTTTGTCATTTTTTCTAATGGTATAATGAAGTCTTTATTCATCGCAATTTTACTATTGCTTATCTTTAAAAAAAAAAAAAAAAATCTTCTTTTCTAGGTTTCAAAATGCATAATCACGTTCTTCCTCTGTAAAATCGGGCGAGCGCAGTCAAGCGCGTGCCCTTCTCTGAAGCATGCGCTACCTGCAGCTTTTTCATTTCACACTAGCTGAGATGTGCTGCCTGCTGTGTCATTTAACGTGTAGCTGGCGCAGGCACACCGGGTGCCCAATCGATCGAGGAATCACCGGCGTGCAATGAGGAGTCTCACCAACTGCAACTCTTCCTCTCATGGCTACGCTAAAGGCTATCGCGCGCTGCCTCGCGGAGCCGCCAGATGTTGGAACGCGTCTCACAGAGAGCAAATATTTAGCTGCAAATGCCATCTAGCAGTCCTTTCACATAATATAGCAGCTAAATTACCACTTTTGTTTATAGTAGAATAGTATATTAGAGCCTGGGTTTTTAACAGGGGGTCCTTGAAGGTACTGTATCTGGATGCCTTTGAGCCTGGGTGGGGGCCCCTGGATTCGAAAATGTTGAATTACAGCATTGGAGATTAATTGGAAGAAAAATAGAGCCAATATCACCGTGTGCGTTGTATTCACAGCACCTAGATAAATGGGTACCGAGCACGGAATCTGGCAGGTGATTGCAGATGTCCCTGCTGTCAGTCAAGTCTTGTTTTGATGTGGAACAGGAGACAGGCGGCCCTTGGAGGCCAGCTCTCTGCTGCTCAACGCGCTGTGACCTCCAGCTGTCATTCCCCAGCTCCCACTGCACCCATCTGGCCGCCACGATCGGCAGGTCACCCTGAACGCACCCTCCCAAGCGCATCCTGACCGTGCCAGAGACCGCGACCCACAGGGTGGAAATATTCATTCTTGCTGCTGGATATTCACTGATGCAATTTGGGTTAAATACAGCGGCAACAAGAGCATCACGTCCGGTATCTGAACCTGAAGGTTCTAGTTTGAAACGGTTTCTCCACTGCTTCTCTGCATCGTCGCCGTGAAGTAACCTTACGGAAATGGAATATAGTGCAAAGAAAATATATTGTCAAGATATCGCAACACTTCACAATGAATAGGCAAAAATACAAATAATTTCACATATTGCAAGATATATTTCAAATGCAAAGCTGTTAAATATAGAATTTTTCAAAGGTCCACCGTACATTCCATTTGTGTTATGACGCACCCCAGTCACTGCTTTAGTAAAAGCAAACACACACACTCACACACACAAACACAAACACAAGGACAGAAGCTAACAGGCAAACCATGTTTATTGCACTTCCCTATGGTCAATATAAAAACATACAGAAATTAAACATTGTAACAGCCAACCATACATACCGATATAATCAATATAAATAGAGCTGTAACTGTAAAATCAACAATATATAAAAAACAATGGAGACATGCTGACTACACCGAGCTGTTCACAATGCCCTTGTTGGTCAAAGCGTCCAATTACTAAAGCACAGCCAATTCTGACAAAGCCAGGCGTAGACATAAACTCATTTATACATAGCAGATAAGGCTCTATTTAAATATGTACCGGTCTGCCTCTGATGATCAGTTCAAAGGGATGGGTAGTATTTCAAATACATACATCTGAAATATATAATTGTACGTATGCATTCCATGTGCATTTGCATGTGGAATGCAGGTTGCTTGACTCTTTGAACATAGGCATTTAGGTACAAATCGTATAAAGCAACATGTGCTTCCACCATTTTGTAGTTTATAGATAAATGTTCTGGGAGGCATTTCATATTTTGCAAGAAAATACATAGTATTTAGTGTATTTTTGCCCATCCCTGACTGTTCATGTGCTTGATGCCAGTCAGGCTGTATTGTACTAATCAATGAGAGCCATTCCGTATGCATATCATTCAGTCAGGTGGAATCAGTAACAGGTTATGACAGACAGAATAATACTTAGAGATAGACAAGGAATATACTGTGATATGAGAAGTTAAGGCAAAAAGGTCAAAGGTTAGACAGGCTCCATCATGAGCTCATCTGTTTCTGCGCCATCCATCTCCCGGAATGCAGCGTGGGAGCCAATCACAGCCAGAGTAGCCCCTGTGAGAGAGAGAGAGAAAGAGAGGGAAGAGAGACTGTCAACCTGCCGCACCAAGACTCAAAGACGTGACCATGTGAATCACAAAAGAAAACACACGCAACAGAGAGATAAGCAATGACAAAGCAAGACAGAGTATAGCTTTAAAAAAAAAATTTTTAAGCTGTCTGTTGTATTTTCCCTTTTTATATTTCTATTTATATTATTAATCTTTTTGTATGGGGTTTAAAAGGAGATGGAGGGGAGGGAGAGAAATCTGGGCATATCAGGTCAAGCTGATCTAGGATCAGTGTTTCCCTTTAACTCATAATGGACAAGACTGGAACATAGACAGGGGAAATCTGATCCCAGATCAGCACTCCCACTCTGAGACGCTCTGTGAAATACAGAGCCTCGGCTCATTAAGAAGCAGACGAAACGGACGTGAGCTGGACGCAAACAAGGAAAGACAGATGGACGGACAGAACGGAGGTTAATTAGGCCAGACTCACCCAGTACCCAGAAGACCACAGTTCCCGCTCCAGCCAACCAGAACACAGGAGAGGACACACCTCCAGCCAGGGAAAGCTGGTGCACTCCTTTAACCTCTTTCCCTGAGGGTGTATGTGGGAGAGATAAATAAATAAATTAATAGATTCATCTGCATTACTTTCAGGACCATATACCCACATGCACCTCTCAGTCACTGAGGAGCTAGAACATCTGCTCGAGCCTCGTGTGTGAGCCATGATCAGACACAAATCTGAATACAGACAGAGCCAATACATATCAACTGATTTCTTAGCTCAACATTTTCCTTTACACCTAGGACCACCTCATATCTAGCTATGAGAGCTTATGTGTGGTTGCACTTGAACAGATTATAGGAGTCAGATTTGCACCATGAACTATTATCACCTCAGTCCTCAGAAACGCTTTCCAAGAACCAATCTTTTTGGCTTATTATTAAAGGCATTTTGGCAGGAATATATTGTGTTGAGAAGGGCCCCTTAAACATTTTTGAGTATTTTTGAAGTCAGTCTGGATACAGTGACTAGTCTGTGTCTCCCGGCAACCCGGAGACAGGAGGAACACGCCCTTGCTGAGAAAGACGGATGTTTGATCTTACTCACCAAACAGGACCAGCTTGGACTCCAAAGACTTGAGGTGGATGATGTAGAAAGCACCTACGAACACAGCCAGGGCTAAGAGCAGCATGGGGGAGCTGATGCTATTATAAAGACAACAAACAGGAAGGCAGTCAGCATGACCAGTTGGTCACTCTAATGTGGTTCAAATAAATGAGTTAAATCATTAGAATGGACTTGTTTTATTGCTGAGGCACAACCACTCTGTGTGTCCCTCTAGCTCCTCTGGTCAAAACTGACTGAGGGTCAGGAGGGCCAAGTCATGTCAGAACAGACCCTGCCATACCGGTGGGTCTCCCAACATCTGACTACATTACCCAGTCTACTCTGAAGCCATTTTCTCCTAGGGTCAGAGACAATGTGTGACTTAAGCAGTGCTTACATGCAGTACAGGATGAGCCCCATGAAGATAAAGGTGTAGTTGCTGTGGTAAGTGTCGACGTTGCGCACCACCCTCTGACAGAGCTCCCCAAAGTTACGAGGCTTGGAGAACCTGCGCTGGTCCACAAACCCCGCCCACGGCCGTATTGCCATGCGACGCCGCTGAAACCACTCCTTAGCCACACTTCCTGACAACCCTCTGGGCAACCAGTGCCTGGAGGTGGGAGGAGAAATAAAACTAAACTTTGTACAGAGAATCAGGGGCTGCTTAAGGGAAAAACTTAATTCCGACTGAATTAACTGGTAAAAGTGACACTTACAGCAGTGATTTATTTTACTCAAACACATAACCCATTCAAGTCAAGTCACAAGTAAGTAATATCTACATGGTAGTAGTGGAAATACTACGTTTGTAAAATACATATATAAAATGTCACATATTTAAAAAAAATTTGTGATAGAAATCATAAACTCTGCTTACTTTCCAGCTATATTTATGCCAGGCAGCTCCCCAGCATCTATGGTGAATGGATCCTCAGCCTTTCCTGCCATTGCTGTCCTCTCTCTCCCCTCCTCAGTACGAGAATCACTAGGAAAGTCTTGGCCTGTCATAGAAAAGAAAAATTATGATGATGTTTAGTGTTTTAATCAATTATTCACCTAAAATAAACTTTAAAAATGTACCTGCCTGCTAGTTTCTGTACAATAACTTCTTTTTCAAATATTGCAATTTAAATGTTTGGTCTAATCTTCTGATTCACATTACTGTTTTGCTTGTGTTATGGGGAAAGAATCTTTGCTAAAAGATGATAGAACAACACAAATAGACTTCGCGTTCATTTCAGTCATTCGGAGACTTTGGTCGTGACATGACGCAACATAGGTTTCATATCTAATGTCAGCTAGCTAGCAATCAAGGCTAACGAAGCATAACTAGCAAACGCAGTCTATATCGTTGGTTCTAAAGTAAACTACCATTTTAAATGTTTCTCGCTATTATCTATGAAAATATTGAGCACTTTCATTTGCAGTTTAAGCAGCGTGCTACTACGAGAAAATTATACGAATGTTATTGAACACGTCATCTACAAGGTTTGCTCCAACTAGCTAAATTAGCTACTAGCCAGCCACCCAGTTGTGGCATGCAAATTACAACAATGCAGTTGTTTGCATACAATTCGAAGATAACCCGGCAGAAAGTGAAGAACGTCACCATAATTGACTGTAGAAAAATAGCTACTAACTTGTTACTCGTGTTTTTTTTACTGGACAAAGGCTACGGCCCTAACGTTAGTCTTAATTTGCCTCGAAAGAGAAAAGCGCAGTTCATATCCGCTGTCAATGTTAGCCTGCTCTTAAAACGGACCTGTCTCAACATTAACTTAAGTCAACTCCCGAGTGATAACGTTACAGGATTAACATTACCCCGTTCATACAGCAGAAACGTAGTAGATGGCTTGCTAACACTAATTTGCGTGTTTGCAATTTTCCAATAATTGTAATCACATACTTACAACTCCACAAACGATGCTGTTTTCTGTTCCGGGTAGCTAACGTTAGCAACGTTCAGGGTTGCCAGGTCTTTGTGACAAAACCAGCCCAATTGCCAATCAAAACTAGCCCAATGGCAATCAAAACTAGCCCAAAAACCAGCCCAATACCAGAACTCTAAATACGGCCCTGCCAAACACTATACACTGTTTTTAAAGTCCAACAGCATTACTACCATTGCCAAATATATTGCAACACTGTAAATTAGTAGAGTAATATCAAACACGTACACTATATGCCCACATGTCCGGCAAATAGACATAAATACATCTGTATCTCGACTAGTTTTCAGATGTTTTGTATTTATCAGATATCATAAATAGCTCTGTGAAGATGCTAGACCAATTCACTGATGCACAAACTAACCTGTTGCCGCTTTATCTGTCTCTTGCTCTCTCTTCCTATTTTTTTGTATGAATGTCCTCCCTGCCTGGACCGTATGAATGTGTTTATTTAATATGCATTTATTTAATGCAATTACATTACCTTATTACAAGTGATAGGCATACACTTTATTTGTCCTGTTAATTCACTAGGCAACATTTCAATCGTGCTTTTTCAATTTTATTTAAATATATATAATTTATGTAATCTGCATGCAAAACCACAACCCGCGGACAAAAAATTCAACCCGCGGCAACATGTAGAAAGTAGCCCAATTCCGCGGGAAAACCGCGGACCTGGCAACACTGGCAACGTTACATGGCGGATGTGATGTAGGTAGTTAGATCCGTTTTGTACTATGCATTGACATTGTCCACGTATTCGGGGACATGTCATTATGAATTTTAACCGTATAGGCTATCCATGAATAATAGCTAGCCTGCACTTATTCGCGTGTCGATTTGTAGGGTTGTTGGCCTGATGTGATGTATCCATTTTCCAGGTTATTTACCATTCATACAAAGGTAACCTACTAAGTAGGCCATTTTTCTAAAATTCTCAATTAATTATGCAACAGTGGTTCAATGTGGTTTATCAATCTATTTCATACCCTAGCATTATGTCAGCAAACAATCTTGCAAAAGTAATGTTATAGCCTAATTATGTAGTCTACTGCGACAACTCAGAAAACTCAGAATTTGTGGTTGACTGAAATTTTAAGAGGGTAACTCTGGCAAAACTTTTAATTCATTAAAATTACACCCAAAATACTTTTTACGCCATTGGATAAATGTGGCAAAATTTCACAATTCAACCCTTTTCCTTGCAAAAATGCCAAAAAATTAAGCTCATGTCATTTTGAAAACGTATTGATTGGCTACCATTGTACACAGTAAAATGTTCAGTGTTAAAATTACTCTGATGAAGTACATTTGATCTTTCTTTTACTCATATACACTCTGTTAGAGTTAAATGAACACTGTATGATAGAGGACATATGTGGCAGGCCTGCTGGTGAGCTGCTGCTTGTAGCTACTTTTATGTATTTATCTTATGGCTGTTTAATTTCATCAGGCTTCTGTAGGCTGCATAATGAAATAGTCCACAATAGGCTATATCTTTGTAGCCAACAAGCACAGCTGGTTTTTGTGTAAATAATGTTTGACTGTTTTCTGTTTTCACACATCCACCACTAGATGGAGCCAAAGTATTGACATGGACTCAGTACTTCCATTTCACTGTATCCTAATTTATATATTCCTGTAAAAAAAAATCTCAAATTTTACAAGGGATGGCTGGATTAATAGGGTATCTGAGAGGAAAGCACAGCACTGGTGCATGTAACTGAAAAACAAAAGCTGCCTATCTATCAGGAATAGCTGTAGTTTATACAGTAGCCTATATTGATGTCATTTAACACGTGATATGCTTTTTTAAGTGAAGTAGCCCACTGCTCGTTATGTAGTATCATTTTACAGCTAGGTCTTTTCACTGTTATTGTCAATTGCTCTGCCTGAGAATATATTTACATTTAGTGTGGAGTTGGTTGCAGAGTAGTTATAGACTGTGTACTTTACTTTACTAATGTTTAGAACATTCCTCTGCCCATGGGTGGAAGAAATGACACTTAAAAAGTGAAATATACAATATAATAGGTCATTTTTTTGTTCACTGCCTGTATTTTGTTTGTCATAAAAAATGTGTGTGTTATGTATTTTGTAAGAATCATTGAGCGCTGTAGGAAAACTCACAACATAATCCAACATGGCCTATCAACAGAAAATACGTGGAGCTGGACCCTCTACACCGTTTCATGCAATTCAAATACCTATTTAAATTGACATTTTCTAGGTTTTTTAACGTTTAGATTTAAGATGGAAAATGCTATATGTTAGGTTAGAAGTAGCTCAGTTAAATATTCAACCAGTTACATTTTAATCGGGAAAACCTGTTACATTTTAATCGAAATATCCTTGATGCAATTCCGTTTTTAGCCGTTAGATGGCAGAAGTGATGTTCAATGAACCAGGCTGTGCAACTCTTCGTTATGAAAACAAGAGCCAAGGTTAATGATGCATAATTAAAAATGTACCTTTTCAATTTGCCTGAAAATCTGATAACTATTTGTAGAAAACTGTAACCAACATTAACAAACATTCTACTTTAATTTTATTCTGAAAAGTGATACACGACTAAACATTCTAATCCAACAAAATAAAAATATTGATCCCAAATGTAAAAAAGAGAAAAACCAATAAACAAATCAAGAAACTGAGATGAAACCAGCCCAAATGTGGCATGTTTCAGTGATGTGCACTAGCACCATAACATGTGTAGGCTACTGCAAGTAACATAGCCTATTCTTCATAAAGAAAAACTTTGAAATAACATGTCCCTCAAATTTCAACACATAGCTCCGGAATACACTCCTCAAAAAGGTAAATTAGCCTATTAAACACACCCTGGAATTAGGCTTATAGCTATAATATAGCCCCAGCACTTCCCAGTAAAACACTCCTCACAACTCACAACTAATATCTAAAGGGAAACTCAAATCTGGCCCTTGAGGCTAGTAGTAGCCTACTGCTGTTTTTCATTCTTCCTCTCTAATGAGGGCTGATTTAACCCTGGGGTGCCACGTGACTTCAATCAGTGGCCAATCAGTGGCATTAATTGATCAATCAGGTAAGAGAACCAGCAGTACTACTGGCCTTGAGAGCCAGATATGAGTATCCCTGATCTTAAATAGGCTATATTCTCACTAGGCTATGTAAACATACACCTGTGTAAAAATGTATTTTTATTTTAATCACCTCAATTCTCTTTCAGATTGCTGTCATATCAGCTCGTAGGTCAAACCACGATTCGTGCTATACACATGGTGAACAGGATGTCACACACACGCGCGTGACCCTCTTGCCACACTATTGTATTGATAACACCTTTATTAATTGTGTTCATTCGGTTAGATTATTTTACATTCATGTATGTTTAATTTTAATGACATTTTAGGTTATGAAGGAATGGCCCTCGTCAACGGCAATATATTAATAGTGTAACAATACTGTTAACGGTGGAACATTTCTGTTTTTGAGGAAGGTCCAGCCGTTGATGCTTATAAAGACGCGATATGTTATTGGGTCTTGAGCCGGTATGAAATTGATACTGCTTCTGCTGCAGACTGCCCTTTATCCTCTCATGTGCACGCGCTTTTTTAGCGACTGTTCAGTCTACACGTCGTCATGGAAACAACCAAGACACATGGATGCAGAGAGATGGAGGGCCAAGGTGATGGGTAAGGGGATTTAAGAGCATTGCCAGATTTAAAAAGTGCGAACGTTACTAAATTGCACACGTCTTCTCGATGTAACCAAACTTATTTACTGCTCCCCTTCCGTGTATAATTCAACCCATTTGCTATGGATGGTCGTATGAAGTCAGCATGTCTTCACTATAGTGCTGGGCACACACATTGACGGCTGACACACACTTAGCCTACCTGTCTTATCCGCCTAAATCATTTCGATATGATTATTTTTGTTCACAATTATTTCTTCCGAAATGGAATGCTCACGTAGGTTATAACGTTGCCTGTGTAGCCAATTTGGCTCTTGTTTTCATATCTCATTGGGTGATTCCTTCTAGGCTAAGTTTGGACAGGCTTACTTTTAAAGTTGTTGTTATTAGATAAGGCTACCTTTTAGCCTATGTTAAATATAAAACGAAATTACGAATATTTTTCATTATTATATATTTTCGGCTATATTTTTAATGGTCATTTTTATTTTATGTGTAATGGTCTTTGTTCATATGGTCTTACTAAGAACATAATCATTCATCATATAAATACAAAAGTAAAGTCGTGTATTATAGGGTGCGTTTTAGGCTACAAGTTTTATGATCAAAAAAAAATTCTGTCTAATATTGGCCATGATACTGTCAAACCAATAGGCCTATCAATCACTTAATTAGCCTAATTAAAATATCGAGCATGTGGTTTATTGAGGGCTACGTGTCTTAGTATACGGGAAAACATTTCTGAAGAATAGCGCTGTGATTGTCGAATGTGGTCAATATTTGTTTGGCAGCAGCCCGAACAACCGCAGTTAATCCTATAATAATACGGCTTTACGCGGGCGGAACGGATGTTAGATGCATTCAAGGCTGATACGCCGCCGAAGGGAAATCGATGGACAGGCTGAGTTAATTATGAGAAAATCTATTAAAAGGAGGGAGAAGGTTTAAAAGACCGACTGTCCTGGTAAAACGGACAGAGGAAGAGAGCGGACGTGGGGAGATGCTTGCGGGTCCACACACAGGCCTCTACTACATTTTTACTTTTCTACACGCAAGAACAGTGCTTAGGCAATGAACCGCGAATGAAAGTAACCTGGGCTACAAGACTAAAAGTCGCGTTCATTATTCTAATGTAGCTTGTTTATGGAATGTTGCTTTACTTATAGGCCTATATGCTATACTGCCTACCATATTTTCTTGTAATTCACACATTGTCTGCTATAATTTAGTTCTACATTGTGGCGATTTACAGATTTACATCGTTTTAATTTGTATGAGTGTAATTGTCCTGAAATGGGCCTATGTTAGGCTACAGCCAATACCAGTCTTTTATTGAAGTAAATTGGTCAAAGGATTGCCGGTTTTCTGCAATAACCTGGTTTCGATTCCGATCGTGGTGTGTGTGTATATGTGTGTGTGTGCGTGAGTGAGAAAGAAAGCGTGTGTGTGTGTAATTATGCGTGTTTTTAAGTGTGTGCATGCAAATATGATTTGTTTTATTAATGCATACAGTCATCATATAAAATAAATAGCCTAAAAAATCTTAATCTGTTTCCAATCCAAATTAATGAAAGACATGGTCTATCAAATTGAAGGTTTAATTACAGTTGTTAGTGATAAATAGGCCTATTTGTCAGAGAAGGGCTGTTTAGTAGGCCAGATGTATTGCATCCCCATACCTCCGTTACCGACATGTAGGCTAATTTATGTAGAGAATATTGATTAGGTTATATTCATATTTGTGCATTCTTTTCACATAATTGTTGAGTTTATTAGTTCGTGACTGCGTAACATACAGTCTGTAATGGCTTATTTTAGACTGGTCTTTTTCTTTAGAGAAAAGTCTAGAATTTAGTCAGGGTCTCAGGCTCAATGCTCCCACATTAAAATGAATAAATAAAATTGGTAAAAAACTGGCGCAATAACCACCTTAAAGTTTTCATATTTTCTTCAGAGGACCCTGTTGTAGTAATTCTTGCAGTAAACCCCGTCATGTGACAATGCGTTTCTTTGTTAAAGAATAAAACATTACACACTTTCAAGCACACCAATTTCAGGCTGAGCTTGACAAAATATTTATGCACGTTTCCTTGGCAGGACTGTGTCTAATGGTAAAAATATCAAATTACTGTGAATTAGGCATATGCATTTTTATCAACCAAAATTTATATTATAGGCTACACATCATAGTTAGTATCTCATTGTAACAGTGATATCACAATCATCCAATTATGGCCAATAATAATAATATATATATTTATTTTTTGATGATTATTTTTAGTAGTTGTTTTACTTTAACATGTATAGCTTTTTCTCGCAGTTTCCATATAAAGAAAGATATTACATCTACCATATGAAGGTTTAATTCGGCTTCGTATACAGTTAATACCGTCTTTTAAATCTTAATTTAAAAAATAATGTCCAATATAATGTGCCCCATATTATATTATATGCAGTAATCTAATATATGCAACTTATTCATACTCATTATTATTATCTTGGTATTTTATGTTATGAAGAAAATATCATAAAGCTACAGGTAGGCAGCCTCAACATAGTTAGGCTCTCAAGTGTATGACTAAATTGCCTATGATAGTAGCCTAATTATAGATACAAATGGGATCTTTGCAAAGTGAAATTATTTCAAAGGTGCGTTTATGGAATATTGTTTTTCCCTAAACTAATATTCCGCGCGGAAATATTAATCGTCTTTCGGTGTTTTTAATTTGAATATATGCATTACATTCAAGTTTTTGCAATGCACCCGTGAAGCGTGTACCCGTGAAGATGTAGAAGGGATGGGGACTATGTTGAGTCAAGTAGGATATACTGCTGACGCATAATTTAGTTAATAAGTTTAAGAAAGAAAGCTTTATTTGCTTATACAATTATTTCTGTACTAAAATCACATGTGTTGTTTGCTTAGATCTAATATTGTTTATTATTTTTCTCGGTTAGCGTAATTGCATTCTTTCCACGCAACAACAAGTATAATATGAAAAGTACCATTATTTTGTAGGTATATTCACATATGAAGAAATAATGTGGATATTTATGCGCAACAACTATACAGTGATATGCGAAAGGTGGTCTACAGCTGACACCTGAACTTGGCATATTTTATGATAAAATTACAAACCGAAAATGCACGCGCGCACGAATTAATAACACGAAATGTCTTATTTAAGGAGAGAAAAATGTTCAGGAAGGTAATATCTTGAAATCAAAGGTGATGGGACAAAAGTCCAATCTCCTTTAACAACATTTTTAGTTTTATATTTTGTGGAATGTCAGATTCCCCCACCTCTCCCTCGTGGTGACATAAAAACACTGGGCATTACAAACATTAAATATATAATGAAATAATTAAACAAAAGTGATATAAAATGTCCATGTGTGCATGATAATATTTGCAGAAAACATTTGATGATTTAATCATATTTGAGGAATTTAGAATTTGGATTTTTCAATAGGCTGTAGTTATAGGCTCTATGACGATTATTATTGCAGCTCACAGTCCACACTACTAGTGGCACACCAAAATGATATTAACACATTTTGTTTGTAAAACCCGACTATGTTTTTTTTGAATGCACTAAGACACTACAACAATACATTAAAAAGTAATAAAAAGAAAAAGCTTTTTATTATTATTATTATTAGACTATTATAATAATTCAGATCCGAATAATGTCAAAATATTAGATGTATGCACCCATCCAGACATGGGGCATTTCCTGTTTTAAGTTCTGTGTGTGGTCCAGGCGCCTGGAATTAGTGGGCTATATCATTTAAAATTTTTACGATCTCATTTCTTTTTGTTGCTGCCGTTGGTATCAGAATATTTTTTTAGATAGCCTATGTCAAAATATATATTTAGTTTTAGTTTGCAAAATGTATTATGCTTAATGAAGGTGGATTAATGTGTAAGCAATAGAAGGCATGCAATGTTTCATCATATATTTATCGAAACTATTCATGGAAGATTTTTTTCCAAGTCGGTTCAATAATTTAAGAAAATGCTTTGCGTCCACCTACGATGCGCAGCAGAACAGTCATTAAAACGATTCTGTGTCAGAGGAGGCGTGGCCACTACCGCAATTAGAAGTCTTAGGCTGATTTGCTACTGCTCGTCATAGCTCCTTGCTTAACTTGCTGCTCTACGTCGTCATTGCATTTTCTTGGTAGACTATCCTTGCTTTTCATTAAACATTTACTCTCTGCTGTGGTATCCGCTATTTACATGCTCGGATTTTAGCTTCGCATATAGACCTATTACGAGATTGATATTGTGGCACTGCAAAATTTATAGACATAGATTAATTTATAATTATAAAGGCTATAGTGCCACGCATCGTGAAAGGCGTAACCACGGCGACACCTGAGAAAATGAATAACGGATCAACAGACGTATTGCTTCTTTGTGGTAACTTATAGAAATATTTTTGTTGTTTTCTTAAAAAAACTGACTCAGAGAAAGAGAGATTGCGCAATATGGGTCGATTGTCTGTCCTTTCTCCGGATGTAGAGGTCAAGGTCGAACCTCGTCTGTCTGTTCATAATGGAAATGGTACATGTAGGTGGATATAGTGTGTGTTCAATAAGGAAATACAGCAATTGCGAACATGCCGGCTTGGGCTTTCCATCAATTCAACAGCTTGTGAATGATTTTGCTCTTGCGTTGTAGGCTATTAATGTCCTGAATGATACTGTTATTGCTGACATTGATGTTGGATATTGATTAGTAGTCGTCGTCCTCCTCAATAAGGCGCTTGACAAAGCAATAGTTCCATAACTGCTTGGATTGATCCCTTCACCGTCTTCTCTTTTAAATGGACGTAAATTCAAAATGGTTAAACACACAGGTACACACAGATAAATGGCAGGGTCCCATGTGACAAATGAATGAAACGGATTAACAATCAGAAACACACAGATGCGCTCTCTCTCTTTCACACACACACACACACACACACACACACACACACACACACACACACACACACACACAGGACATTCTCTCTGCATGGGCTTTGCGATCCATGGATTTAGTGGGTGATCAAGCGGAGGGGCTTTAAGTTCAAATTCATCCCAGACAGATGACCCCATTGGACTGGTTGACCTTTGTGGTCAAACTGCTGTGGGGGGAGGGGGAAGCTGGAGGAAGCAAGGGAGAGAAAGAGAGAGAAAGAGAGAGAGAGGGAGAAAGAGGGAGAAAAAGTGCATGAGAAAAGAGAGTAAGAAGAGAGATGGGTAGGCGTCCGGTTTTTCCCTTCTCTAAGTATCAACCAGTCTTTTTTCTCGGTTTCCCCATAATGCCATCCCACTCTCTCTTTCTCCCAGTCTCCTCTGAGCACTTTCCATCTTTCCCTCCCCCCCTTGCTGACCCTGACCTATGACCCCTCCCCACCCCCAGCGGCACCAGATTAGCACCTCCCATCCAAAGGCTTGGAAATGGCGTTCAGGTGCTTGTCAGAACCCGGGCACTACAACCACTATGTTAATATGCAGTGCCTCACCACTACCAATGTGTAGCAGAAGGGAGCAGTTGTCTGGCTAAGTCAAGTTTAATATGTTTATATGTTTTTTTCATGTTTAATGGTGGAAGAGAGGGGATCATGGATAAACTTGTGTTTTTTACCCCCCCCCCCCCCCCATCTCTGTCTCCTCCTCTCACCCTCATTCCCTAATCCCTCTCTGCTTCCTGCATATGTTCTTTAATCCCAAATATATCTCCCTCCCCATTCCTCCTCTTTGTCCACGTAATTCTAACCCCCACTCCTCACTCGTCTTTCTGTGCTTCTCCTCTTATCACTCACAAACACTCCTTCCATCTTGCCCAGGTTTTTGTTCACTCCTCCCTTCTTCTTCTCCTCTCTCTTTCTCTCTCTCTCTCTCACACACACACACACCATCGCTCTGTCTACTACCATTCGGATCCCTTTCTGTCTTTTGGTTTCTGCCTCAACCCTGTACCCTGTTCACCCCCCCCCCCCCATCCCCCACCCCCACCCCCAAACACACACACACACACACACACACACACTCACACACACACACACACACACACACACACACACACCTTTCTATGTCCATACATTTCACTCCCTGTGCAACTACCATTGTATCATTTAATGAAAAACCTCCATTTCTGAGCATGAATTGCAGCATCATGCTAAGAGTCGTGACGAGACTCGCCATTCTTGTGGGACTGGTCAAGCAGTTTTGTCTCGATAGCCATAGTCGTCTGCCAGGTCATATAGTACTGCCTTATCATTTTTCCCATACTGGGGAAGAGTTCTTCCATATTCAGATAACGAATGTGATATTTCTTATCTTATTTCCAGCCTCCAGATCAGAAAAAAATAATGTTTTTTTTTACCACCACTCCACCCCAGTAAATGCATGTAATTCTCTCAACATGTCTGCAATATTCCAGAAACATTACCACATTACAACAGAATTACAACAACGGGTTTAAAAATTGCGGAGCAACCTGGGATTTCAGAAATGCTAGAAGTACCTTTTATATAGTCATATATCAGGTTTAAAATATTTCTGTTGTTCATGCATGAAATTGAATCACCTATTCACTACCTATATTTCACAGAATGATCTAGAATATATCAAAATAAGTTATTTGACCTCGGGGATGAAATATGTCTCACAGCATTCACAAAATTTGACATAATTTAGATATGTGCAGCACTGTATAACAGCAGAGCACCGTTCAGTTTACCGTTGGCTAACCGGCGTTCGTGTTCTCACAATGTATAAGCACTTCAGTAGAAAAGGATTTCTAGAAGGAAACAGGTTGATTTACCAAAGAAGAAGAGGTCTGGTGCAGAAACTGTTTGGAATATCTTTGGCTTGCAGTCCGAGGAGGTGGTTGCACCTGGTCATTAAATCCAAGGTCGCTGACCCTGCTGTGAATGTTACAGAGCAGACAACTGAAGAGAGGAGAGGAGGAGGAGGAGGAGGAGGAGGAGGAGGAGGAGGAGGAGGAGAGGAGATGGAGATGGAGAGGACGCTGAAACGGTGATGCTGGGAACAGCTGGCAGCAGAATATGGAAGCATGGTGGGTAAATGCACTAGCTGGTTTGGGTGATGGCATGGTTTCCCCACCCCTGGAAACTCTTCTGCCGAATCTGTGTGCAGTTCCAACATCCACTATCTGTTAGTCACATTTAGACAAGCAGTCAGGCTTGGGGTTAACGCAAACGGAATAGGTACAAATGTTCTCATAAAATTAACTCCAGCACCAATTCAGAGGCATACGACATTTAAAATGTTAGAGCCTCTGCACTCGAATCCAAAGCAGTGTCATTCAAACAAATGCCTATACTCACGTGAAATAATTAAACAGAAAATGACCTCTAATAACGGTGAAACATTTAATAACTTTGAAGACACCTCGGAACTATTGTGTTGACACAAATAAATCAAACCCCTTTGGATGATGTATTTATAGACCCTGTGCTGTAAGTGTGTGTGTGTGTGTGTGTGTGTGTGTGAGTGTGTGTGTGAGTGTGTGCCTACATTTCTCATATCAATAGGTTAATAGGCGCAGTGTCAGTTTCAGTGACTGTCTGATTAGTTGTCAGTTCACTAATCCACACACTACTGGGGATCTATTGCTTTTGCCATTGATTTTAGCTCCACAAGCAAGGGGGAAGGGGGGGGGCAGATATCGATCGACCCCAAATTAACCCCCTCACCAGTTTCTTCTCACTCAGGGCCTGTCTTTCCATTGGACGTTCCAGCAGAAAACTCGCCATCTGATTGGATGCCCCACTGCATGAGTACGAAAACCGCCTAGACGGACCGATGGACAGACGGACAGACTCGAAAAGTAAAACGCAGGTTGACTGACACCGAATAAACGGCTAATACGCTGACTAACAGGCACACCAGCGCACGCTAATTAACTGACACGCTGCAGGACGCCCGGCGCACTCTGAAATAAAGAGGGAAAAACTGCCAACTCAACCTCCAATATTCCCCTGCTTCCCTCTTTCATCAATCCACCTCCTCCTCTTCACTCCGTATTTCCCCCTCCGATTTCCCCCTCAATACCTATCCCCCAGATTCAAACGGTCCTGTCTCCTCTCCATCTGCCTCTATGTAGCCTACTGCACCCACCTTTTCCCTTTCCTGTAGCACGTTCATATTTCCTCTGCTTCTCTCTCTCTCTCTCTCTCTCTCTCTCTTTCCCTCTCTCTCCCTCCCCTATGTAAGCAGAGCGAGAAGGTTGTTAAACATTTTTCTTCCCTCTTAATTGTTTTGACTTGTGCGATTGGCATCCCGATTAGACCCTATTGATTTCCTGGCGCTAAGTTCATTGATTTTTAAATTTCTTATTGATCCCGGCTTTAAATCTCCCCACACACGGTCTCGCTATATAGACACACTGGGAAAAAAAGAAAGAGAGAGAGAGAGAGAGAGGAAGGAAAGGAAGGGGTTAGGTAAATACACTAACTGGTAACTACTGTATGTTAACACCGTACTGACGGAGACAAGGAAATGTGTTAATATACACTGGCAGAGGAAGAGAGCGGGGTTAGGTAAATACAGTGATGGGGTGAAGAGTAGAATACAGTAGGTCGACAGAGCTTTGCCTTACAACTGATGTATGAACTGCACACCATGGCGTCAATGTTGAGAAAATAGCATAGACCTCGGTCTCAACGCAGTCTGTCCGCGTTAACGTCGGAGCTGTTTCGTGTGTGTGTCTGCAGCTCGCTTTCCGCGTATGTGTTGGGGTGAATATGTTTCCGAGTGCGCTTTTGTGTAGTTATCGTGTGTGCAAACACAGTATCCAATTACAAACGGCAAAAATCATACACAAAGGCGAAATTCCAGGAAGGGGCGACTCCCCAGAGCACTGGCTGATGTTTACACTATCATGGGGGGAAATAAGAAGGCCATACATGGCACAGCTTGCCTGCTCTCTGGTCAACATAGAGAGAGCCCTGAAGGCCCAGACATGCAAATGTGTACTTGTGTGTGCATGCTGCCTCAGTCTATCTATGCTGTAACAAGGAATAAAATTAATTACCTCATGGACCTCTATAGCACTTTCTCCGGGCATGGTTACCTCTCTGGGTAAAGCATTCCCAAGCTGACTTGTCATCGGGTGAAGTTCGGGGGCCGACATTCTGTCCTCGTTTCCCAGCTCGCCCCTGCAATGAAACGGTCCGAGCTCTTAGGAGCCATTTGTCAGTTTGTTGAAACCTAACGATTGTAGCTTTGGAAAAGCTGCATTGGCTGAGCTCTGATCAACATTGGCTATTATCTTCCGATGTGCAGATGGACTACTGGCTCCTACTACGACAGCCTGCGTGCATATCCATCTTGGTGTGTCATGGTGGCTAAGAAGGCTATTCACCCTAATGTTGCAGGTATAATTCCCAGCTAGGGCAATTGATAGAGTAGCCTACCCTGGGGAATTTGACCTGAAGGTATTCAATAAGTACCTGGCTATGCTTTTTTTGGATGTGGATGGACTGAAAAAACAACACCTTTGTAAATGACCATGGATTATGGTGTCTGTGTAACGGTGTACAGTAATGGTTAGGGCCTTACATGCCTAGCCAGAATGTTGGACTTGTACACTTGAAAAATATGGTTTATAAAAACCGTAGGTTTGTAAAAACACTCTTCAGTTGGATTCCGTCCTTAAACTTGTAGATTGGTCAGAATCTGACATGTTCCTGTCAACCGAATACATATAATTAATAACAACAATATGGCAGCAATCTTATTATTGCATTTCTATTATTGCAATTATTGCAAAAAGACTTTTGGGTGAGCTTTACATGCAAAATTCTGGTGTGTCCAAAGTAGATTACAGATAGTGCAAGGTGGGGGTGGGAGGTGGGGGGTGACCTTTCTGTGACAACACTGATAAATATCTATAATAAATACCATTGCTATTGGCTCCCTCTGCTACCATAAAGAGTGTCTCTGTGAGAGGTGTCACAGAGGGGCAAGACTGGATATTACCAGTATATCAGTATTGATTATTTAGACCAGTGGCGGAGGGAGAGAGGGAGAGAGTGAGAGAGAGATAGAGATTGAGAGAAAGACAGAGAGAGAGAGAGAGGTCAAGTTAATAAAAAAAGTTGTTTTTTTAAGTGGAGTGGGGAAAGGATAAGGGTGTTGGATGGAGAGGCTGCAGATATAGAACTGGAGAAACAGAGGAATTGGAGAATGATAGAAAGTGAAAAAAGTCAATGAAAAGATATAGTGGTCTCCATGTTTATCTGGCTGTCTGTCTTTCTGTCCCTCTCTCTCTCACTTTCTCTCTCTCTCTTTTCCTCTCTCTCTCTCTCTCTCTCTCTCTCTCTCTCTCTCTCTCTCACACACACACAGCTGCAGTACTGCATACAGTTTTGCTCTATGCCTTTGGCTGTTTAAAAATAGATGTATCCCAACCTAATCCTTGAGTAGCCTACACATAGTTTTTCTAATTTATGTTTATGTGTATATAGTACATAGTTTGTGTGTGTGTGTGTGTGCATTTGAGAGAGAGAGAGAGAGAGAGAGAGAGAGAGAGAGAGAGAGAGAGAGAGAGAGAGAGAGAGAGAGAGAGAGAGAGAGAGAGAGAGAGAGAATGTGTCTAAGTGCAAACGCTTGTGAGTTTGTGAATCAGTAGGAGAGTTCTCCACAGTAATAGGTGCTTGTTAAAGCAGTGGGGGAGGCAGTAATATAATTGTTAGCTGGTATTGATTGGGGCACTGTGTTATTGATGAGAGAGAATTTAATTCAACCAGCTCGTTTGTCAAGATGACATTGCTGTTTAACAATAACTATAGGGACGCACACATGCACACGCACACACACACACACACGAAAACACAGACATTTAAACATCTGGGAATAATGGTGTGAACTCTGGGCAACAACTGTTTTCAGTATGCTCATTAAGAGTCTGTAATAATACAATAATAATATATTAATAATACAGTGTATGTAGTAATATAGTGCTTATCATATTCCAAGAGAAGCACTGCATTATTATAACAACTATTTTATCTAATAATATACCTTAAGAATATACCTGAATAACCTTGCATATTAACATCTTCCAAGATCCTTGATGTTGTTCTTGGTCATAAAATACATGTTTCTATTTCAAAAATGGCAAGTGCGGAGAGCTGGGCTCATGCACGGTTGTTGGAATAGTAGGCTCCTGTAATAAAAATGATCTTATATAGGCCTAGTAGGTCGCAGTTAACCCTAAATAATTTAAAAGTAGCAAGCGTTCTACCGTATTCTCTTGTAAATTCTGGTTAACGACACGAGAAATGCCTTCAGATGTACCTACCGAAAGCCAATAACCTGTCTTTTTGACAGATTGCAGCGCGAAACGGATATCTGAGAACTTGGGATGGCCCGTAGGCCTACCAGCAAGACTGGAAGTGAGGGATGGGCACATGTACGCGAACTTGCATGTGGAATTGTTGCTCATGCAGATATGTCAACAGAACTGGGTTGCATGTACTCGCGTATTGTAGGCTTTTATAGGCCTACTGGACGTGTTTCTGTATCTCACCCAAGTGTAATTTTCTTTATGTATGATTACATAAATTGTGTGCTTGTTCATATGCACAAACACAAATTAATATATTCGGTAAATGTTATTCTGTCTAGATATTAGTGGTTTTGCGGGTTGAAACCATGTGCACTATTGTATTCTTCCATGGATAAAATAGTAGGCTACACATGGTTTCCACCTGTGTACTATCGGTGCGTGAAACCTGTATGATATAAAATGTCCTAAGAAGAAAAGGTAGTGGTGAGGCGCGAAATCCACCCTGCCTTCCAACACTATTTCATTTTCCTCTCCTTCAATCTCACACACCCTCCCTCTATCCCCCTCTCCCACAGACGCACACAACCACACTATATTCTGAAGAAATAATTGCTTTTGTCTGGAAGGAATATCGGGGGGTGCTGAGCACCCTCTCCCGGCGAGGGGGGTTCGTGAAGGACAACTAGTCGCTTCTTTTTTTATTCCTCGTTCGACTTGCAGATGTCATCTGTCAAATAGCAGAAGGAGGGAAAGCAACAATAAACATCGTGCTACAATTGTGGTGTCTTTTTAGGAGAAATATGAAGACTAATACAATTCCCTCATCTTACGTAAAACTATGATGACAATGATAATTATTAGCCTATTATTATATAATTATCATTATATCGTGTTTTAGTCCTAGGCGCATTAATAATAGCCTAATAATAATAATAGGCCTAATAGTAATAATGTGGCATCATTGCGGACAGTATTTTCTTCCATATACTTGATTGACATTTTTATTTCTGCATGCATCCGTTTTCTTATTATGTACGTTTACAGTTGATCAGTAACTTAAACCACAGTACTAAGAGAGGTGCAGAGGGAGAGAGAAATCTTGCCCGGCGATTTCGATTTTTCCCGTATTCACTGCGATGCTTAGCGTATAGATTTTTCTATTTAAAAAATCTATACTGGCAATAATCTTGTGTGTAAGAGCTCAGCACAGATTGTGGCTTTATAATTGACAGCATGTAACGTATCGGTGGAAGAAGGAGGAAATACTGAGGGAACTGCGAGTAGGCCAGCGCACACTAGCCTGGAATGCATAGGATAGCCAACTACAGTGAATGGATTAATAACGCCTCCTGCCATTTAAAGACCTACAACACATTACTCTATTACTCGAATCCTGCAAGATTAGTGAATCATCCCGAGAACAACACACATATCATATGTGATAATACAAGTAATTGCAAAAAAATATATTTAACTAGGCCTAATTTAGGATCAGTATTTAAACAAGTGAATGTAGAAATAGACGACTGCATCGTGTTTGAAATTATATGCAAATAGGCCTAAACACATTTCCATTCTACAGTCGTGATGAGAGGGCTATAGTAGGCTAGGCTACTGTGAATATACTCTTGTCATTAAATTGAAGAAAATCATGTTATCAATATAGAGGTCTTTCGCACGATTAGAAACGGCGAGAGAGGGAGAGAGAGAGAGAAAAAGAGAGAGGGGGTGGGGGCAGGGGGGGCGAGTGTGTGAGTAGTAGCGGGTCCTCTCCTGCTTCAATGTTGCGGGCAACATAGTGCCAGAGCGATTTAATACGGGAGGGAGTCGAGTCGAATGAGCTATTGAGGTTCCCAAATAACGGGAACAAACAGACAGACACACAGACGGATGGACGGACAGATAGGCAAGTGATCCTAAAACGATACAACGTAGCAGGTTCAGGCTTTTCTTTTTTGTTTTGTTTTCATTTTCTGTACGCTTGTTTTAGGCTATTTATTTACTTATTTATCGATTGATTGCGTTTTAATTACTAGCCTACCCTGTGACAGAAAGAGAGAGAGGCAGAGAGTGAGAGAGACGGAGAGAGAGGAGGAGGTTGAGCGAAGGCCAACCGAGCACGTGTAGTCTTACTTATTATTTATTTATTTAAATTACTGTAATTATTTAATTGAATTTCAAAAGACGTGCGCTTTACACATAGGCTATTTGTGTATATGTGGTAAGCTACAGAAAGCTAGAAACCAAATAAATGAACCAAAAATACAAACGCAAACACCTCAGCTACTACTGTTCTTTATACCTTACGGATGCCAGTACTAAGAAATCTTCGTTGTGTCGAAATAATTAATCCTAATAGTTGTATTTACACGCTAAAACCAAAGCAAATCCAAGAGAAGGACACGAGGCCATCGACTGTTAAGCCGAATGTTCTCATAGTCATCTCTGCAGGGAATACAGAGAGTCAAAGGAAAGAATGAACACGAAAGAAAATGAGAATATGTATGAAAACATATCGAACGGGTCTTCTCTGGACTGTTACAGCTACAGCAACCCATGAGAAACAACGACAGAAACGCCAAATAGGAAAATACGAGCACTATTAGGCCATAATAATAGGCTATAATAATAATAATAATATAATAATAATAATTAATCGTAGCTAGCCTATATTACATAGCCTAGTCGCAAGGAAAAAAACAGTCCTTCTATCCGTCTGTTGTGTTAGTTTGGGCTGACAACTGTTATTTTTTTATTAGGCTACAACACAACCACAGAATCATCGGAAAAACAGTCTGTATAGCTACATATAATTAGGCTACACAAGAAGACACCAAAATATGTAAATCGAATTTAAGATACTGACATTTATAGGCTATTTCAGCTGACGTTTAAAGTACCAAATACATTTTTTAAGAGTCTACCTGGGAAACAGGCGAAGATAAAAAGAAGAAAAGACCAAGATTAGTGCCGTTACAACTGTAGCCTAACTATTTAAATTAAGAAGACGGAGGATCATGTTTGTTCCCTTGCCGGTGCCGTTCGTCTTTCAGAGAACTGCTCCCGACCTCAACGCCTGGTGTCTCAAGTCCCCGCTGGCTCTGCGATCCAACTCCGGTAAGAAATTTTAACTTTTACTGCTATCTCTGTAATTCTGTCACCATACCTGCGTTTTCTGCGAATTTCATTGAAAGTAAAATGAGCCTACCCGCCCCCGCAATCCTGTAGGCTACTAAGTGGCTCGCTAAAATCCACAACGGAAGGAAATCTTTTACGCATTTTCCTATTTAGGCTATGTTCTCTCTTCCATATCTTGAAACTATCATGCTATACAAATGACAACCTGTAAATAAAAGCGGAAAAAAAGAACACGGCGATTGTGTCGTTTTTGAAAACAATACGAGGGTCCGTCTTGGAGTTTATTTTCGTCTCTTTATAAATATATACTCTGTCTCTTTATATCCCTTTTCTCCCATCTCCGTCTCCATCTGTCGCCTCTCTTCCTCTCCCTCACCCTCTGCCTCTGCCTCCGTCTCTCCCGCGCTAGTCTCACCGCGGGCAGGGAATATTCATGGCAATTTATCGATCTTGTAGAGATCGATTCCAGGACCGTCGGATGGAGGGAGAGAGGGGGAGAGAAACTGACAGAGGACGAAGGAGAGGAAAGGATGCATGGAGGAAGAGGGGAAGGCAATGTGCCTTTTTATTTTTCTCTCAAACAGCTTATCTTATGGCCCGTGCCTGCGGTTCAAAAGTAGCAATGTGAAATATTCGTTAATTGTTTTTTTTCAGTTGCCTAGAATTGGGATTAGGCTATGTCCTGGTTTGGATGGTTTATACGGCTGGAATGGGGTGCAACAAACTGCCATACTTTCTGCCATCAGAGATAATAACGACCTCCAACCCAACTACGGTAGTTTTGCCGGTTTATTCAAGAAGAGGGACCTTCCTTCCACTGAAGCAGATTTCAAAGAAGACGAATTTGACAGGATAAACTGTCAATCATTGATATGTTCTTTCCTTTGCAACACGTTAAATAAAAAAAAAGAAGATTCATAGTTCAGCTCCAAACCTTGTTTTCACTGAACATGTGCCTCATTGCCCTAGAAGAGATCAAAGGGAGACTTAATTTGGCTGCCAAAGAAGAAAGTGAACGAAAGTGAAATTAAATGAAAAGAGAGTACTATGGATTCTTATGGGATGTTGATAGAGAGAGAGAGCGAGAGAGAGTTTGGAAGAGAATCGACTGCTGTTCTTATTTATCATGTTCCCTGGTTCTGTTGGAGAAAGGGATGAGGTATGGGAACTGGATTGTATCTCCCTTATGAAAATGTCTCAGAGGACACAATTGTGTGGACTGTTTTTTACATTCTGTACTCTGGAGAATAAGGGTGGGAGTGAGCATCAAGATGGGTTTGCTCCCAAACATTAAAATGGAAATTCTTAGTCAGGAGTTTGGAAAATCTGTTAAATAAATAAATAGATGGGTGTTGAGGAAATAGAACCAATCTGATGAATGTGGGCACAATTATACAATTGTGCAATAAACTGCTTGCTCAACAATGCTCTACAACTGGTTTTAACTAATTGTGTGCATGAATATTTTAATTTGTGTGTACATTCTGCATTTCTGTCAGGTATATGTGGGACTCCATGTTGTACTCTGACATATAGTCTTAGTTCAATATTGCAGTCCCCCTGGTATAGTGAATGTGTTTCTATAATGGGGGAGGGGTTCTTGTGATGGTGTAGTGTGACTGCAGTGGCCAGGTTGCTTTAGCACCAAAGAGTGCTGATGACAATGAGCCTTTTCTTCAGTTGGGAGAACCTGGGCACAGAAAGATGAGCCTGGAGGTGGCAGAGTGCATTGGGAGAGAAGAGAGTTTGTTGGTAGGTTATGGTGCATGGTGCAAATACTTAAAAGGGACAGCATGCCACTCCAGGGCTTTACAGCCAGTAAGGTCCCAAACTTGAGGCCAGTGGAGAGAGGTTGATGTGCTGGACCAATGGGGGGAGGGGTTGTTGGAGTTCTGAATCTGTTTGGGAGGGGTTAAGGGTAATGAGATGGGATCATGCTGCAGAATGCCAGGGCGTGAGCCGGTGAGGGACGAGTGAATTTTCACATTGCTAAAAACATAGATGAGTGACACTGTATAATACCAGGACAAATAATGGAGGGTGTTGTCATGTGGCTCTTTGGCAGTCTGGGGTGGGACGCATGGTGCAGTTTGGTGGAGTTCAAGGAAATTATACGCCTTTCTCGTGAAGCACAGTGGGTTTATTTCTTAGAGGTTGAGCTTCAAAAACAGAGTGCAATCACCGCAATGATATCAACACGGGCTCTGTGAGAATTATAAGAACTGGATATCTGTGTGGGTAAAGGATAAAGGCCAATTCTTAGTCAACAAAAAAAGTAGACCTAAATGACATCATAGTGGACCCAAAATGGACGTCTGCCTAGCTAGTCTGCACAGCAGTCGTTTTTTTGTGTCCACGCGGACTTGTCTGCACGGACCTGTCCTTTTACCTACAAGCGTACTTTTTGCGTACCGTAATATTCTCCCATGAAGGATGCCATTGTTGTTTGCAATTTGCGCGCAAAAATGATGGGAATTGTAGTCTACAAAGGGGGGTTGGTACGCTCGACTATGAAAGGCAAAGGTCCGCGGGCAGTCCAGAGAATGGGGAGCCTGCAGGGGATGATCCGTTTCAGGAACGTGTTCAGTCAGCGTGAGGGGAAATGAGCTGTGCCCGAGATCTCTCCTGCTTGGGGAAGGAGGTCAGGTGGACCAGGAGTCCCACAGTGTCCAGAAGGATCTCCACTCAGGAGAGTGCAGGTCTACAAAATAGAAAACAGCTGTTTAAATGGCTGACACAGAAACTAGGCTTGCTGGGGATTTACTTTGAATGAAGTAAAAGTAATGCCGTCTTAAGCAGTTTATTTGGGCGCGACGGTTACAGTGCATTTAATAGTCCAGCCTACAGGAAGTTACACTTTTGCCTCCTGCTGCACCCACAATGCTGTCAGGAGACTACAGCATTGTGAGGGGCGAGGAAACGGGAGGTCCTGTGAGCGAAGGATGGAGAGATGGGATAGATCGGGGCCCTCGAACAATGGTGTGACTTACTGTGGAGGTGTGCTGCTGAGGGCTCAACACAGGCCTCTCAGTCAACACCACCAAGAACTGCACTGCTTTGGCGAGACGCGCGGCGCAGTCTGTAGGGTGGACGACTGTCCGCCGTATGTTATACCCCAGCACGGGCGGGGCTGTGATTCCTGCCATTGCTCTTTCTCAGCGATGTCCCCTTCTCTATATATCTGTTACCCTCTGTGCTCTATACCTGTCTGAATAAAGTAAAAAATATGAAAGGAGGGTGGACTGTCCTGCTCTCGTTTGGGGGTGGAAAATGCACTGCTTTAGTTGGTCACCCGTGTACACTCTGCCAGACACGGCGGTTGATGGTAAGGCATATCAGGAAGAGCCATGCATGTGACATGGCCGGCACGTGACATGTTAATAACATGTTGCACTTTCCAGGCGGCTCGCTCCGAAAGCGATACGTTGCGCGTTGCATTTTTGATAACGTTGTGTCTGCTAGCGCGCCACAGTTGCCTGTCTGGAGCATCTTTCAGAGAGGTCACCATTAACAGATCGATTAAAACGTTAAACGTTAATGTGTATTTTTAATGACCGCCAGGTTCAGCAGACTAAACAGAGCAGGGGTTTTATTGACAGACGGTGCCAATTTCAGGTCAGCGGCGTTGTGTACTGGTCAGGGACTTGTTGACAGACAGCTGCAGGTGGTCATCTACTGTAGTTTACTGGGATGATGTATTTAACCTGAAGTGTAAATTATGCGTCCAGCTGTACAATATATAAACGATTGTGTGTAACAGTGATCTGAAGTCATTCTCGGTTATCTGCCAGAAAAACGATGATGTGATAATACATATACCCATAATCCTGTCATGAAAATACTTTCAACAGAATTGTCCTGATGGTGCTAAAATTGTGAACGTAAAAGAAAAAGTGCATGTTGACAATATAATATATGAAAATGGTTATACTGGCTAATTTAACATTTAGTATATATCTTTATTTACTAAATTTGTGTTGCTGATGTTTACCACTTTGAGGTCTAGGCTTCACTTAAATTTCCTTTTTGAGTTTACACGTATTCCTGAAATGTTGCAGTGATATTTGTGTTGTGCGTGTGTTACTTCGCCATTGGCTTCTCTGTGGGAATGAGTGCATTTATCCTTGTGTTTATGCAGATTTATGTACACAGTAAAGGCAGGTAAATTAGTGGATTTATGTGAGTATAGCTCCTGTGTGTGTGTGTGTGTGTGTGTAGATCGCCGTAAGAGGGACCGTGTGCCAGTCCCAGTGCTAACATGATTACAAATGACAAAATGTCAACCAGGCTTTGTTAGTAGCATAATGGGGAATCAATAGACACAATAAAGATGTCAATACAAAATGGTTTATTGCATTAAGCAACCAAAGATGTCATTACAGCATGTTTTATTGGATTAAGTGAGCTCTCCTCTCTTATTCCCTACCATCACCTATTCCCTACCACTGACCCACTTGCATGTTCTCTTTTTCTGTCTGTCTCTCTGTCTTTCTCAGTTGCAGCATATCAATATATCATTTTGTATAAGCCTTGAGAGTGATTGTATGCCAGTGTCGACAGAGGGATATAATAATTGTAATAATAATAACAACAACAACAACAGCAGCAGCATCAATAATAATAATAATGAATAATGAATAATGAATAATAATAATAATAATGTGAAGTAGATAGCAGGAAGCATGGATACAGCATATGGTCTGTCAAAATGAAAATCCACTGAACAGGTAATAAGATTACATATCTAATATAAGATGATAATAACTGTACTGTCAAGTTTCATCCAAACTGAGCAAAATGGAACGGCGTGGGATTTGATGCATTTTGATTTTCATAATGAGAAGAAAAAGAATCAGCATGTAGCAGAAGAAGAGTGAATTTCATTGTTTGAGTACCTTTCATGGCACTTCAAGCATTTCACAATGAGAGACACACCTCAGCCACCACTTGCGCAGCCTCCAGCTGGGTGATGCACAGCAGCCATTTTGTGCCGGAGCGCTTGTCTCATATCAACCGCGGTGGAAAGAGAACATATAATAATTAAGACTTACGGTATATGGCAAGCATGTTGTAGTTCATCTGTTTGACTCTTAAACACGGATGATCATGGTCTCAAAGCATCATGGACTTAAACTGACTTGTTCAAACCACAACATTACAGGAACCCTGGCTGCCTTGATGCCACCTCACCCCTGGTGGGATAAAGCCAGCTGTGTCCCATCACTGTGGAGTCAAGGTCACAGTCAGTCAATGGTACGGCCCCTTCTTGACCCTTTGAACCTGAGATTTCAACAGTACAGGGCCCAGGCGTCGCTCATTTCCTGCTCCTCGCTAATTAAACCGTTCGGCTGTAAAAAGTGAGACAATTCTGACGGCACTTTGAGTGTCTATCTGAGCCAAAGATAATTATGGGATGAACATAGAAGCTGGTGGCGCTCACCAAAGCCGTGTCACTCTCACATGTCATTAGTGATGGCTGCAGTTACTTAAGCAAGCAACGTAAGTAATACAAACATCAGCACTGGGATATTGGAGCCTGTATTCAGAGTTGACCACAAAGTGCGATCTCATGCATGGTATGCATGGTTAGGTTACCTATGAGGTGCATGCATAACAGTGCATATGTGTACATTGATGCAGTAGACTGGTGTATTCATGTAGATGAAGAGTCTAGAGTCCCTAAAGTTCATTAACAGCCGTAAAGCATATTGAGTTTCTCGCTGTGAGGAACTAGACGAAACCCAATTCTCTCATATGAATCGTTGCAAGCATTAACCGACATAGGGTTCAGTCATACACACAAACTCACATTCACACATACACACATGCAAATGCACACAGAAACACACTCGCACACATGCATGCACACACAGACGCGTGGATATGCATACATGCCCCCAACCACACACACACACACACACGCACACACACACACACACACACACACACACACACACCCGTTAGATTTATACCACACACTCTTCCTCGCTTTGTCACCTTTGTTGCTGCATTTTCTTCCATCCTTATAACTCGTCTATTCCCTTTCTCCGTCATTCAGACTGTATTTCCTGTACGTTCTCTGCTGTATATCAATTTTATATCTTCTGTTTCTTGTATTTTCGTGTTTTACCATGGAATTGATATTACATTAAAAGTACAGTAGGCATAATTTAACCTTTAAATCGAAGACATTCAATCAAACTGAATTTATTCATTCAAAATATTTACTTTTGAACGTTGGCAAACTGCTTAGTTTACTTGTTCTTTCAGAACCAGCCAAACTGAATAATACATAATGTTTACATGCACTACTGATTTCTTTAACTGAAAAGTGTAAATGTATTTCAGATGTCTTAATTAAAATCATGCAGCTCACTTGCTCATATCTATAAAAAGCACATACTTTACAGATTGGAATTATCAAGACACTCTAATACAGAGACATTTTCTTACATACAATATATTTTATACAGCCTGATATTTTAAATACAGATATTCAAGGTAAATTGTTTACTGCTGTACAGCAGTGCCCTAGCTCGGAATAAACCCCACAACCGTGTTACTAGCCCAGTTCTCTGACCACAGTAGCCTACTACACAACACTGTAATTGAAAAATAATGTTCACTCACTTGGTATGTACTTATTTCAGTCTAATTGATCAATAAGATATACACTATGTAACTTTTTACATTTAAATGATCAAAGCTGATGCAAATGTAACATGCACAACCTGGTTGGTAGTTAACATAACCAGCCAATCAAAATGAGCAACTTACCAACTAGAAACTTAATTATCAATAAATCCTACATATTGTGGGATTTAAATAGATCGTTGGCAATTGGCAATATGTAACAATTCATTTGGGTTTGTCTAAAAATGACAATTATTATTCTGGCATATTGATGCAATTTCTTATTTTTCAAATTCTTTAGAAAACTCATTGAGCTCATGCAGAATTCTTTCATTTGGGTCATGTGTGTAACCTCCTGAATAAGGTGTTCATTCCAAGGAGAAAATTTTATGAGACTTTATGAGTTCCCGCAAATTACCATAACATTAAGATTGGTCAATCGTGTGGCTTCAAAAAGTACTTTATCAACCTCTTGGTGTTGGAGGATACAATAACTACACTGCAAAATCTAATTGCAAGTCGTACTAAATTAATTGAGTAGTCTCAACCAAAATAATTGAATAACTTACTATAACGCAATTTTAAAAGATTTTAAGTTAAAAGGTAAGAGTTTAAATGAAAAGATAACGACCAGTTAATACTTGAACGTATTAAGTAACCATACTCAAATGGTGCAAGGCATTCAGTGTCTTCTAATTATTTTGGTACGTCGATGTCTTCGGCTTTACAATGTACATATTAAAAAAGGAGTTGACCTCATATTGCTCATATTGCCCTACTCGAGTGTTGCTAAGAGGTCGCTATACCACAGAAGTCATTGGGATGTGGTTTGCCGAACAGCTGAATCAATCAGCCCTGTCTAATTTCTTGTGAAGACTTGTTCCTACTGTTACCCTGATGGTCATGCCACTCATTTTGAGGATAACAGTTTTGCACAGCAAGGCCCTGTGGTTACGAGATTGATCGGCAGGCACTGAGGACCAGTGCTGGGAGACTGAGGCTCCATGAAACCCAAAATAGGAGGAGCTATCATGCGCTCAACGGTATGGACCAATCGATTTGTTCTGCTGTGGAAAGCTATTCATTTTGATTGGCTCAAACAAGTAATTTATTGGCAGCTCACTGTGTTTCCACCAATTAGGGTTTGTGAAACATCACTCATTCGTCACTGTTTTGGGCCTGATTTAGTTAAGAAGTTAACTAGTCCATTTCAGACGATAGCTTATCTTGAAGTAAGCCATCATTGTAACTAAAATATGTGGCGCTACTGTTAAAGCCAATTCTGACGAGGGCTCCTGTAATTACAATTATAATTATATAATTTATTTTCAGTTCATTCCTGGCAACAGAAATCATTCTAATGTGCTCCAACCAGTGCAAACATACCGCAGTGCTGTGTTAATAGCCAGCGGGTGAAATGCTGATTAAACTCATATCAAGGTCAAGGTTTTTACCTGATTTTAATTAAGGAGAATAATGAGATTTCACTTTTCAAAATGCCGTGGTTCAGGGGTCGGGAAGCGGTGATGCATGAGCCACTTGGCTCCTGCCTCGTGATTTATTGCTTCCGCTTGGAGTTTTTTTGTATGAATTTATTAAAAATGTAATTGGGTAAGAAACGTTGCCCAATAAAAGCAACGCTTTCAACCCTGAACATTTGTATCGCCACTATTTTGTTTCAATTTATTGTAAGAAAGCCCATTATTGGCCCATGCTCAGGGACAAATGTTGCTCTGCCATTTGCTGAGTTTCTCTCACGTATATGAGATAAAGTGTGACGCATCTACAGCAGCGAGGAGAGGCACTGCTGCTAAAATGTGACATCATTTATACTATGACAACTATATTAAAAATTGTGGGAACATAAAAAATTCAACAAGTAAAGCTGCTCGTGTGCCATATGATCATACCGTTTAAACATTGTATTACTATTTGTTTCATATAATGTATATAATATAAGTATATAGATGCACGTAAGTATTATGAGTAGTAGGTGCTTCCTTTAATGCACACGTCTATGGTGGCGGGTCGCTCTTTGTTTGGACAAGTTTGTATTAGTTCCAGGCCTCTATGGTTCAATATTCTTATGGGTCCTGCCTTTGTAAGAATATGTTCAGTCTGCATTTAAATAACAGTATCAAGGCTTGACCAGTGCCACTGGGTTCCTCCCTCCTTTGTGGAGGTGGTTTAGTAGGAGCCAAAATGTCTCCATTTCATTTAGTGGACAAAGGTTATGATAATGAAGCTGCCATGGATGTTTTGTCCACGCTTCATCCGGTCTTTGGTAATGTATGGGTGATTGTGTATTTGAGTGCAGCTTTGGAAAAAATGTAATATCATGCAGTGCGCACGCATGCATACGCACACACACACACACACACAAATGTGCATGCACACATATACATTATACACATGATAGATAGATAAATAGATATTTGTAAATAACAAAATACACAATGACAGGTGCATAAAACTCTGATGTTTCCTTTTTAATAAATCTGAGTGCTTGGCTAGCTCTATTAATCTCCTCCCCCCTGCACGCATGCACACACACACACACACACACACACACACACACACACACAGACACACCCTCCCATTGAATTGAAGAAGATGTTTCTTGTTCTGCACCCTCCATCTCATTCCTCTCACCTTGCATTAAAATTAATTTCTTATACGTCCCCTATACACCCTTCCCTCCCCTCTTCCCTTTCTCCCTAACCCCAGTTCAACCTCCCTCTCTGCATTATGGCTAAAATGGAAGTCAGACTTTAACCTCTGCTCTGGATATGACTGAATCCCCACCCCCACTGCAAACATCAAAACTGCACAGGCACTCGGGGCTCTGTCGCTGCCTCTGTCGTATCATCCACGGTAACTCGTAAATTAAAATTAACGTAAATAAAGGTGCATTTCACGAGCCTCAATGTCACTCGTGTGTCAGCATTTCCCATAGCAGTCTATTCACAAATGATGTCAATGTATTCGCAGCAAGCACCGTGGTTTAACCAGTGCTATTGATGTTCTTAATAATTATACAAATATAATGTATTGCATTCTAAAATACATGCTTGAAAGTACGTATTTACAACCAGCAATAGCTGAAGAACAACATGTTGACACAAGCATAAATAAGCAAACCAAAATGTGAAAAGATTGTCATGGTTTCAGCCAAGATAAAGCATCACAGAGATGTCAAAAGCTTAAGCAAAGAGGCTTCAGCCACTATTGACTGAGTTAGAAACTACACGCGTCTGTATTCACCAGCGGTTTGCACAGAGAGAGAAAGACTCGCGCCTCTTACACAAAGGTTTAAACCCTAAGTCCCTTTGTCTCTCTGGAGGTCTCTTTGACTCTCTGACCTCCCTCTCCCCTTTCCCTCCCTCTTTCTATTTCTGTCCATTTTATGTTGCATGCCTTGTCTGTCCCTTTTCATCCCTCTCTCCAGCACTCTCTCTCTCTTTCCTCTTTTCAGCACTATTAAGACTCGGCTTTATTGTCATTCCTGGTGGCCGCATTGTTGCCAAAGTGATTATGGAATGTGTTCCACTGCACATAAAGAGCGGACATTTTGAAAGGAAAGTAGCTTGTACCAGAGTCCATGATAATAAGTGAATAGTTTGCGGAACACAGGAGACTTGAAGTGGAATAATTATCTTAAATCTTTTTTTTTGGGGAGGAAAGGGGGATTAATGAAATGGACAAAAATGAAGACTCCACCCCTTTCTGTGCCTCCTGTTGACCACATGCTTCCCTGAGTGACAGGTCTGATCATCAGTCAAATTATATTGAAAAAACAGAGCTGAAAGACAGTCAGAGAATGTTACATTTTGGAGGAGAAAATTGGAAGAAAGGAAAATCAGTGAAGGTTGACTAGAAAGAATCATATTTCATTTTAATTTAACTCCTGCCAAGGGTGTCTCTTTCTGTCCCAGGTTGAAATCACATCCTTCTTGGTCCTATTGACCACGTAGAATCGAATCTATCTAAATTCTGCTGGGCATATGAGGAATTTGGTGAGGTGTTAAATGTTTGCCTAACAACAAATGCAGATGGTTTTCCATTCTTGTTTCCTAAGGATGATGATCAGTGAGTCATTTTGACCTGGATTCAGTATATTATTGTTTAGCCAGCAACATTCTCGTTGTTGCTAGACAATGAAATAGCTCCGTTTGAGTGTCTAATATGTGTGTCTGTCCTCTCTCTTTCTTGGGTATCAAGTAATAGAACATTTTTAAAGATTTTTCTTTCTTTCCTTGAACAGATTACGAAGTCCTACCGTTGCTTGTCTGTACTGCTCTGTATTTGCCAGAGAGCAAGCTACGGACTCCGGCCTTATTCTTTGTGACAAATCCCTCCTATATGCACAGATGATCTGGCTCTGTAGTGACTCTCAGACCCTGGGCTACAGCAAATCCTGGCTCTGCTGGAACAGTATTGTCAGAAATGGGCCCAGGTGGTAAACCTTAAAAAGATCTCAGAGAGAGAGAGAAAAGATACAGATACAGACATGCTCAAATTTGTTGGTACCCCTGTTATAGATGAGTAAAAAGGGTTATAAAAAATTCACTGTTTGGTGAATTAGCTTAATCTCACACTGAAAAAATTAATCCAACCTTTAATTGACATTCATGTATGTATCTACTGTATTTCTGGCAGCAGAGTGATGGTTTAAGGCTTCTTTGATACGTCAAACCCTTGATGACATAGAGCCATTTAGCCAACCATGTGTTTCATACTGTTCCAGTGTAATTTACAGCTAGATCTAGTCCCACTTTACCAGTGGTACCAACAGATTTGAGCACGTTTGTATCAGTTCAATCTGGGCAAGATCATCTTGGAAAACCCTGTTGAATAATGTCTGTTTTGTTTTGACAGTTCACATCAGAGAGCTTTAGTGCGGCACCGGATGCTTCCAAAGATCAAAGATGGACTTTGACTCATTATTAAGGGACCTTTCAAACATGCATTGAGAATGTAAAGTGCATGGGCTGTCTTTTTCTCTCGAGCAGTTACAATACAAGGAGGAACACCAGTGGTATATTAGTAGTATGTGGATTTTTCACGTGAATGAGGATTGCCCCTGTCCCTTGGGAAAAATGCTAGTTAAGAGGGTGTTGGGAGGAACCAAGCTGAGAAATTACCCCCCCCCACCCCCACCACACATCACTTTATCCTTCCCTCAGGAAAAATGAGAGGGAGAAAGAGAAGGATGGGGGGAGAGAGGGATTGGTAAAAAAGAAGGGGACAGATAGAGGCATTAAAATTCATGGCATTTTTTATTTCCTATGCTGAAAATCAATAGTGTTTACTATGAATGAGGTGAACAGTGGACAACAGCATAGCTAGGAGGGAGAAAGAGATGGAGCGAATCAAAGAGGAGGGGGGGGGGGGGAGTAAGGGCAGAGAGGGGGTTAGGGTATGAGAGGGGGTACGGTTTTACAACCAGGACAGAGTCACCGGGGGCCAAGGTTAAATATGAAATATAGGGGTGGGGGCCAGGCTAAGGCTTCTCATTAATTTGGAGAATCACTGGACACAAAGCACAGAATGTCAGACTGCTTAGTTAATGCTAAGTAAATGGAATAGGCTGCTATGGTGTGCTAATCCAAAGAGATAACCCAAGACAGTTTTGAGCTACACAGGATGGACTGAACCGTTTTTCCTCCAAGCTGCTCCACTGTTTTGGATTACAGCAAAAATTCACACAGCTAATACACATACACGCGGATGTACATATGATTGGTAAACCCCTCTCTTCACCCAAGCATGGCGAGGCACAGTTGGAAAGGTCTGAAGCGGGAACGTACAAAGAGAGGCATTAAGAGACACATTTGTTGCTTGTCTTGTGAAAAATTGTGCGCGCTCAATGGACTCATGTTAGCAGGAATGAGCTAAAGAGGAAACTATGTTCCGTTTGAGTTTGCGTGTACAGGGGGCTCTAGGTATAGCTACACACTGGCATTATATGTACAAACTAAGCCACACATTCAAACAGTGCAAACCTTTTAAATGTAGTTTTAAAAGTGGTGCAACCACTAGCAGATATTTTGTTTTTCTGAATAATTAAAAAAAGGAATCACATACACTACCGTTCAAAATTTTGGAATCACTGAGACATTTTTATGTTTTTGAAAGAAATTGATACTTCTATTCACCAAAGTAGCATTAAATTGATCAAAAAAATTGTCAAGATAATTTTACAAATTTCTATTTCTATTTCATTCTATTTCTACCTTAGCAACTCAAAGAAAGACATTCTATAGCTTCATTAAACGGGCACAATTGTTTACAGCTGCGCTTAATATAATAGGAATGTACCAAATTAGCACAGTAGCACGATTACTTAAGAATGAGGTAACACTGTGTGTTGTTAGTACACTGGAGTAATGGCTGAGGAAAATTGGGCTTTGCAATCATATGTAAAGATTGAATTAAAAAACGGTTATTTCAGATTTAATTAAAATAGCATTAATAATGTTGTGACTGTACCTTTTGATCCATTTAATGCCACCTTGGTGAATAAAAATATTGATTTCTTTCAAAAACATAAAAATTCCTTAGTGATTCCAAACTTTTGAACGGCAGTGTAAATACACAGGCTGAATTACAGGCTGATAAAACAGGTTTAGGCTCATACAGGCCCAGCTGCAGGACTTGAAAGCTTGCATGTTAACCTGATTTGTTCTTTGGGCAATTCAAACGAATAATTTGGGGTAGTACTAGCACCCCTTGTTGCCTGAAACGTCAAATTGGCAACATTTCACACTTAAAACATTTGTGCATATACAGGGTCTTAGTCATAAACTAAGAACGTTGACTGAAATTAATGGATGTCGGTTGCAGAAATATCTTGGTTTTTGCTGAATGCATGTGTGTAGTGACGTGATCCATGTGAATTGCAAGAGAAGAAATGCTGTTGTATATCAAAAGTTGTTTTAAATTGTATGTCAGTATGAACATGTGTACAAGAATGTAGAGTGCAAAACCATTTAGCCAATGATTGGTCATGGTATTTGTTTTGCACCAATCATTGGTCATGTTATTGGTTTTGCGTGTGCTAAAAGGTTTTGCACTCGCTAAAGGTCTTAGTAAATCAGGCCCATAGTGTATACCTGTAAGCACATGTCACTACTAGCTTAAATGTGTGTGTGTGTGTGTGTGTGACTGTCCATGGATGTAACAGCGTGAGTGTACGTGAAATAAAGACATGAACACAAAATGGGTGTTTGAGTGTGTGCAGGTAGAGGGTGTACGTAGGAATTGACATGGTGTAGGAAAGTGTGAGTGAGCATGTGTAAATGTGGGGTGGTTGGAAACGATGCGTGTGTGCGTGGGATAGAGTGGGTGTGTAAGAAGTGGAGTTAATGGTAGAATGAGGACTCTTGGAGTAGAAAGGTGTCTGGCAGCAGGCCAGAACATCAATAAACCAAACTAGCGTTTGAAAGCTGGGGTGCTATTTAAGGCTCATTTCTTTTGAGACCCAGCAGCACTTTAAAGGACCGGCGGGGACTAAGTGTGGTGACGCACGCTGTCCAATTACCTCCAGAAGTGGAACTTAAAAAAAATTTGTATGTATGTATTGGAGACATTCCTTTCTGAAGAAATACCATTGCAGGAGTCTGTGGAGAGAGAGACAGGAATAATCATGATCCACTGTGACAAAATCTCATCTTCTTTCACTTCTTCTCTCTCACATTCCCTATATTTTCCACATTTTTTTAAATTTTTTTTTTTACTATCAATCTCCTTTTTCATCCTCCATTACTCCTACCCTCTTTGGATCGTCTGTTCCCTTAGCGACTGTTTCCAAGGTGCCCATTCCTGAAGACGGGATAGGAATTTGTTATGTCAGGCATGTGTAACGATACACCTGTAACCTCTCTCCGTCTTTATTGCTCTCTATCTACGTACATACCCTTCCCTGCCTCTGTCTGTGCTTTCTATCAGTAAAACATAGAAATTCAACTTGCCAGTGAAACTATATTGTAGAAGGAAGCTGTAACTGGTATTTTTTAATGCTTAATTAAACAATGTGTCATGCTGCTTATTTCTCCTTAGGTGAATTCCAGCTCCTCACTGACGTAGTTTTCCAGCCCTGTAGCACAAATCTTTTTTTCTTTTCGTGGACAATACATTTCAATGGCCTCTCCAGGATTTGGGCCTCTTTTTACACCCCTACATTTTTGGTCTCCGTGGTCTTTAACAAACAGCTTTTAGCGTTTAAATCTCCTGATTTTCATTTTGAATGCCTGCTTTTCCCGACTCATTAAGGGATCGGTGTTAAGATCACCCGGGTCTTTGAGCATTTGAGCTGCGGGTCAGCTGTTAAACCTCCGGGCCTCCAGACAGCATTGCACACCGGCTCCTCTCCGCAGGTGGCCAGTTGTTTCCGCCGAGCACTGGAATGTTTCCGCGCGGCTCGGACCGACGCAGTTCTGTTGGCCTTCTGTCCCACTTCCTGTTGCGAGGCTGTCCACTGTGCCTTTCTCTCGTTCGGAGCGACTGTACTATACCTCCTCTGGCCTTCTTTCTCTTTTCTTTTTTTACCCAGACTGCTCTCTGTCTCTCCCTTCCTTTTTTTTTTCTCCCGCAGTCTCTTTGTCTGTTTTCTTTTGCTCTTTTGTCCAGTAGTTTTCTCCCCTCTTCGTCCTCTTCCCCTTCTTCCTCTCTCCATTTTGCATATGCAATACTTTCTTTATTTTCCTTCTTTCTGCCACTACCTTTCCTGTCCTCTCATCCCCCTTTTCTCTTTAGCCCCACTCCTCTGTTCCTCCGTCTTTATTTTTTCTCTCCACTGTGTTCTCACAAACATTTTCCTCACTCTTTCACACACTCTTGACCTCCACTTTCCTCCTTTGTTTCCATCCTCTGTCTCCCCCCCTCCCCCCCCCCTCTCTCTCTCTCTCTCTCTCTATTGATCTAGTCATAGTTTTCTCAGACTTCACAGTCCTGGCTTGCTTTAATCAATACAGATAATTGTCTGCTTTCTCCTGATGCCAAACAGTCTCTGTTTTTCTCAATGAATCCAGGTCTTCCCCCCACCCCCACCCCCCGGCTGGGATTCCCTCCATTAATGACAGGAGATAACCTGCTTTTCTTACCGATCTCTCCCTCCATACCCTCCCTCCATCGCTCTCTCCTTCTCATCGATCGCCGTGAGACTCTGCCCCGCGTGCCGTTCCTCGCCTCCTGCCGGATGTAAACACGGCGGGCCTGACCAAGGAGCCAAGCCTGCACACGCCCACCTGACCCTGATCCAAAGGGCAACTCAGGACCCTGTGCCCATACCCACCTGACCCTGATCCAAAGGGCATCTCAGGACCCTGTGCCCATACCCACCTGACCCTGATCCAAAGAGCATCTCAGGACCCTGTGCCCATACCCACCTGACCCTGATCCAAAGGGCATCTCAGGACCCTGTGCCCATACCCACCTGACCCTGATCCAAAGAGCATCTCAGGACCCTGTGCCCATACCCACCTGACCCTGATCCAAAGAGCATCTCAGGACCCTGTGCCCATACCCACCTGACCCTGATCCAAAGAGCATCTCAGGACCCTGTGCCCATACCCACCTGACCCTGATCCAAAGGGCAACTCAGGACCCTGTGCCCATACCCACCTGACCCTGATCCAAAAAGCATCTCAGGACCCTGTGCCCATACCCACCTGACCCTGATCCAAAGAGAATCTCAGGACCCTGTGCCCATACCCACCTGACCCTGATCCAAAGGGCATCTCAGGACCCTGTGCCCATACCCACCTGACCCTGATCCAAAGGGCATCTCAGGACCCTGTGCCCATACCCACCTGACCCTGATCCAAAGGGCATCTCAGGACCCTGTGCCCATACCCACCTGACCCTGATCCAAAGGGCAACTCAGGAAGCTGTGCACATGCCCGCCTGACCCTGATCCAAAGGGCATCTCAGGACCCTGTGCCCATACCCACCTGACCCTGATCCAAAGGGCAACTCAGGAAGCTGTGCACATGCCCGCCTGACCCTGATCCAAAGGGCATCTCAGGACCCTGTGCACACGCCCACCTGACCCTGGTCAGGAAGCTGTGAATACGCCCTTTACTGCTTTGCACATCTGTAAGCTGGGCCAGAAGCCTCTACACCGTACCTGCAGTGTAGTGCTCCTTCTGCCTGAACACTTCCATTATGTTCCAGAACACAGAGCTCTGAATACTGCTTCTACCACTACTACTGTTACAGGGGTGACCAGCCGTGGTCCCGGAGAGCCACAGGGTCTGTAGATTTCTTTTAAATTCATAAAATAAGCAACAATTTCACACCCAAGAAGCTAGCGGATGGGGTTTAACCATGTGATCCACTGTTGTCATTTATAAATGAAGTACTGAGTAACAACAAAGACCAGCAGACAGCGGTCCACTTTTGTACTAAATTAGAATTAGTACTACAATTACGCCATGTTACTATTGCCACTGCACTATTTCCCTCTCCACCCCAGCTGGAGTGAGAAATGTTGCTGGAGGAACATCACCCAGGTGTGTGCTATTAGTTCCTGGTCAGCTTTCCCTTCGCTGTAAAGTTCTCAGAGATCTTTACAGGTACTCCATAAATGCAGCCTTCAGCTTGTTTTCAAGTACAAGATGAAGAAGGCCTCCAAGAGTCAGTCAACAGCAGCATGAATAGTTCTGTAAAGATTTTTTTATTCGCCTCGGAAAAGCAAGACTTTTAGGGGCCTCCTGGCTGGCATATCCCGTCACAGCGCTTGTGCTTACCTCAGAGATGTGCCCCTCTCCCCAGTTCATATCGAATACGTACCATGTCAGTGCCCGCTGTGGCTGTGACTCCCAGTAGGGTGGGTTTTTATTCGACAGGGTATCCCCCAGCCTCATAGCTCAATAGAAACCTCTCCGGTTGATCGGGGATCCGCCTGCACCTCGTGGCGGAAGCAGCTGGCCGCGTGCGTTTCAGAAGGACACGCGAGCGTGCTTCCCGCCGAACTCAACGGAGGCCATTCCCAATGATGGAAAGTCCAACAATCACATGCCTTCCCAATACGGGAGAATGACAAAACAGTGAATGAAAAGTATTGTTAATAAAGAGACCTGCGGGGAGACCGCGCGGTGCAATCCGTAGGCCGCCCGAGTCTCAAGCGGCCTATAAATCCCCCTGCGCAGCCGGGGGTTCGATTCTCCACCACAGCACTCGCTGCGTTGTGATCCCGTCTCTATCTGTAACACTCTCTGCTTTCCCTGTCTGAATAACATGAAAAAAACACATAAGGAGGGCAGACTGTCTGTTCTTTTTTAAATAAAAAAAGACCCGATCTTTCATTTCCACACACGTCGTCAGTAGTCTGTCAGTTTCAAATAATTGTATTTAGAGAGGCATGTGGGTGTATCATTAAAAACCAGACTGCAATTTATGACAAGATACTTAGATGACTGAATCACTCTACGAACAAATGTGTTCTTAAGACTTTCTTTAAAACTTTTTTTACAAACATTTCGGGATTAACTGATCCGTTCTGAGTTTCCTTTCTACCCAAAAAAAAAATCCCAAGTAAGAAATCTTATCAAGAGCATCTTACGCAGATTATGTTCGTTTCATTCCGCTCATTTATACAGCTAGATATTTTACTAAAGCAATTTCAGTTAAGCACCTTGCTTATGTGTACAATGATAGTGTTGTGATTTTTAGAGATTCTAATTAAATATTCATCAAACCAGTGTTTTAAAGCCTTCAGTGGAGTGTTCTTGTAGAGTGTTCTTCAGTGGAGTGTTCTTGTAGAGTGTTCTTCAGTGGAGTGTTCTTGTAGAGTGTTCTTCAGTGGAGTGTTCTTGTAGAGTGTTCTTCAGTGGAGTGTTCTTGTAGAGTGTTCTTCAGTGGAGTGTTCTTGTAGAGTGTTCTTCAGTGGAGTGTTCTTGTAGAGTGCTCTTCAGTGGAGTGTTCTTGTGGTCCCCTGTAGAGATTTGGTTTGCATTTGCCGTTTGCTGTTTGTCAGGTACTGATCTCAACCACAAAGTACACAGGTCTCATTGGGTACATATTTGTGTACTGGGGGGGGGGGGGACACATAAAAATGTCTATGTTTGGTGATTACATACTCATGAGCATGTCTCATGGTAAACTACTCCAGGTTGTTATTTTGAGATTCCGATGGACTGGTGTTTTGACGATGGTCTGTCTTAGTTGTAAGCCCACCTAATGCACATCTATCTATCTATATATCTATACTTGGTGTGCACAATGGTATATCTAGCCTTGGAATTGTGAGTCAGTTTCAACTCTCAATGTGCTTTCAGGGTGGGCACACACCAGCCATGTATATCAAAGGAAGCAATAGGTTTTTGAAGTTCTTATTTTAAGCTTTCAAAAATTGCATTATTTTTAGTCTTAGCTTCATAGAGCAAATTAAGATGAGAAAGTAAGGGAATTTAAATGAGGAAGCCAGGGCAGGTACACTTGACCTGGGCTGTGGCAGGATCGTCTAGCATGCACAGTTTCAACAGATTTAATTAACGGAAAGACCACATGAGGACAATCAACAGAGCAGGGCAGCTGGCTGGTCAGGGCTTCACGTGTTTCGAACTGTGCTTAATACGAATGATCACTCAAACTCTTTTTTAGAATAGCTTGATTTGTGTTATTGTATGCCTTTAAAAAAGAAATAATTATGATAATTAAATTCTGAAGGATAACAATGAGCTGCAGTACAATGCCTTGACCAGCTTCTTTATGACTGCAGCATGGGCTTTTCTTAATTTTTAAAAAGCTAACAGTGTTTGCCAATAACATTAAGCCTACAGCAGTTGCGACCATATTTGCTTACTTTGGTTCAGTTATTCTACCCGTGAATGTACCGGTGGCAAGCGTAGCCAGCAAAAGATGATACGTTGTTAGCCTAATGCTGCCTTTTCAGCTTAATGACTGCAAATTAAACGAGAGCCAGGAAGCCAATGGTGCAGTCTACTGTGTCTAAATTCATAGTGTCACAACACCACTGCAGTTTCCTAGATACCATTACACGTTAATTTAAATAACATACTCACATGTCTGTACAACATGTTTAAAGGTTTATTTTTTTACACATTCATATAGCAAGAACAATTTACCATGTAGAGCACAGAGACACTACCTGCAAAAAGGTGTGTTTTTCACAGAAACTGACACTTGCTAGTTGCAGTTTCAAGTGTATCTATTAAATTAGAAGTACTCTGTGGTATCTAGTATAATGTAGCAAACACTTTATATCTAAGATCTTTATAACTAAACACTTTATATCTAAGATCTTTATAACTAAACACTTTATATCAAAGTGGCAGAGACCCAGAATTCTTAGATTCGTGTGCTCAAAAATAGCCCTGGAATGTTCAATCAAAAGTTCCCAATCGTAAGACACTATCCAGTCATCAGAAACGTGATGAAAACAACCTTTTTGCACAAGATGGCTGAACTGTTTTTATTGAAAAAAAATTGTTTTATTGTAATGACAGATTGATGAGGGATGTTTTTTTATTTTTTAATAATCACATGGCTTTTCCCCTGAACAGACACAGGAGATTTGACAGCATCCAGGAGTTAAGTCTCCCCCGTAGTCTGCATCTATCGTAACTCTGTGGTGAAATACACGCTCTGCCAATCCACATTAAACATGGAGGCCCTGAACTAAGCCTGGAAAAATATGTATATAACTCCTGCGTCACGATCTTTCTACTTCTCTCCAAAGGTTATAATTGACAAAATGATTGTGGATAAACGTTAGCGTCCTTCCTTATCTGTGTCATTAAGTGATTAGAGATGCCTAGGAGTATAAAATACAGTGTCGGCTGAAAGCTGTAAGATACGGAAGCCAGGTTCTGTAGCTTGTTCTGTTATGAAATACACACCTCCCTCTGTCATGGTATTGTGGCCACGGGACTCTCTACTATTGAATCGAACACCGTGCATGCCCAACACAATAGTGTCTGGTGACAAAAATAAATGTCTCTGAAATCTGTATATGCACTCATGGGCTTGCATCATGTACGCACAGCTATGCTTAGTACACGTATTCAGGCTGTGGGGTTTCACTGGCTGGCCCAGTGAATGTGAATTGTGGTGTGAATTTCTGTTGCGATATAGACGTTCCTATAGAAAAGTGTCACGTTATAAAGAGACAGGAGGCCTAGATCGTGGGCTGCTATCGTCTTGTGTTTGTACGGTGTCTTCAGCTAAACATAAAATATTTGCTGCTTTGCGAAACAAACTGTGCAAAAACTGGTAAAATATTACCACAGATAAAATGTTTGCTGCTTTGCAAAACAAACTGCAAAAAGAAAATGTATCCACTATATTAATGTACAGTGACATATTACATGAAACAAAAATAATGCATAGTCAGTTACTGTTGAATTAAAAGGTATTAAACCTGGGGAAATATGTGGTTAGGTAGTACTATTTTAATTCTTGAATTTGGTTGTGTTGGTCACAATAATGGTGACCAGTGTATAAATAACGCTGAATCGCTTTGAAATGCTACCAGTCTGAAAGTAAGACATTGTCACAATGACATGCAAAACACGGACGAAGAAGTAGCACTTACCTGGAACACCGGTAAGACTGAAAAAGCTACGTCTTAAAATGTAAGAAGTAGCTGGTTTCTGCATAATAAGTTTTTATCTCCATGGTGAAATCCTTTCATTTGGCTGCATAAAGAAAATTATTTTTATTCTCGTCTCTTGTAAAAATAGTTTCATACGGAGCAGTGGAATGATTCCTATTGAATTTTCTCATACCTGGTGCCACAGCTTTGGCTAATATCCCAACCATACTTAAAGTGGTGGTCCAGCAATGATTTTAAGTGGGATTGTCTCAGTTTTGTAATAAAATGCAGGATGTATGACCAGGTTTGTCAATGCCTGGTACAGGGGCAAAGACAAAATGAGAACACGCGCACATCCATAAATCTTCACAAGAAAATCTAACGTATTATAGAGAAGAATGGATTCCTGCAAATTGCTTTAATGCCCCCAAGTGATTCTTTATCAAATTTCGTGACAACGCTTTACCCATAAAGGTCATAGCCAGGTCACAATTGCTCACACATCTTTAGAGGCACATCAGCATAAATATGCAATGGCAATTATTAAATTTCTCAATAATGTAATTCAGGGTCTGTTCAATATTGCACGTTTGGCGTGCAGTGGCAGAGTTGCCGATGAATGATGTTGGTGTTCTGGCTTGAGCTGATTGTTCTCACACAACTGAAGTGTAATTGGGAAAAAAAGGTACAGTATTGTTTTATCCCACTGTTATTTTTCTTAGTGTCAGGTGCTCAACATTTAACAACTATTCTGCACTGTGTAGAGAACACAGTGGGGGAAAAATGCACTCATTTGCCAATATCTTGTCATGTGTGGCTTTCCTACAAATTTGTGTTTTTATGTTTTATGTTTTTAAAATATAGGGAATGTGTGTGTACATACACGCACGCACGCACACACACACAAATGTATACTGTGTGTATATGCATACAAATATATTTGTATAATAACAAATATATTAGTATATTATATTTTGTACGTAATTTCAGGATTTTATATAAATTTATGAATTAATATTGAATTAATACCAATACAAGTCCAATTTTTTCTAAATTCTAAATAAACGGGCAGCTGAGAACATCGGCACATCTGCAGCTTTCCTTTTTGATTTGAGGCTGAAAAAGGTGCACTTGACGACGGTTCACACGGCAACCAGACAGTGGGTGAGACTGTCATTCAGTGAGTGGACATTAGTGGCTGTGTGGATGGCTGTGTGGTTAAAGATAGAACTAAAAAGAACATGCTTCTTTTTTTTTTATTCTTCAGCAAAGCGCAAAGAGGACACAGAGTGTTGGTGCTGAATTTGGTCCCAATTTGGATTTGGGGTTTTTTTTTGTTCTATTTGGGTGGCAGAACCTCCTTAATATTAAACCAGGAGACCATTGACTGGTGTAAAGGACAGACAGAGGTCAGGTTTGTTCTTCTGCTAAGGTGGGTGTAGGCAACAGAATTAGGGGCCTTGGACATTGCTCAAGGGCTTGTCGACAAAGACATCGTGGTGAGTTTAAAAAGACATTCTTCCGATAATATAACACATTATCATCTTCTTTGGCCCGTGTTCCTCGCCTCTGACCCACTATTCAATGGTAAACTTTGCGCGAGTGAGAGTACATAGAGCATTTTTACGGCAGGTTACGCCTAAAAGAAAGACCCTTTTATCTGTGTGTGTGAGTGTGTGTGTGTGTGTGTGTACAGAATCATTCTCACCTGCTGTAATAAAAAGCCCCACTGAACTGAGATAGAGGAATATAAAGGAGGAAGGAGAGGACGCCCAGGGGGAGGGGGAGGGGGAGGGGAGATGGAGCGGGAGCAGTTCATATATTTATGTTTATGTACTTTCTTTCAGTTTATGTATATAATTCATCTTCCATTCAAAGTGCACAGTGCAAGATGAAAAGCCGCCATCTCTTTCCTTAACCTTTAAGAAGAAGAGCTGTGAATTTATTTAAGTCTCAGAGCGAGAGAGTGGAAGAGAGAGGAAAGGCTGGAGAGGAGGAGGAGGAGGAGGAGGGGGCAGAGTTGGCTGAGTAGAACCTATGGTCATTGTGGAAGGGCTTCCAGCATACGTGTGTCTGTTCACCCCCTGTGAGGGGCCCCGATCGATACAAACTCGGAGCAATAAAGCTTTCTCTCTGTCATCTCTACAGAATACAAAGCAGAGTGGAGAGAGGGAGGGGGGGTGGGGGGGGGCAAGGGGTGAAAAGCTGTTCCGCTAGCCAGACCAATCCCCCCAACCCCCAATCCCCCCCACCCCCTAATCAACGCACACCGCCAGCACCTCTTTCCCCTTTCACATTGGGTCTCTCTCTTTCCCCTCTCATAACTGCTCCCCATTTCAACTGCACGTCGGCCATGTTTCCTACCCTCCTTGTAAAAACAGCGTGTAAATAATTAATCCAATCATTATTCTGATTATCAGAGATGTTGCGATGGAGGAGAGGAAAAGAGAGAAAGAGAGAGAGCAAGGGGGTTTACCCTGAGAGAAGACGAGGGGGAAGAGAGGAAGAGAGGTGGGATCCAATGAGACGGAGAGAGAAAGAAAGATGGGGGGGGGGAATTGGAAGATTGGAAAAGACTGAAATATTAAGAAAAGAAATGCCCTGACGGAAACTGTGGATGTATTAAATAGGGATGAGAAAGAGAGAGAGGGCCGATGCATTGACAGACTATGGATGTATTGACATAGGGAGAAGGGGAATTATGGGATATCGAAAGGTGAAGGCAAACGAAGGGAAAGAATGCAATGCTGACAGAGAGGGAGGAGGGAGCAGAGATCAAACAGTGCTTTCCTTTGAAATCCTATTACTGTACTTAGAATCTACAGGCAATCCAGGTAGACCGATATAGCCGTCGCGCACAGACTTCCGAAGCAGTCGTAGCCCAACATGTACGGAAGGGGATAGATGGCGCGCAAATATTTTGTCACTTTATCCTCAATATTCTGAAGAGCGGCACTTAAAGAGGCCGTGGTTTCTGTCAGTCAGTCTTTAGTGGCAGCCTTTCTTACTCAATCTGTCTCTTCATCGCCCCTCCCACCTCACTTTCTGTCTCTTTTTCTCTCTCTCTCTCTCCCCTCCCCCTTTCCGTCTTCGTCTACCTTTTTCCACTGAGGCTCGTTCGCACCTTAGTAAGCCTTTTAATGTTGCGTAAAAACACATGATATTAATGAGATGACGCGCGCGCTCTGTGTTTTTACCAGCCGCTGCATTCGTTTGCGCAGATTTGTGGTTTTGATTTTTTGGTTTACGTTTTGTACTTTTATGCGTTTGTGTTGTTTGTCCTTTTCCTCTTTTTTTTTTAGGTTATTATCATGCTCTTGACACCTGTTCAATAGCCCTTTTAAAAATCAAGGAGCTCGCTCTATTTCATTCTTTATGTCCCTCTACAGTTCTCCATTTTATTGGTAGTCTGTTATGTGACCAGTCACGTTTATAAGGTTCATTTTAAATGTTTTCCTCCTTTTAATCCAGTCAAAATGCGCCGTCACTGCCAGCATGCCCCTCCATCAGTTCTTTGTGCTTCCACCTCTTCTTCGTCCCCCTCTCTCGCCCATTTCTGCGCCTCATTTTTCTCCTCCTTCTTTGTCTCCCCCTCATTGTTCGCATTCCTCTCCTTCATCCTTCTTTATTTTATTTTTAGTTTATCTATCCCTTTCTCCTCCTGTGCCTCATGCTCCCTGAGCCTCTGATGCCACCATGTTCTCAATCTTTGTCTCGACTCTGTCCACCTTTTCTCTTCTGAGCCTCCCTCGCTCTCCACCCCTCTCCACCCATTCCTGCAGGGTCCCCTCTCCACCTCTACTGTCTTCTATGCCTAACTCTCTCTCTCTCTCTCCCTCCTCTTCTTCCTACATCTCTCTCTTCCTCCTCAACTTCCTCTCTCTCTTTCTCTCTCTCTCTCTTTCTCCTGTCGGTATGTTCCCTAGAGAGGGCAGTAATAATGGCTGTGATGGAGTCGGGGAGGGAGGTGCGATTATTGTCTTGTCGGGAGTCAGAGGAATCGATCGGCCCAGAAATATGAGGCGTAAGAAAGAGGCCCTGTGTCAGATACAATAACCACCTCCATCCCATGAGAGAGACTCACACACACACACACACACACACACACACATATATATACACGCACACACACACACACATTCATTTATTAGATATCTTTATTAGATAGTGTAGATATCCTACCATCAGTCATCACTTACGTAGCTACTAAAGCATTTTCTTTATTTTTCCGAGCCGTAGTGAAGTTCTCCTGCTATAAACCTTGTATTTCCTCAGTGCTGGTTCACACATTAGTACAAATGGATTGTTGAATGTAGTCGTGGACGCTGGACGTAAAATATTCACAAAAAGAAAGACACACACAAACACACACACACACACACACACACAAATAAATACACTTTCTCTCTCACACATACAGACCCTCCGGTGCTGTTGCCTGGCAACACGGCCAAGTGTCCTATCGGAGTGCAGCGCTGTGTCCGGTGATGTCACGGCTACTGCTGACCTGCACTACTGTGCTCTGCATGGAGAGGAAAGAGGCAGAGGTTGGGATAGAGATTAATGGAAGGAGGGAGAGAGACAGAGGAAGGGGAGTGTGTGGATGGGTGGGTTGTGAGTTTTCACACGCACAATATGACAGTGGGGGTGAAAAGCATTAACTTTCATTCGCTAGGCAAAAAATATTTTCCTTTCTTATGGGAAAGAAATGTGGCTATTCAATGAGGCCAATGGAATAGGTACCATTGGTGTCATTGCTGTAACCAAGCAGGGGTTGCATAGACCATACGTTTCAAGACCATACGTTTCTTAGATCATTTCAGGGACACAGTGGTATGAGAACCAAAGCATAGAAGTTAATGGCTGTGTGAATGGCAACTGATCTGGGGTCAGTTTTTGGTTCAGTGGGGGACAGAGACGTTCACGCAGGCCTCTCATAACCTCTTCCCCAGATAAACTACATAGTCTCCGACTCCCACCCACTTTACCCTCTCCTGTACATCCAATCTCCTCTCTTCAAGCAGGTCAAACCACAGTCTATTTGTTCGGGCCTTATTTATAATTTGCTGCTCTGCTCTTGAGCTTTGGCCCTCTGTGAAGCTGTCTTCTCTTCAATCTCGTGTCTGGAAATCATATCCCAGGCAAAAATATTTAACCGAGCGGGCCTCTTCTGGCACGTCTTAACATTTATACGTTTCTGAACCCCGTCAAGCAATGAACAGCATTAAGATTAATATTGGGTTACAGTGTGTGCGTGTGTTTGTATGTACATATGTGAGTGTCACTCACAGACATGCCCACTATCACATACACAAACACATGCACATACATATGTGCATGTGTTTGTGTATGTGATAGTGGGCGTGTCTATGAGTGTGTGTTTGTAAAAGTGACCAGAGTTTGTGAAGTGATAAGTCTGTCACTACTGTAACACAGACCATCTGCCTTGTGTCTCATGGAGGGGTCTGTTGGCCTGTCTCCCCCCCTCCCACCTTTTAGCTCCTCCCTGTCTGCTGTGACAGCCCTTTGATTGATCACCCCAGACGCTGTGGCTCCGCCTCCCTCCAGGTCAGAGCAGACATGGACACAGAGCTCTCTCGTGGGGAATATGGCTGCACTGGCAGCAGCCCGGGGCTCGGAGCTCGCCGCTGTCGCCTTGACGATGTGCCGCAGTCAGGTTACGATTCGACGCAGCAACACACCGCATGTATGGTCTCTTCGCTCATTAAATAAATCCGTACGATACTGCGCTTTGTGGTTGTTGCTGCGTAAGATGACACGGCGCGCGTAGGGAGAGCAAGGCCTCATGGGAACAGAGGCCAAACCCCCCCCCCCCCCCCCCCTCCCCCCTGCGCAGGTCATCACTCGGCAGAGGAAGAACCATGTCGCTCGGGCGTGCAGGGCGTGCCCCAAAATGGGGAGGGGGAGGTGCAGGGCCAGGGCCGACGCCGGGGGGCAATGTGGCGACCTCTGACCCCACGACACACATCCACCCGCCCCTTCCCGACCCCTTGGCCGCCCCGCACGCACCCCACGCGCAGTCTGTCACCGTCCCCTGACAGGCGTGACCGAGAAGCAACGGCGTCCTGCTGCCACCCCCCTCCAGAGTCCTTGATAGTGACAGCACGTGTCACCTCTGCTCTTTCGCCACAAGAAACGCATGACGGATGCCATCTCCTCGAGAGAGACACATCATATAATGAGAGAAAAGGCCTCATTTGCAATGGTAGTAAGAGTTTGCAGTGGTCACCATCAGGCTAAACTGACTTTAAGCTTGTGTGGACAGCGGCTGGACAGAGACATTTCTGTTTATCAATGTGGTTCCATAGTATTCGGTCCAGTCTATGGGGTAAACGTGCAATTTGTATTTATGTACCCACGGTACATAAGAGCTATCTGAGAGATGGGTTCAGTGTAATGATTGTTGATGCATCTCCATCTCCAGTCATGAAAAGTGCACACGGTAGACCACGCCCCCTGCCCCCTGCCCCCCTCAAAAAAAACAACAGTCCAGCTTTTTCTGGGGAAAAAATGAGAGACAACACTGCCATCATGTGGTGATTATTTGCTACTGTGAATTATGTTACTTGGGCTCCATGTTGAAGGGAGTAATAGGATGCAAATACAGAAGTATATAAAGTAGATATGCCAAACATATTTCCTAATTGCCATATTAATTACTTATTATGTTTCATGTTTCATATGAATTTTCCCATTGTGAAACAAGAACTTTGGAAAATGCATTTGGCTTACAGTTAAATGTTGAACTTATTTGTGAATATCTATTTAAGTGACACATCCTTAGACACAAAAGTAGAAGACATGTATTTTGAAATATTTTTTTTAAAAAGTGCATAAGAACCATAAAAAGAATCTTTAAAAAACGTACTATTTATTCAAAATATTACACCACTGAAGTTCCCAAAAATTACTATTTATTCAAAATATTACACCACTGAAGTTCCCAACACTACAACAACCTTCTACAAAATATAATTAACATTGATGTCAATTTTCTGCAAGATTTGTATTACGTGTTAATTTGCTTAAAAGTAAAAATGATAGAACCAGCTAATTCTTTAGGAAACACATGTTTGAATTGGCTTTATTTTAAACTAATGTGAAATTTGATGTGAAATTGATGTGAAATTCACTTGAATGGGTAGTAGAACCAAGCACTAAACGTGTAAAGAAGGAAGCTCGTGGGGTAAAATACAAAAACAAAATGAGAGGCAGAGAGAGAGAGAGAGAGTGAGAAATATGTTTTTCAGAAAGTGTCGTGATCAACAGTTTCCAGCCACCCCAGCACTTTCCAGCGGTAAAGCTTCACTCTGTTGCCCTATGCTTTCTTCCTCCTTGTCTCTTTAATCTTGCCTCCTCCCTCCTTTCCTCTCCCACTCTCACTCTTTACGTCTGACCCCTTCTCCACACCTCAAGTTTCCTGTCACTTTCTCTCTCTCTCTCTCTCTCGCTCAGTCCTACTCAGACTGCTACAGGTAATGCGCTCAGCCTGTGTACAAGGGGACAAACTCGAATATTTAGTCCATTTGAAAAGTTTTATATTCTGCCGTGGCGCAGTTCAAGAGTCTCCATCTTGCGCCAGTCAGTCGATGACAAGTCTCACATAGGACGTCGTCCTGCTCTTTCAATCTCTCTTGTCCCTCGTTTCATTCTTACTTTCTTTCTCCCTCTCTCTCTCTCTCTCTCTTTGTCTTCCTCGCCTCTTCTCCCTCGCTCAGTAAGGAGTTGCTCCCTCTCTTTCGGTCGTCTTTCTATACAAATTCTTTCTCTTTCCACCGTTGGCTCGAGTACAGGATATGCGGGGGAGGGGCGGGGGTGTGGTGTTGGTGGGACGTGGGCGGGGTCAGCGGTGAAATGAGGGGGGCAGAGACTTGTATCCTCACATGTACTGTTCACTCCCTCATTTGCTGAGAGATCAGGAGTGAGAGACCTGAGTGGTGGAGAGATAGACTGAGTAAGTGGGTGATACAGAGAGAGAGAGAGAGAGAGAGAGATAGACTGAGTAAGTGGGTGATACAGAGAGAGAGAGAGAGAGAGAGAGAGAGAGATATAAAATAGGGCATACATATAAGAGAGAGAGAGAGATAGAGACTGACAGACAGACAGATAAATAGACAGTAATGGTGCACTCAGATGCTTGGTTGCCAGGTAAGAATTTCCTCTTTCTGTCCTTGGTCTCTCTATCAGCGGCTGACAGTGATTGGCTGCTCTTGTGTGGCACTGTGGGGTTAATTAGCACTCTTGGGTCTAACGAGCTCTGGTAATCAGTGGACATCAAAAGGGGGTCAGCCAGCTGCAGTTGTAATGAAATGTCAAGGCCCTCGCTGCCAGGGAAAGAAATGAGACAAACATCATGTCTGCGTGTGCGCGCTTGCGCGTGTGTGTGTGTGTGTGAGAGTGTGTATGTGAGTGATTGTGCATGTGTGTGCGTGTGTGTGTGTGTGTGTGCATGTGTGTGTGCATTTGTTTGTTTGCGTATGCATTAAAGTTTCTCTCTGGTGTTCTTTTTGAGCTCTTAACCAGGTAAGACTATAGAATAGGCCTCCATATGCAATGAGCTTCACAAAACCGCTCTGCAATGCACTTTATAGTGCTGTGTTAACATTTCCTCACATAAACAGTTATATATAACAGAACACATAAGAAATATGTCACAATACACATATGTGTTTAAAAAGTATTAAATATCTGTTGTCACTTTTATGTTTGTAATTTTATTAGTATATTTCAGATTATTATTAATAATGTATCGTAGCAATGCATGCTTAGACATTGTGTGTCATAAATTATATTTTAAATGTATATGGCTCATGCGTTGGTATGAATTGAAATATATTTTGTGTATTCCAACATATATACTGAGATCCTATTCTTTAATAAGGGCTATAATAGTGTCCTTGTAGAGGTATATGGTGAATCTGGTATGCAATGTGTTCTGCTCTAATATGTGAGTACAGTAAATGTGAGTGTTAATTCAACTCTAACAGAGTAGATATGAGTCCAATTGGAACCATATCTACCCTGTTAGAGTTGATTTAATGCTGCACATTTTACTGTGCAATAATACTGAGCGGTATGATCTGTAAAAGTCAGTAACATTGGTGTCTGTGCTTTGATTTCACTGTCAATAATAACTGATGAGTGAGTAATATATGTAATAATAAGTAATATTGCTGGGACTGGTAGAGTGGTGCTTCATCAGAATATTGCGTACAGTGTAGGGTCTCGGACAGCGGACTCATACAGCACAACACTTATGGCTGCTCATTGAAACGGGGTGTCCTTATCTGATCTCACATATTCATGCTCACGCATACACCCCACTGCACATGACAGGGACCCAGGGGAGAGCAAAGCTGATGGCGCTATTACATAGTAATGCTTACAGGCAGCTGGCGTGGAGATCATAATGTGTTATTGTTTTTGGTGCTCAATGTCTGAGTGCATGCATGCGTGTGTGTGTGTGTGTGTGTGTGTGTGTGTGTGTGTGTGTGTGTGCATGACTGTTTGTGTGTGTGTGTGCGCGTGTGTGTGTATGTGTGTGGACAAGAGTGGGTGTTGTACAGTCTATTAATAGCTATATTGACTGTAAGTGTCAAGTTTAGCACTAAGTAAAACCTAGTATGAATGTAAGGGGAAGTGTAGAGGGGAAGTGAGAGAGAAAAGGAGAGGGAAAGAGAGAGAGAGAGAGAGAGAGAGAGAGTGACCATTTTACATTATCCAGCGCTACCCACTGATGAACACAGATACTGTACATTTGCACACTTACACTAAGCATACTCAGTCAAGTATCCATGCCCACACATGTAGGCCCACGCTCCCACCAACATACTTACACTAAGCATACTCAGTCAAGTATCCATGCCCACATATTTAGGCCCACGCTCCCACCAACACACTGTACACACAAAACGAATACTAGTACTGATATTGCATAGAAACTGCAGTCCAGTTCATTGTATTGTATTATACACATAATTCTGTAATTTGGGATAAAAATAACAAGGAAATGACTTGGGGACACATTCTTTTTGCACTTAATTTCTACCAAGCTATTTAACTCCCAGTAGCTGAGGTAAATTATACATATTGTTTATCATGGATTATGTTTTGAAGTATGACAAATGCAATGATAGATTTATCTGAAACAATCCGAAAAAGAAAGTTTGATAAAAAAATGTTTGAACTGCTCTCAGCAGTCCAAGAACAGCACTAGAGTGTTAATAATATTTTAGGTAATATTTTAGATTTGTCCTCAGGAAAAAAAATTAAGTCATTTTTTCTCATGTACTGTGTGCACTGAGAATTGTCTACATCCTGATCAGAAAGCTTTGCTTAAAACGTTCTTACCTGGTAATACTATTAAGAAATGATAACTATCCTTTACGCGTACAGTGGACTCACTTGAAACTCACTGGTTCTACCTATTGACGCCTGTGATGAGAGCTTGTCTTCGATGATGCACATAATCTATACCTCACCGGTCAACAATCCCCATCTGTTACCTTTATTCAAAACCGCAATAGTAGAGATTACCGTGCTCATGTAAATAATAAGTATGGTCTGCTAGTATAAATAATAAAGTCACATGGACATGGTATCTATGCAGACACTAACAGTGAGCACATTCTGCAGAACCAGCAGAGCAGACAGTCAGACAGACAGACAGAGAGCGAGAAGGAGGAAGGAAGGAGAAAGAAACAGACAAGGGGGAGCGTGGCGCGTGTTTATTTTTTGCAGGTGGAAATTAGAATTTGTTTCTCGTAATGGACGTTTGCAATATTTTAAAGGAAGTTTATGTGCATATGTCAGCAACTGAATTTTCAGTGTGTGTGTGTGTGTGTGTGTTTCAGTGTGTGTGCGTGAATGTGTCCGTATGCCCCTATGGTTCTGTTTTAATAATTCGTTTTTCAGTTATTGAACAATTTTTGAACAACGATTTTAACAGATAATTTCAACGTGCAACTTATGGCAAACGTCACATTTGAGATTTGCAGGTTGAGTGTACTGAAGAAGTAGAACATTTCAACCACAATCTATATGGGCTAAAAGCTGGTATTTTTCCATCACTGAAAGACTGTACATTTCACTCCATCATGAAAAAATATGTGGCCCAACATGCTAATAGACTCATGTTCCCATGATGCTTTGAGGTCACAAATACCACTCGGAACAAAACTAAATCATCATAGAATAGCTGTGAAATAGCTGTTGGTTGTAAATGACGGCTACAGGTTGTTGCGGAGGTTTGTCACAGAAAGGACAGTTTGGTACTTCTGCGTTAGGTCCGCAATCGAGGTCACACTCAGACATGTACTGTGACACCTCAGCTTCAGACCATGGCTTAAAATACAATTGGAATTACGGTAATTATTATTATTATTATTGTTGTTGTTGTCAAGCCATAAATGATCAATTAATCAATTAACGTGAAGTGGAAGATAATAAGAAAGTATATGAATGAATACAGGATACAGGCACCTGGATACTCTTGGGCTTTGAAACAATAGTTGAGTGAACTGACTGACTGACTGACTGATCAAGTGGGTGGTTTCCCTCTGTAACAAGTTAACAGTAACTTCGTTTAACCTTTAAATGGTAAAACATACATCAAGTTAGTTAACAGGTGGTTGTGTATGATTGGGTACCTTCCCAAATTGGGGAGAAAGAGCGGGAAAAGCATGGAAAAGGGACGTCACACTCTCCCACCCTGATCTGATAATGGCACAGTTGTAACGTGGATTGTGTTCATATACTGCACGATCGTGTGTAATTGGTATTGGAGTGACGAAAAAGCTGATGCTGAAAATGTACATGCCCCGCTAGATAGAATACCCAACCACAACCGCCATCTGTTAGCCAGAATGCAGAACCTACCCCCACCCGCCCCGCTAAGCTAAATCTCACCCATTGAAATTTGCCAACGGACGAACCTTCATGCATTTAATGCATTTGCCAACCTTGAGATATAAGCCTGTTACAGTGCAACAGGTAGTAAAGTAACAAGCACAAGGTAACAAGTGGCAAAGTAAAGCTGGATAGTACTTAACACGCTCGTGTTCCCTGAAGAGGACGGGGCGCTGTGTAATCTTTGCTGAGTGCTAGGCTGTGCCTGTGGAGACCGTTCTTCCTCAAGGTCTGTCTGTTGTTAAAGCGTACAGGTACCGCACTCTGCCTCAGTGTGCTGTATCTACAGGGCTAAAGAGCGTCTACATTCTCCCTATAGTATGGTGTGTGTGTGTGTGTGTGTGTGTGTGTGTGTGTACACATCCCAATAGACGGTCATTTTTTATGTTTAATGTTTTAATTGTACTAATTTTGTTGGCCTTTGGCATTGTTGTGGTGATGAATAAATGGGGCTGTTCTGCTTTTCTTTTTTAAAAGCTTCCACAATTTCGTTCCCTTTTTATACAATATACAAATATGAATTTGAATACTAATTAGGTGGAATCAACTCTGCATGCACGTATGTTAATGCTACAGTCTTATATATCTGTAGTATAATTAACTAATTAATCATGTTTCTTTTTGCCGTTTTGGATGCTGAAGCCCATACTCTAGAGCCATGTAATGCCGAATACAGAATTTAACGTTAACGTGCAATTTCATACCCTCAAATCACCAAATTCAATGAAACGTACACAAGAGGAGACTTTTATTGACGGAATTGACTTCTTCTAAGCTGTTTGCTGCATGCCCTGTTTTCCAATGTTGCTGTTGTCGTTATTTGTTTTTATTCTAAAAACTAAAAATAAGAGAAAAAAATACTGTCACAAATAATAACACTACTACTGCTACTAATAATAATAATAATAACAATAATGATTATTATTATTGTTATTGTTATTGTAACGTTGTTATTGTATGCTTTCTGTGTTTCTACATTTACTGCAAGGTTTAAATTTTCTGATCAGCTAATTTTGGTACCACCCACTGTTATTTGTTTGTAATGTGAAACTGGCTATTTCTGCAAGATCTTAATATATTTAGGACATTAATTAGGTTATCAGACAATGAGGTTATGAGTCCTTCATTCCAGGAAAATGAAGGGCAACCATGTCAGTTTCGCCAACTTTCACAAGCTCTCTGAATCCTTCTCTCTGGGGACGGGGGCAGTCCCCAGGCTGAACAGGGGGCTGAAAAGGAAGTGGTGCTGGGCTGAAAATGTGATGTAATCGTGACTCACCGGATGGTGTTGTCCAAGGCCTCGAATTGTCTGTCCCCCACGCCACACGCGATGCATCTCACACGTGTGAACGTGGCGCAGGCCTACATGTACACACTATGTGCTGTGAATACTGGCAGGGAAACATTAGCTGCCGTTTCAAGTTTATCATTGGTTTGTCTTTTATTTTTTATTATTTATCTGCTGTTAGTTACACAGCATAATAATAATAATAATAATAATAAAATCTACTTAGGTTTCTAGGTTGAGGCTGAGTGTTATTGAGCTATGCAACCATGTAAATATCTACAACACACAGTAATAATTTTGTCTGTTTGTGTGTGTGTGTGTGTGTCAGTATACTTTAAAATACTTGGACATAGATTTTCTAGTGCAGTTGCTTTTATGATATTATTATAGAATTATGATATGCTTCTGTTTAATATTAAACCAGTAAATAGACCTTCCCTTAACTATGTACCTTGACTTAAATACACCTTCATAGCAAAAATGCCTGTGCAAATATAACACTGCTAGTGTACATTTAACACGATATGAGTTTATATGAGACCATGGTGTTAAATGTACACCACCATTTTTGCTGTGTTAATTTACTGTGTCGATTCCAGCACCGTGCTTTTCATTAGACAATTAGCATGGAACTGCTATATAAACGGATGATATGCCGCGAGCAATGGCATGTCAAACTTAATTGAACTGATGATACTATACTGGAAAACTGTGAGAATGCAGTTCTGACTCTGAGGAACCTTTGATGACATTAGCTAATTAATTATTGAATAATATGTATTTCAAATGATTTATGTTCGTAACAAATTTAATTTTCAAGGATATGATTTGTTCTTCTTGTTAAATATATATTTATTATCTAGGCTACTATGTAAACGGTTATATGGTGGTTAGAATAATCTGGCTGAGGTCTTATGACGATAATTAAGTAAAGGTCTTTACGAGCTTTTGCTTTGTATTAACATAGTTTTGTTTTTGATTCTATTTTTTGGGTCAATACTCATCAGTATTGGGGGGGATTCGCCACCCACCTCTTTACCTGCCTCATCAGTTCCTACCTGCGCCGACCGCCTTTCGATGTTATTGTGTGTTTCCTTTTATGTTTAGCGTGGGGGTTTAATTGTCACTTCATTATTTCCTTTTCCCTTTACCCCACTGACTTGGTATTTCAAGTTCGATGTTTGTAATTCAGAAAAGCAGTCTGAGTGCACGTGCCGATTTGTGCAATTAAATTTATTTAGCTTTAGGTATTTGTTTCTCATACACGTGTTGATTCATTCTAAGAGCGTGAAAAGCGAGAGCCCGTGCAAATGTCAGCGAGAAAAACCCGCCGGTGAGTCACGAGCGATCGCCAGGCTTAATAGTGGTTAATAGTGGTAGCTTAATAGTGGTTTCGAATATCTGATCTCACCGCGCATTTTGTGACGGGATGTTTCGCAGGTAATTTACTGTCTATACTTATTTTCACTAAAACGCGCAGGTCTCTGTCCATACTATTACTATAATAGCGTTCTTGTAAATATTTAAGTATCAGGGGCACGCAAGTAAAGAGCGAATCTTGTAGTTTGGAGACAAGGGTTGGAACGAAGAGAAAATATATCGAAATGACTCAGTGTCGCTAAGGCGGGCGGCGCAGCCGCCTGACAAACCCAGATAGACAAATCCACGGCGATATTGGTTCCAGTGAAATATTCTATATTCAGACGTGATGTTTTTGCCCCGTTTTCAGAAAAATTTGTGTGCTGCATTACCGATTTTATTAGGCCTACTAAAGATGAAAAAATGAAGATTTCAACTCTCACAATAATTAGTCTCACAGATTTCAGTACTTCTGCTTTTTACTGTATTGTCTAACTCTGAACAGGGTCGTTTTCCGTCTCCTCTGATGGTTTACAGGTAGCAAAACAATATAATTGCACTACTGTGTAGGCTAATATATTTAATCAGTTCCAAAAGGTGTCTTGCATTCTGCGATAATATGTCATTTGATTAATAAATTATTTCTCATTATGATTATGAATACATTTATTTACAGATAGGTCGAGCAAACCGACGGAGAAAGTGTTTTGATTTACATTTTAGAGACTACAAGGTGGTGAAAGTTCATGAATTTTGCATAGTGATTGAATGCGTTAGAATGTTCGTTGGAGAAGGCTATGTATTAGGAAACCGTTGTGATTCCTATATCCCTTTCAATGAAAGTACAGATATCGAAACTACTGATAATCCAATGGCATCGATGTTCTTCCTTACAAAACCTTCTCTTATAATTAAATTGGTTCAATTGTGAAGACTGGATGTTTTTTACGGCCGTGAACTTGTTATGTCTTTCACAAGATAATTTATTCATTTACAAATACTGGAAGTGTCTTTGGAAAATCCCTTAGAAAGTAGTCAAAACGTATATTTTTAAATATTACTTAGTGAATGTAATTTTAAATTTATTTGATGAAAACATTTTAGACAAAAACGATCTGTGTTCTGCATAGGACTAACTTTAATCCACACAAACATAATTCATCTGTGTCACGTGTCAAGAATCAAAGCCTAATAACTATGCCAAAATATATGTGCACATTATTGATCAATTTCTAGTAAGTTAGAATATACACACATTTGTCATAACAATCACTTAAATACTTTTCATTTTAACTGACTGAAATATTCTTTTTCAAACTTAGAATGACTTCCTAGAAGATTTCATTGTGGGGGAAATGATCTGTTATCCCTGATGCCACTCTGGGAAAGCAATAGTCTTAGTCTAGTAGTATAGTCTACTTCTAAAAACCCATTTCATGGAACCATTTATCCTAAATTAGTTTTTAATCCTCCTCAGCATGGATGAAAATAACGAATGAAACAAAATCCCACAAAAACAATTGTGATATTGTTTGGGGTTTATTTGTGTAGACCAGTTGGATTTGGACACATTTGACATTTATTTGAAGTGATTGCAAATGCCAAGTCTGTTTGGGGAGAAACAGACAACTGCAGGATAGCACACAGTAACACTGTGGGTAAGGAAACTACACTCATAGAACAAAGAATGAAAAGGTCGTATTTTAAAACTGTGGTAGTCCTTTACAAACAAGGCGGATCCATCTTTGTTACGTATGGATAAACTGCATACTGAGTTATACTCGTCTGAATATCTATGTTTGTGTCATTTTGTGGTAGGATGCAGATGGACATGTGTTCATTTGTATTTCAAGTAGTGTCTTTTAGCCAGTTTACCTGTTGCCTGCATTGGTTTATTTTAACTGTGTTAAACTGTGTTGAGGAAGAGTGTGTGAGCTGTGCTGATTGATGGGGGGAAAAAATAAACTTTGAAAAAATAAACAGTTGTAAAATGGGGAGTAGAATATTATCATACTTTCCCCTGCCTTTTTCCTTGTCTTCTACTTGATGTTGTACAGAGTAAAACTGTTGATCAACCTGCTTTTTGTCTTTCCTGTAGATATCCGAATGTCAAAGCCAGTAGAAGAGAAACCTGGGGTTGACTTTCCAATGGAGAGCACAGGCAAGTGTGTATGTGTGTGTGTGAGAGAGAGAGATAGATAGAGAGAGGGTGTATGTGTGTCCTGCTGTGTCCAAGTGTGTGAGTGCATTTGAATGTTCGCTTTCATGTGTGCTTGTGTGTGTTTGTCTGTTAGTTCGTGCATACTTATGCTTAAGTGTGCAGTTGTACATGTGTATGCACATTGTGTTTGTATGCTTGTGTGTGCATCTGTGTTCTAGAGCACGTGCATCCATGTTTATGTGCGTATGTGTGCATCTGTGTGTTTGTGTGTGTGTGTGTGTGTGTGTGTATGGGTGATGCATTTTTGTGTGTATGTGCATGTGTGCATCTGCGTGTGCATGCGTGTGTGTGTGTATGTGTGACTTTAGTTACCTACATTTCAGCACATGCTGTGCCGTTCGGTCTCGATATCTCATTGTTTCCAATCCTCTCCGAAAGAGAGAGGAGTAGTTCTAGTCAGCTAGCATGTGTGACACACATTTACCATAGATAACTATCATTGCCGGTTCTGTAAGTAACACACCATATTCAGTTCAGCTTTAACTCAGGTCCGTCAGCATTTCACACATGTTTAAACATGGATTATGTAAAACAATAAATTAAAAGCCTACATGACATAGTTATTATGGTGATGCATCACATTCTATATCTTATGTGCGTCTTGATGTGCCTGGGTCTTTGATAGTCATAGTTTTGCCGCTATTTGGTTGGGGGGGGCGTAGACTGACTCATGATATGTTTCCCACCGACAGCAGTCACTTATCCCACTCACTGAAGCAGCGATGGGTCAACAGCGCCCTCTAGAGGAACGGCGTAATAGTTTTTAAACAATTCACAGCGGAATAGTAAAACACAAACGAGTATTTTCCATCTGAGAATGAAGGCAGATCGATCGCTGTAATGAATGTGGTAACTTTGTGTCAAACGTTCAGAAATTCTCTCCATACATTTCTCTGTCCCTCAAAAATGTAATTCATTTATTGTCCTTTACTGTTAGGTCTTGAATTTTGAATAGCATGTTCAAGAGGACCCAACCTATGAAAAACACTCACTCTTATTTCTCTCCACACAGACTCAGATAGAAATGGTCCAAACTTCAACAATCAGGTTAGTAATGATATAAATATTTTCAAAATTATCAAAATTGTGTTTAGATAAGCATGTGATTGTTTTAACTTAATGTGCATCACTTAGGTTATTTTAATGGAATGGTGATTCCCATGCGTAAAAATCTATAGCTTCAGTAATACTGAATGTCTGAAATATAAAAAATGTATATTAAAAATACAGAACTAAGAAGTAAGCTATGGCATGCCCACATGTACCATGCATAGTGTCAATTTGTTTTGATGGCAGCCTTATTAATAGTGATAAACAAATAAGCCAGAGGCACCAATCTTACCAGTATATCTCTGCCTGAACAACTGATTACAGATCAGAACAACTGTGTAACCCGAATCCAAAGCTCAACCATTTAATGGAACAATCTGGAGCTGTCCTAAAGCAGTGTTTTGGTATAAATAGATTTATCTATTAAATAAATAAATAGATTTCTCATCAAAATTGGACCATTGGGTCATCATTAAACAGACTCATTCTTTTGACTGGTTCCTACCCATCATCTGGCTCTAGAGCAGGGGTTTCCAAACATATCAGACATGTGGCGGCAGTGTAGTACAGTGGTTAAGGAACTGGGTTTGTAACCGAAAGGTCGCTGGTTCGAATCCCACGTAGGACACTGCCGTTGTACCCCTGAGCAAGGTACTTCACCTGAATTGCTTCAGTATATATCCAGCTGTAAATGGATACTATGTATAAATGCAAAAAATGCTGTGTAAGTCGCTCTGGATAAGAGCGTCTGCTAAATGCCTATAATGTAATGTAATGTATCCGAAAAGTGCCGATGTGGGTGCTGGTTTCTGCCCGGACGCAGAGCGTCGGATCGCTACTTCTAATTTATTCGAAGAAATCAACAACATCGATTTCAATGAGTATATCTCGCTTAATATTTGAAGTAGAAAAATTATATTGTCATCGGCAGAAAGCTGAGACTATCTTACTTATAACTATTTATAATACTCAAAATGGCGTAGCGTCCGCCCACCCCGTCCTCTTTTTAAAAAAATCTAATATATGGTCACCCTATACAGTAGGCTACAAAATAAACTAGAAGACTACTCTGATGATAACAACTATAGTAACATAATTTGTATTATAATACAATAATAAACGACTTATAAGCACCGCATTGGAGTCATGTTTGCACTTTAGAAGGCGGTGACCCTTGTGACGACATTCTCAACCGAACGTTCTAATCACACGTTCTAATCACATATTTGTGATGCTATGCTTTTGGGCCAGTTCTGGAATGATCACATATTTGTGATGGTACGCGTAAAAGAGTTAAAAGCAGGGGTCGCTATATGGTAAAAAGGCGGCAGCAAAATAATCGTTCGTTACAAACAACCGATGAGACCTAAACCACCCACATAAAAGACAACGTATGTAGGCTATTTGCAGGTGTCATAAGCTACTGTTGGAATTGATTTGTTCTGTCTGCACACTGCGGTTCAGTAAACATACTATTTTGGAGCAAACTCCAAGTAGATCAGAGGATATTGTTATTGAGATATTGTTTTTGAGCAAATAAAAAACTTGTGAGAATGCTTTCAATGGGCCTCATTCATGACATGTAAATCGTTCGTATTAGCAAATTCGGCCATCTTTTGGCATTCAACAACGTTTTCGTATCAGATTTATTCGCATGTACTAAAAATTTTACACATGTTCAGGACCACGCGTACCGCGTTCGTAAATTCAGAATGCTGGTAAATGTAGCTTCTGAGTGATAATTAGAATATGAAGTTATTTTTAGTTTTTGTTAAATTCACAAAACTAAATGTGGCTTTTGAAATACACATTGCAAATGTAATAAATTACAATTGTAAAAAGCAAACACTTTAGATCACGCCTATTAATCAATTGTAGGCTATGAAGCTGTTTAATTAGACCCATAATGTAAGCTAATGAATGCTCCCAGTAGCCTACTATTTTTTCTAAATTGCAAAAAAATTAATTTCTACATGACCTTACATAGGCTATGCAAATTAAAACACACATTTAACCAATGAACGAACTTTGCTTTAAAGTGGCTTACATGTCTGTAGCCAGGGTTGCAATTGTGGTCAACAGCTTAATCCAGCTAATGCCATCGTACATCCAGTTCCCCTACAAGATGCAAAACCAGGTGGAGGTAAAGCGGGGTTTTTATGAAATTGCCAACCTGTCCAATGTTATTTATTGGTGCCATAGACTGCACACCCCAGTGAACGTTTTTGCTGAAAAGTCAGTGAAACGCTGTCTCGTGTTCAGGTGTAAAACCAGATAAACTTGATTTAACCGTGAAAGTTTTTTAACCGGTTAGAATGTAGCCAGGCTATACTATAATATCCTGGTACGTAAACCTGAGCTCGATTCTGGCTTTTGCTCAGTGGGACACGCGACGCGCATCAATGTGACCGCAATTAGAACGCGCCAGAGAGATTATAAAATAAGGTAGCCTATGATTACCCGATTTCAAACCACAACTCACTTGTACAGAACCCCAACAAAATTACTAAATTGATAACGTTTCATTTATTTCCAGGCTGCGATAAAGCAATGCGCTCGCTCGTCCGACGCAGACGTAGATGCACAGCTATGCGTTTCTTCACCTCCAATTTAATGTCAATCCATTTTAATTTTTTTTATTTTAATACTTTTGTTTTAATACAGTTTGTGTGAGGGGTGATCATGCATTGATGGTACATGTTATCTTCTGCTAGACCTTTACTTTCCCAGTTCATGACACCGGTACTGACAATACTAAACTTTTTTTTTTTCCCCTTGATTGAACATCTGCTAATAAAACTTTGATTTCAGTGTCGGAATAATTATTTCCTTTGCTTTTTCTGGGCCATTTTGACAAGGTATGGACCTTTAAATGAGAGTGACAGTCTCCATATAAGGCAATTCATGGGCGTGGATTTATGCTAATCACAAAATAATGTGCTTCGTACGTGAATACGAAAAATCTGTTTTTCCCATACGGTTTGATGAATCCAACGTTAATTTTTCGTACCAACTCGTTTCATACATAAATGTATGCGCATATTTAGGAACGCTTCATGAATGAGGCCCAATGTGTGCATTCTCTGTGTAAAGAAAATGTCAAGCGGTTAGGGCTGGACGATATGGCAAAAAAGTGTATCATGATAATATTTTTTATATTGCTCGATATCGATAATTATCACGATATACACTTAATGCTCCATTTAAACTTTGAAGAGTATTACGCTTATGACTGAACCATGAAGAAACCAGAAGGTTCATTATGCTTTAGAGTAGAAAGTTATTTATTATTTTTGAAACAACGGATTGACATAAGCATTCAACTGAACCAAAATGTCTTTTTCCCCACTCCAGTAATAAAATGCCTCAAAAAGGCAAAAAATGGAAAAAGATGCACAAATTATCTTATATATAGGCCATAAGCACAGATTTATCTGCCTTAATTTCCCATTCTAATTATTTCACATATAATTAAATAAGCATTAGGACCCAGCAGACGCCTGCTCGTGAGTAAGTCAACTTATACATACCTACAATGTCGTGAAGGTTTGATTACATGATAAAAACGATAATTAATACATTTATATTTTATGAACTAAACTAATGTGGTATCTAAACAAAAAAATGCGATGTCCATTTTTATCACAATATATAAACTGGAGTGAACTGGTAACGTCCTAATAGTGCTCATCACTCTATTTAAATGATGTCCGCTTCCCCTCCTGACTCGGTCCGGCTTACATACTCTGATACACACACACCATTGAGAATCAGATGCACTCCATCGCCCTGGTATGCAGGCCAACCTGCGTGCTCCAGAACAATATCCGCCATGCCTTGTCAAATGTTCCCCACTGGCTGCATACAGGCGTCCGGGCTGATCTAGGCTTGCCTAGTCTTGTTTGTTGCTTTGTTTCAGCTCAGCACTACGACACCTGTTTCAACTCATTGACTAATCATGGCCTTCAGTCAAAACCTTGATAAGTAGGTGTCTTAGTGCTGGGCTAAAACAAAAACCTGCACCCACATCTACAGCAAAAGACTAAGCTTAGGACTGACACCTCTGCATTATATGTGTTCCTCCCGAACAGGTTCAGCAAATGAAAATCCCTCCTTTCTGCCTTTCCTCTCTGGGAAACATCAAGGTGAGTATGGAATAGGGAGGTCAATGGCAGTATTGTGGAAGCCTTCATTTGCATAGACAGTGTAATATGCAAATGCAAATGGTTTCAGACCTGCAATGTTTTCAAGCCCAGCTCATAGCTCTCACAGGAGGGAAGGAACAACACGTTCACACAGGAAACAGCCTGAGCAGGGTGTGGCAGAGGAGTCAAGTGCAGAGCACAGTCTCACTCACAGAGAGGCATAGAGAGAAGAGCTGCATAGACTGTGAAGGAGAAGGTGTGAGAGAGAGAGAGAGAGAGAGAGAGAGCGTTGAGGAACACAGTTGAGGACACATGGAGACTGACAGGCGATCGGGGAGAATCCACTCTGAACTGCACTCACAGTAAGACAGCGATGGCAACAGTGATGTCTTGGGGACTGAGGTGGGCCAATTAAGCTCCTCATTACAGCCACTGGATCTCAAAATGGTAACAATGGCTTCCTAATACCAAGAGCAGCTACTTCCGATGCTGGAACACGGAGACAGCACTAAGATCTGAGAGTAGCAGTGGGAGGGACTCTCATTGGCTGAAGGAGAAAACGAATAAACGTATGTTGGGAGGGTTCTGATTATTCCAGGGTGAAGGGGCTAGAACATACGGGGAGGGCCTCAGTGTCTGCAGCTTTTCTCTAATTTCCTTTCGCTCAGCAGTTGATTTAGGCCTTGGAAACCAGGTATGCGGACTCCGCAGCCAATGCAACACACCAAATACTAGCATGCACATCACCCTCCAGGACTGGAGTTGCTCACCCCTCAGCTATACAGCAGGTGCATGTCCTGCCTGGCTTTCTTACAGCTCAGTGTTTGTCTTTTTCTCTCAGGGCAAAATGGAGGAGTGCGGTGAGATGTCCCCCGCCCATGGCCCCGCCCACACCCCCGCCCCCTCGCAGGCTACCCTCCCCCATGCACAGCTCATGCTGGCGGGGAGTCAGCTGGCCGGGGTAAGGCGCCTCCGCTATCTTGTTCCTTCCATCCGCACCGTCTACCCTTCCCCATTTCCCATAATGCCCTCTTTCAGTCCAACTCTCTCTCCATCCTCTGCATTTCCCTCTGTGCCACTCCCATAAAGTTCTGTCACTCTATCTCTCTCTAGGCTGCGTTCAAGTTCTTTAAAAGGTTTTCTCATTTTCTTATCCTTGCTTGCTTCATCCCTTCTTAACAAGTCAGAGGAAAGTGTTCATGAGAATGTGGACATCCGTGTCCACTGCTTTATATTTTTAGACTCTGATTCATGAGTGACGTTGATACTTATGGGACATATGTGCTCCATGTTTTATTCTGACTTCATTTATAAATGCCGCTTTGTAACAATTCTATAATGTAAATAATATTTTAAAAGTACTATGACAAGTCAGTTTGTTTAATGATTGATTGAATAATATCATTGCGGTTCTTTTGCTATTATTCACTTGCTAGCTAATTGTTCATGTTACCAGACATTTATTTACAGTGATCTGTAGTCATTGTAATTTACATTTATAAAATGTGTCCGTCCTTGATTTCTTTCCTCCTTACTTATACTTCTGCACTAATATTCTGTCATCCTTTTGATTACTTGTTTGAAGTGAAGCCTTGTGGGACTTGTAGTCATGCATTAGCTCAAATTGCTTCCACAAAGGATGCATTTCTGTATCCTTCACTAGCCAGTTAGCCCCTTCCAGGTCACAAGGGGATGAGGGGCCAAGGATTGAAAGATGCATTTGAACTCAGCCTTACTCTCAGTTCATTCGACCACTCATTCCAGTGCTCATATGTTCATTCTGGCTCTGACACTCCAAACCATATGGACAACATTTAAGCAGCATGAATCAAGAGGGATGAATATTAAGGGTGGACTTTACTCACTGTATGAGCAAAGAGAGTGTGAGAGGTTGAGAACGTGAGTGTGTGAGAGGGAGTGAAAGAGAGAGACAGAAAAAGATTGAGGGCGGTTTGCAGTGTTTTTGTTCCCTGCATCTTGGAGCACACACGGTTGTCTGTGTTTGGATGTTTACTATTCCTGCGGTGTGCGGGTTGTGTGAAATGGACGCGCAGGTGGCCTAGCTGTTTGCCTGTCTCTTGCTCGCCGTTTCTGCTTTCCTCCTGCTGGGTGACAACTGTCCTCTGTTTCTCCTCTCTGCCTCGCTTTACACCTACCCCGTCCTCTCTTCCCTCCTCCGCTGCCTCCTCTTCTCTCTCTTTCGCCACGGCCCGCCTCTCCGCCTCTCGCAGCTGACCGCTCTCCTGCCCGCGCAACAGCAGCTGCTCTTGCAGCAGGCTCAGGCTCAGCTGCTGGCAGCAGCCGTCCAGCAGTCTAGCGCAGCCCACGCAGCTCAAGCAGCCCAGGCAGCCGCCGCAGCCAATCAGCAGCAGCAGCAGCAGCTGCAGGCAGCGCAGTCTCAGTCCAAGCCTGACGCCGCACAGGAACAGACCCCCGCCCCAGCCCCGCCCCAGCTCACTCTCTCTCAGCCCATTCAGCTCACAGCGCAGGTATGACCCAGCTGTGCACTGATTCAGGGGGACATCACCAGATTTATTATTAGCAGTGTGCTTAAGTCTCTACCCAAACGGGTGTGTGTGTGCATGTGTCTGTGTATGTGTGCATTCAAATCATCTTGATATAATATATATTTATATGTATATTTATAATTTTTCTTATTTGAATATCTTATCTTAACCCTTTCCTCTCCTGTCCTCTCTGACGTCCTCTCTCTCTTCTTCAGGACATCCAGCAGCTGTTGCAGCTGCAGCAGCTGGTCCTGCTGCCTGGACACCACTTGCAGTCACCCGCGCAGTTTCTCTTGCCACAGGCACAGCAAGGGCAGCAAGGTGCGATCCTAAACCCCCTTCTCATCTGACTGATTCACCTGGGCTGTGTCCGAATACGACCCCTGTTCCCTGTCTACTATGTGACCTTTCCCCTCACTTTGCAAGCAGTGTGTGAAAGAAATCCCGCAAAACTCTTTCCAAACTAGTGAGGAAGTATTATTGTAATATTTATTAAAAAAAAATTTGAGAATATCAATCAGTATAACATATGACGATTGTTACAAAGTGTAGATTGTGAATGAAGATAAACCCTGGAACAAGGGGTTCATTCTTGTATTTTAAGTGCCCCCATTTGTGAGAAAAAGTCACCCACTCAAAAGCTTTTTGACGAAGTGGACTCAAATATGCGCCCTCAAAAGGGTGTAGGGGTCGTATTCGGACACAGCCCTTCTCTCTGCCCCTGCTCTCTGCCCCTGCTTTCCTCATACTCATCCCGTTAGATCCTCACGCAGTATGCAAAAGAGTGGCCAACAGTAAAGAGTGAACAGTAAAATAATTTCACACATTTACACAAAAGTGAGTCTTAGGATAACAGTGATGGCACATACAAAAGTGATTCTGCGAACCATAGCACTCACTCACACAGTGCGTATTATCTGAAATGTCATTGATGTGAAAATCTGACTAAATTCTGAAATATCATCATGCAAGATGAAAAGATCAGTATGATCAGTATAATATTTTTGTGAATTAAATGCATGAAACAATGTTGTATGTATCTGAGAGAAAGACAGAGCTGTCATTTTTGTGTACTTACAAATACATACATGTATTTTTTAGGCCTGCTATCGACACCAAATTTAATTCCACTACCTCAGCAAAACCAAGGGGGCCTCCTGTCAACTCCCCCCAGAATGAGCCTCCAAGCACAGGTAGGATTGTCAGAAATACTTCTGGCTTCAGCCTGAATCTGGGCCCAGACACTTTCTGTACATCAGTAAGTATGTCTGAATGTGTTAATGCACCTCCTGAGAGAATATTACAGGCATGTTTGCTAACTGTATCTTTGCCCTGCAGAGAGACAAGGGTGTTGATGGTAGTGTGACCTTAGCAACTGGTGTGACGGCTCACCCTGAGGAACCGAGTGACCTGGAAGAGCTGGAGCAGTTTGCACGCAGCTTCAAACAGAGGAGAATCAAGCTGGGCTTCACACAGGTACACTATACAGCACACACACACCGCACTAGTACACACAATACACTATGCACACTATACACCACACACACTATACACCACATACATTCTACATCATAAAACAACACACACACTACACTAAACACACTATACCACACACATGCTACACTATACACCCTAGATAGCCGGTTTCCAAGTGACAACAATAACAAACACTACTGTGCATGTCTTGGCCCCGGGAACCTTGGCCACATCCGGTTAGCTTCCTGTACGCTTTGGCAACAACGTCAAAGTGACAATGCAGTTAGCTAAACTGTAGAGTAAATATTATCAAACACTCTACGATTTAGAAAAAAAAAACGGTATTATGATAAGTTAATTACGGATTTAAGAACCCTGCCTGAGGGTGTAGACACATTTCGAGAACTTACCGCAGCCTGGATGCATAAATGAAAACTATCTTGTCTCTATTTCTCCTCCCACTTTATTTATTCACATGCCACCCCAGATCAAAACAGTGAGTTGCATGCTGTAAGCAGCACAGGCAGGAAGGCTTCTCTCACAACGTGGTCATGGGCGGATAACTCTGAGATTTAGGGGAAAAGAGTGACTTATTTGCCTTTTTGGTTACCAAATTGAATGTTACTTGGATGCATTTATCATCTTCAGAATCTCAAATGAGAAAGTATTGCTAGCTAATTAAATAGCTACCAACTAACGCCGTTAGCCAGCCAGCTCATAGTAGTAGTACCCTTACAAGAATATACTGCCTTCTGGCTAATTTGACATTGTTGCCGCAGGTTTGTGGCAAGCTCATATTTTCACATGCAAATTAGCTTTGTGGGAACTGCCATTGTTGCAAGAAATTCACCAGCATTTCACCAGTACTGGCAAAGTCTGGCAAACCTCTAGCAACATTTTGTGGAAAACTATTTAGTTTGTGGCAAATGCACTACATAGCTGCAAGTTTGCAGCAAACTATCCAGTTTTGTATGGGTAGCAGCGGAAACGTTCAAGCTGTTGGGCTGCTTTCCGCTGAAACATTAGCCAACACGTCGGTTTGTAAATAAAAATTTTACATCTACTAGCGATAGTAGCTAGCATGTTAACGTGATATTACCGGAGATTAAATGGGCGCTGCATATGCAGTTGGTTTTGGGCTCCCAGCCCTCCCTCTACACTGTGTTGGTCCAGGCTTGTCGCCTTTCCTCTTTTTTTGGGAATGTAACGTTACCTTTACAAAACCCTTGCTGCAAACTTGAAGCTAATATGTAGCGCATTTGCCACAAACTAAATTGCTTACCACAAAATGTTGCCAGAGGTTTGTCAGAGTTTACCAGAAGTGAATGGCAGTTCCCACAAAGCTAATTTGCATGTGAAAATATGAGCTTGCCGCAAACCTGCGGCAACAATGCCAAAGGTTTGACGCCAAAAAAAAAAATTGTAAAGGTATACATATAGGTATACAACTTTGGACATTAGGTTTGTCCCTGACCTATGTGAATATCCAACCATACAACAGGAGCCATATGGTTTTCTCATTTTAGATCTATTTAATAACACACTGTTAAGTGAAAAAACTGTCTAGACCAGCTGGCTGGTTCAAAACCATGATAACTAGGAAGACAACCGGATGTTTCAATGGGTTTCGGGTTGCACCATGGCAACATGCGAACGTTCTGATAAAACTGCCTATACTACACCACACAGTCTATATGATACACTACACACACTATCTATTCTAAACTGTGCACCTCTTACACAAACATTGTGCACTAATAACAAAGTTTACAGTGTGGATATCTATAACCTATATAAAATAAATACACACTGGCTGCCTGGTGCATACACACTCTTTCTGAACCACTAACCATAATGCATATTTTAGAGCATATGTGACAGTATGTATCTACTAAATCCTAAATCCTACAATTTCATGAAATTATACAGAATTATATTCAAGTATATATCACAGTGTGTGTCTCAAATGCCATTTAGAAAGCTGCACTAACTATTTCATAGCATGTACTGTCTCTTTTTAGAAAAATATATTTGTTCGTTTTTTGTACAATTATTTTTATTTAAATACTTTTTCATGCTGCCTGAATAGTGTACTGCAGAGTTGATATGTCACTGTTGTGCTGCGACTGTGCTTCAGGGTGATGTGGGGATGGCTATGGGGAAGCTCTATGGTAATGACTTTAGCCAGACAACCATCTCCCGCTTCGAGGCTCTGAACCTCAGCTTCAAGAACATGTGCAAGCTGAAGCCCCTGCTGGAGAAGTGGCTCAATGATGCAGGTGAGGGCAGAGAGCGTGGGGATGACTCTGTGTGTTTGAGCAGTGTGTGTGTGTGTGTGTGAGAGAGAGAGAGAGAGAGAGAGAGAGAGAGAGAGCGAGAGAGAGCGTGTGAGTGTGTGTTTATAGTTGAACTCTCTCTGTGTCTCTCCCGTTCTTTCAGAGACCATGGCGATGGACTGCACTCTCCCCAGCCCCAGTTCTCTCTCCTCCCCCTCTCTGAGCTTTGAGGGGCTGCCCGGGCGCCGCAGGAAGAAGCGCACCAGCATCGAGACCAACATCCGCGTGGCCTTGGAGCGCAACTTCATCGCGGTGAGAAAACTCCCATACTCAGCTCAATGCCTAACCTATGAAAAAGTCAAACATGTCAACATATGCTTAAGCATGAAACTGACTAAAGACTACAGTATACTGCAAAGACTACAGTGTGTATTAGACAGCAATAATCGTGACCTTTTCATATATGGAAGTGTGTGCATATATTGCCTTATGTATTTTGTAATATAGCCATACTGTATACAATGTACAATTTAAATTTACAAACCCCAATTCCAAAAAAGTTGGGACAGTGTATAAAATGTAAACGAAAACAGAAAACAATGATTTGCAAACCCTTTTTGACCTATGTTCAATTGAAAGCAGTACAAAAACAAGATATGTAATGTTTTAACTAATCAACTTAATTGTTTTTTTGTAAATAAACACTCATTCAAAATCTGATGCCTGCAACACATCCCAAAAAAGTTGGGACGGGGCATGTTTACCACTGTGTTACATCACATTTCCTTTTAACAACACTCAGTAATCTTTTGAGAACTGAGGACACTAATTGTTGTAGTTTTCAAGTGGAATTTTCCCCCATTCTTGCTTGATATAAGACTTCAGCTGCTCAACAGTCCGGGGTCTCCGTTGTTGTATTTTGCGCTTCATAATGCGCCACACGTTTTCAATGCAGGCAGGCCAGTCTAGCACCCGTACTCTTTGACTACGAAGCCACGCTGTTGTAACATGCAGAATGTGGCTTGGCATTGTATTGCTGAAATAAGCAGGAACGTCCCTGAAAAAGATGTTGACTAGATGGCAGCATATGTTGCTCCAAAATGCATATGTACCCTTCAGGGTTAATGGCGCCTTCACAGATGTGCAATTTACCCATACCATGGGCACTACCCCCATACCATGAAAGACGCTGGCTTTTGAACCTTGTGTTGGTAACAATCGGGACGGTCCTCTTCCTCTTTGGCCCGGAGAACACGACGTCCATTATTTCCAAAAACAATTTGAAAGGTGGACTCATCAGACCGCAGCACTTTTCGTCAGTCCATCTCAGATGAGTTCAAGCCCAGAGAAGTTGGCGGCGTTTCTGGATGTTATTGATATATAGTTTATGCTTTGTGTAGTAGAGTCTTAACTTGCATTTGTAGATGCAGCGACGAACTGTGTTTACTGACAACGGTTTTACGAAGTATTCTTGAGCCCATGTGGTTATATTCATTACAGAAGCATGTCGGTTTTTAATGCAGTGCCGTCTGAGGGGTCGAAGGTCACAGGCATTCAATATTGGTTTTCGGCCTTGCCCTTTACGCACAGAGCTTTTCACAGATTCTCTCAATCTTTTAATAATATTATGGACTGTAGATGGTGAAATCCCTAAATTCTTGAGAAACGTTGTTCTTAAACTGTTGGACTATTCGCTCACGCAGTTTTTCGCAAAGTGGCCAACCTCGACCCATCCGTACTCGTAAACACCCGAGCCTTTGTGGATGCTTCTTTTATACCCAGTCATGATAGCATCACCTGTTACCTATTCACCTGTTTACCTGTGGAATGTTCCAAACAAGTGTTTTTTGAACATTTCACAACCTTCTCAGTCTTTTTTTTGCCCCTGTCTCAACTTTTTTGGAATGTGTTGCAGGCATCAAATTTGGAATTATCATAAAATCTATTTTTTGTTGATATGGTAAAAACATTAACTATCTTTTTTTGTACTGTTTTCAATTAAATATTTACTAAAGGATAATTTACAAATCACTGCTTTCTGCTTTTATTTGCATTTTACATACTGTCATACATACATACATACATACATACTTTTTTGGAATTGGGCTTTGTACATAAAATACATGAAGATGGAAATAATTTATCTATTTTTAACATGTAAAATATAATCTGAGATCAATTTGAAATGTATTTCTTACATTTTTAAATAGAATTGTTTTGAAAGGGAATGCAGTAGTGCAGTGTGTTATTGTAGCATAATGTACTTATCAGTATTTACTGTACTTAAAGTGTACTGAATCTTGAGGATGGCTTTGTCCAGGTTTATAAAAATATCAATAGGGGGAAGTTAGCGTTTAAGGAGCAAATACATTGGCTGGATACTAAAAACCTTCCAATCTCTGTTTTTAAAGAGATTTAAAAAACCAAGGCAGTCATTTCCACAAGCGACATACTGATATAGTGAAATAGCAGAAATTCAAGGGACCCGCTTTGAAATGAGACAAAGAAAAAAACGCTGGGCAAAGCCGCGGGGTCTCTTGAAGTCTCCAACCCGCAGTAATTCAAATAAACACACTACAGAACTCCTCACTGTCTTCGGAGAGACAAACAGTGGCTAGCATTCACAGCAGAGCAACTTGGAGTGCAAAAGTTTAAAGTATATAGGGCACTTTCACATGTAGCCACAGCTGTTTGCGAACACTGTGAAACCTGAGAAATTTTGAGGTTTCACTTGCAGGCGCTGGAAGCAGGGTGAAAAAAGGCTTTGCCCGCGTTAGTGGTGGTGAAGGTGATATAACTGTTCCCCGTAGAACCAGAAGCCTACGTCAGAGGAGATCCTGCACATGGCCGGGCACCTGAGTATGGAGAAGGAGGTGATCCGGGTCTGGTTCTGCAACCGGCGCCAGAAAGAGAAACGCATCAACCCCTCCAGCGTCACCCCCCCCTTGCCCAGCCAGCCCCCCCTTGTGGCGCACAAACCCCCCTGCTACAGCCCACACATGGTATGGCCCGCACTTACCCGACCCCGCGTCTTCCTCTGCCGCCATGTTCTGGCATGAACATGGTATCTATTGGCTGCTTCCTTGTGACCTGACCTTTCGAATTCCACCCACTGCAAATCCACCCCGCCATTGCTTTTTACCCTGAGCATGATATCACCCCACCCTGCTCTACTTTACTCCCAGCGATTCCCGACCCTCTCCCCCAAACCCCGCCCCCCTGCTCCGCCCTCCCACTCACGCTTCGTGTGGACCCTGCCCATGTAGTAATGTTCAAGCCCACAGCACTCTGACCACTAACACCCTCCGGATGCGCGCTTTCATCTCATCGCCTCTGCCTTCCTCTCACTTTTTCCCCTCTTTCATTCTCTCTGTCTCTTGTTCCCTCCTTCAGATGTCCAGTCAGGGACTGTCCCCAGCTGTCACCAGCCTCAGCACAGCAGGTAGGGGACGCTCTCTCTCCCTGTCAACCTTGTCTGTCTTGTCTGTGTGTAGAATAGTGTGGGGGGGAGGGGGCGGGTGTGGGACAGATGATGCAGGGTGGGGGGTGTGTTGTGGGAGGCGCGTGGGACAGATGATGCAGGGTGGGGGGTGTGTTGTGGGAGGCGCGTGGTACAGCGGTTTTGATATGGAAAAAGGCAGCTGACGTCGGATTTCCTTTGTGGGGACTGGCCTCAGATTCATATCTGGGTTGCTTGTTCTCAATGATGTCAGAGAAAGGTTTTTATAAGACTCCAGAATTACAGGCACTGAACGGGATCTTCCCTCTTCCCACAAGGGATTGTGGGAGAGAGGGACACGGCTCACTAAAAGTTCAGTGGGGTAGTTGCCTGTTGTTTCCTTTCACTCACAGAAAGGCCGGACCTTCTTGATGGTGAACTCTAGCTTTAGCTTAGCTCGGTAAAAAGACAAGCAACAGGTTAATTAACATCTTTATTTTCTTCTCATTGAAATGCCATTGTCCATTTTGGGTATAGAGGAGTGGCCCATAGGGATAACGCTACATTGATAATAATGATGTCTTGTCTTTTTTGTTTGTTTTCCCCTCTTTTTCAGTCACCACAACATCTTCGGCGATTTGCCCTCTGACGCCAAGCAGCCCGGCGGTTCTCGGCTCCTCCCCTTCCCCAGTGACCCCACCCCCCTGCAGCACAGCCAGTCCCGTCCCTCTCAGCCACAGTGCACTGAGCCTCAACCCAAGGTGAGATATCTCAACATTCTCCGTGCCCTCAACACACGCAGGACACAAGCTGCCTCAACTCTACCAGGTTTTTTAATGTATTATCACTATGTTATACTCAAATACCATACTCAAATACAAGCTAATTCTAGGCACATAGGCAGCAGTGGAATCACACAGCATTCGTAATCAGTGTTGTGTAGTTCAACAGCAATGGGTTAATTTAACAGGTACATTTTTCTGTTTCAGTAAATCACGGGGTTACGTTAAAACAAGATAATAATTAACAATGTCATCACCATGACTGAATGACAATCAGTGACTTTTCTGCAAAGTATTCATCCTTCCATGAGTCTCTGCCCTTAACGGATCAGCAGAGCCAGAGCAGCAGAGATATTCGAGTTGGCTCCTGCACCTCTGGCATCCGAATGCAACCAGTAAGGAGCAGCATGCCACGCCTTTTCATTTGGCCAGAGAAACATCCCTCATTATAAAATATAACAGCAGCTGTTATCAAATGTATTTCCAAAGAGTTTCCCCTCCATTTTGGCATGTTCCTCAGAGTATTGCAATACATAGAAAGGCAAGCACTGATCACTTGGCACATACTGGCAATAAAGATTGAGGCTTCCTGTATGAAAGATATGATTTCCCCCTGGTTTGTGATGATGTATGTGACACCAGTTGAAAACACTGACAACATATTGGTACCTTTTCCACAGTTCCTTTCACCCTGAGCAACCTGGCTGCACGAGCAGCACCCCCCCCCCCCCCTCCACCACCCCCCATCCCCCATCCTTAACACGGCTGTTTCCTCAGGCAGTGACTGCTAACCTCTCAATGTGGTTTTTGTTCACAGCTTGTGGTGTACTGGTAAAAAGAATGGTGACATGTCTAACTACATCACCAATATGGCTGCCAATCTGAGGTAAATAAGAAAGGGAGACGTCTGCTTCACTTGCGCCCACACACACACGCACACGCACACACACACACACACACACACACACAGTGGTATGCACATGTTTGGGGACCCCTGGTCTAATTGCATGTTTTGCTGAATCTCTAAGTGATAAGAAGTTAACACAAGCTCTGCAGGGTACAAGCGTAAACATGACATACTGATAGAACTGCTCGTGGACTGGTCAGGTACGCAAAGCAAAACCCATATATCACTGCAAAGGACCTGCAGAAAGGTTGAGTGACACCGGAGTAGTGGTGCACCGGTCCACGGTACAGTGTTGCTTACACACAAATGACCTGCATGGAAGAGTTGTCAGAAGGAAACCTTTTGTGCGATCGCATCCCAACATTCAAAGTCTGATGTATGCAACACAACACAACAAGCCAGAGACATTTTGGCACAAAATACTGTGGACTGATGAAACAAAAATGTAGCTCTTTGTCCACAACCACCAAAGATACAATTGGAGAAAAACAGAGGAAGCATTTGAAGAAAAGAACATCTTGCCAACCATTAAGAATGGAGATGGATTCCGTTAAATATCAACAAATCCTAGAAGCTGAGAGTCCCATAGTCACTCAAAAAATTTAAGAGTTTGGATATTTTAATAAAACAATTACCCAAAACATACCTCAAAATCAACCATGAACTACTTAATGGAACAAAAGAATAAGGTTTCAGAATGGCCTACACAGTCTCACACTTGAATATTATTGAAAATGTGTGGGGAGATCTCAAACATGCAGCGCATGCAAGAAGAAGAATATTTCTGAACTGGAAGGGGTGTGCAAGGAAGAGTGTGGAAAAAATTCCTAAAGCAAGAATATAAAATTGTTAGCTGGCTACAAGAAACGTTTGTAAGCTGTGATGTCTGCCTAAGGAGGTGTTACAGAGTACTGACTGACAGGGTGCCCACATTTTTTCACATGCCACATTTACATTTTATTTTTTTCAATCTGTTAAAGGCAGCAAATATAAAGTAATTGTGCATTAAAATATACAGAAATATGCCTTATTTAAGTTTGTTCCCTGCAGCGGTTATCTGTTCATTTAGAAAATCAGCAAAATGTGGAATTTGACCAGGGTTGCCCAAATTCTTGCATACTACTGTGTGTATGAGTACAGTAGACAAAAATTATAAAAATCCTAAATATAAATAAAGACATACTGTATTTAACATGTGTCAAAGAATTTCATTATTGTCAAAAAAGTGTCAGTTATTATGTCAATTATTGTCATAATTGTTTTTTTAATTGAATAGATTTCTTACAAATGTGTTGCTTAAGTAAATAACAATAAATACAAAGGACAATTTGGTTTTTTGAATGTTTATATATGTAGTTATGTCAAAATGTCTCTTTCTATCCATTTCTATTGTTGCATATCAGGAGAATGTGTGCTCCAAGTGGGGTACACTGCGTCCACCACAGTGCAATAGTACAGAAATGGATAGAAAGATACTACTAAAAATAATCTCTTCACCTAACCTCCTTATAATATCTTAGATATAGATTATTTGGTTAATTTGGATTTAGATTATATCCTGATCATCCTCCAGTGTCTGAAGTTAACTGTACATTTTCTGCAAGAAAAAGCAGCAGTAATTGTTGAAATACATTTTGACCTGAACAACCTTGCTGCTTCTCAAATACTTCCAAGTAAATATGCTGATTGGCATTTCTGTAAATGCTGAAACGGGAGTCAAATATATTACAGGTCACTGCTGATCAATAAAAGAGCAGAATGTTAATTATGAGAAATCAAGTGTAACGTCTGCATTTTGTGGAGATTTTACACATAAGAGCACTTCCCTTAAAAACCTGCAGTTGTGTGTCTGGAGACTGTTGACATTGTGTATGAGCTTCAGTCGTAGCGCTTGGCTAACAGTGGAGCGCTGATTGGATTGAACTGAGGCACGAGTAGCGCTTCTAAACTTTCTTGCATCTGTCTGCCTGTCTCTCTCTCCCTCTCTCTCTCTCTCTCTCTCTCTCGCGACTGTGTCTCACTTGCCCTGTGTGCCTGTCTGTGCATGTGCGCGCTTTCCAGGAACACAGCGATGGGGGTAAATGCAGGAAGGAGCCAAGCTCTCATCAGCAGCAACCCACTGGCCACTCTGCAAGGTGTGTGGAGTCAGAGAGCAGAGAGCAGCAGTCATGCATGGAGTATTATACTGATAGAGTTTGGCAGGAATATAAAGTCATATCATCAGATAGAAGAGAGGGAGAGAGAGATTTACCTTATCATTTAGCAGCAGCTAGGAGTTGTTATATCTATGGTTTGAATGTGACTTGACGAGAGTGACTGAGGCAGGGTTGCCAAGTCTCATGCATCTGGCGTGAGCCTCACGCTTTCAACCTCTATCTCATGATCTCACGCGCCCTTAAGAAATCTCATGCCGGATCTATTCACGGACTTTAACTGATCATTTAGATCACTTGGCAGACTGCCTTGACTTCCCCGTTTGCCAAAGTCACAGATCATATCAATCGCATATTTATCTCTGCTCTACCTGCAAGATTTCCTTTGATTTCACTAAACCTACGTGACGTCAACACAAAAGGTTGCTTGTTGATGAGCTGAAAACTTTAGCAATTTACTGTATATCAATTCATTAATTGAAAGGCTGTCTTATTTACTTAAACCTAAGCTAGTAAAAGATGTTTATGATTTATGTGTGCGCATGAGATGGTCTTAAACTGAAAAGCTCACTCCAGCTAATTTACCCAAGTTGGCAACCCTGCTGAAAGGCTGTTATCACAAAAGAGGGGTCTGGTATTGGAACGGCCAGGAATGGACGGGGAAACTGGGAGTGGGAGTGCAAGGAGACATTGAGAGATAGTAAACAGGTTCGGGAAAGGAGGGTGAGTCAGTGGAAGAGGAATGATAAAAATCGTTTGAGGGAACAGAGATGAAAATGGTGTTTTCATACCATCCCCATGTAAGCCTTGCACATCCGTTGGTTCTGTCGATGAACTATTCCTTTTGCATCCTTCCTCTAGTGCCCACCAGCTCACTGTCCTTTTCTTTTTCTCTTGTTCTTTTGGCTGATTTATTCCTTCTTTATTTGTGGTCTCACACTCACTGTTGCATTTCATCCGCCATTTTGCAATGCTGAAGTGTCCTTTGAGTTTGAACTATTGAACATACCCCATTTCCCCATTCCCCTCTCTGTCTCAGCTCTGGCAGCCAGTGGTGGTCAGCTGCCCATTTCCAGTCTTGAAGGGGCCAGTGCTGTGATGCTGGGTGGCACAGGGGGCTCAGGAGGGGGCCTGGCATCCTCTCTTTTCCTCAACCACTCCTCCTTACTGCCCCTGACACCGGGATCCGGCATGGGATTGGTCGGCACCTCCATGGCCAAAGCCGCCCCGGCACCATCGCTTTCTGCTATTGGCAGCGTGAGCTTGAGCCCCGGCTCTTGCTCCCCCACTTCCTGCCTGAGCCCCGCCTCTTCCTGCTCCTTCAGCGACGCGGGACACAGCCCGCTGGATCTGGGAGGGCCCCAGGCCGAGTGATGCACCCAGAAAGGCCAATCACAGGAGGAGGAGGAGCCGGAGGAGGAGTGAACAGAGGAAACCGAAACCTCACCTTTCAACCAAAGCCGTCTCTCTCTCTCCCTGCCTCCCTCCTGCCGTCTCTCACTGTTTTTCGTTCTCTCTCTCTCCGAGTCTTTCAAAGCCAAAAATACACAGAATGGAAGAGAGGAGAGGGGAGAAGGAATGGGGTGTAGGAGGGAAAAGGAGAATGGGAGAGATTTAAACCAAAAATGATCTAACATTACCTATACAGATGGAGAGGAGGCATTGTGGGAATTTTTTTGTCAGTTAACAGTGGCTTGTGAAGACTGCACCTTGTCTGTTTTTTGTAGTAAAAAACAGGGATTAAGAGAGGTCAGGGACACGTGACGATTTTTGAGAATCAAAAACTGTTCCTGTGTGTGAAAGGACGACAAGGGAAAAAGCAAAAGGACTTTGGGAAAGCCAGTAAAGGGAAAAGAAAAAGGATCTCAAGCCAAAAGAAAAAAAACAAGGAAAATGAGAGAATGACAAAAAAATGACAACCATGCCAAAATCCCCTAAACCAAAATACCAAAAACCGAAACCAAAAAAAAACGGATGGAAAAGCTTTAACTTAAAGACCTGTAAAATACTGACCGTCCAGGGCCAGACAACAACACACAGAAAACACCAAATCATCCATTTTCATATAGTTTTGTTTTTCCTCTTTTGTTCATTTTTGTTTTACATTTATTTTACATGACATGTATTATTAATACAAGTAATTTGTTTTTTATAAATATTTTATGTTTGAATGAGCTGAGCTCAGATATGTATATTGTGTAGTTATTATGTCGGTGTCTCTGTACCTACCTCTTGCCTATAGCTCTGTGAACATCTATTAGATTCTCTCCTTGTGATTTCACATGTGGAAGAGTGGGTGCCTGTTCCTTTCCAAAAAAAAATATTTTAGAAGATTTACAAAGAATAATTATTCTTTATTTATTTATTCATGTTATATGTTTTCTGTTTATTTGCACTTGTCAGTTCTTGTTATTGTCATCATCATCTTTGCCATTTTTATAAAACACTTTTCCAGTTTCCAAGAAAAAGGCAGGACAAGTGATTTTAGAAAAGAATAATTCCTAGGTTCAACTTCCAAATCTGCGATTTAAATATAGTGCCTGTCATTTCAGTAGTATGCAGCAGAGGTATTCAAACACACACACACACACACACACACACACACACACACACACACACACAGACGCATGCGGAAACCATGCCTTGCTCAGTGGACTCCACTTCCCACAATTCCACTGTAGCGCATCCTCTCAGACAACAATGCGCACCGAACCATCCTAACTGACTGTTGTGCACACATTTCTTCACTAGCAGGCACACACACGTACATGCACACTGTAGGCCCATCTGGGTCATTCACAGCGGCGTAGACTCATGCTGTCATCTGTTCATGTGCCGTTCTGTGGTTCTAACAATGGAATCTGTGAGGGACCCACCTTCAACAAGACTTGTGTCTCCCTCTGGTTCTCTTAGTCGAGCTTTGTGTGTGAAGAGAAGATCTCTGAAGCAGTGAATGTGCATCAGTGGGGAAGCATTGTTCTGTTGCCTTTTTTTCATCCGTGTTAGACAGCCTTAATATGGTACCGTCGGCGTGGGTGGATGGGCACACACGGGCTTTTAGTCATCCTTTACTTTCTTTTCTTCATTCTTCATTTCATTCCAGAAAGTGTTCTTGTCTTTAAAAAAAAAATAACTATAGAATGCCAAAGCGTTTATCCCGCAGCTATTTTTTCAGAACTGCGGGATAAGCTGTTCATGTAAGGACTTCAGAGGAGATGTCAGCCACGACAACAAAAATAAAAGATACACACATAGAAGAGAAGGACCAAAAAGCAACACCTTCCCCCTACCCCTGTCCCTTTGGCCTTTCCCCTGCTTAAAGCAGCTCAACTGCAGCCAATGGGAAGCACAGGCAGGGGTACTGGGTGACCACACGGTGTGGAACTGAGAGAGACATTGCCTTATGAGCAACGGTTAAAACCAAAAACAAAAAATGACCCAAACTGAACAAAATGAATGACAGCCAAACCAAAACCAAATCAAGCCAAATCAAGCCAAATATGGATGGAAGACGAAGGTCTCGCAGAGAGAGGAGCGGTTATGCTGGTCTGTCTGTTTTGGCCAGGCTGAAATAGACAGGTGCATGGACTTACTCCCCTCTCTCTCTTTCTCTCTCTGTCTCTCGCTCTCTCTCTGAAGCCAACTAAGTTCATCCATTCTGGCCCTGGACGAAGAAATATCAAATGACCTCACTGAACTTATAAATACTTTTTTGTTTTTTCGCATTTAAGCATTTAAGCTGTTTGATTTTTGTCGTCTAGTTTTCCCTCTTTGGGATAACGTTGCTTACTTTCACATTTTTCTATTTTTGTTGTGCTAGAGTTTTTCATAAGGTGGTTGCAAAAAATACTGTGAAAATGTAGCTTCCAAATTTTTTATTAGACTGAAAATAAAACCAAAAGACAAAATCCGTCATAAAATAAGCCAAAACCTAAAACCAAAAGCGAAACTTTTGGGACAAACCAAAAAGTAACGACACCAAACAAAGAACAAAGCTTTATTACATCTGCCCTGTAACTCCCCTCCCTATCCCTCGTGAGTGGAACGGGCTGGATAAGTCATGGTGAAAAAAACAGGTTATCCTGACTGTGTGAGTGTCAATTTGTGGAAGTGTACAGGGAAGTTTCCGACAGAATATTTACTGTCACTAATGTAGACACACACACGTACACTCACGTATGCTTTCACATGTACATACACACAATCCATGAACAAAGCCACATACACGGATTGAGACATCCGCACATATCCATGAACACACATAGGTGCCTGCACACCCACGGGAACATCAGAGCACGCACGCACACACACACATAAACACAAAAACAGTTATGCATACACACACAGACACATACCTGTCCCCTGTCTTACTACACGCAAAAAAAAAAAAACATTTGGCAAAAGCATGTGCGTGTAAAAATGCACATACTCAAATATATGGAAGTGTTTAAATAGAAATGGGAAAACAAAGTGTCCAAAATAATAAGAAAAACAAGTTCTCAACATTAACTTTTAGATGGAATGTAACTCTGTTTGTGCTTCTATAGATTTGTAGAAAAAAAGATCTACTGCTTCTTCTTGTTCTACTGTTTACTTATTGCTAATGTATAAAAATTGAAGAAGACTTTGTGAAGAAGATAATGACTTGATTTCCAGACCAAAAACTTCAGCTATCTCTCGGGGGTTTTTGTTGGAAGATTTTTATTATCCATTCTGGGAGGCTGGGTGTTGCTGTTTTGATTTATTCACATTTTATAAACTGAGAACAGATGTGTATGTATGTTTATTTCTTGTAATCTGGTAGTTCAGTTGGGAGGGGTAGCATTAAGATTGTGCCATAAAAGGGAAAAAAAGCAAGAATTTTAAACTGATACCAAAAATGAAAACTTTGTTCCTGTGTGAAGGGTGGAGGGCTGGAGGGCTCGTTATGCCAATTTTGAATATAAACACCCTCTCCTTCCTGATGCCACTCAATCAGAGATTCAGAGGGAGAGCTGCTTCAACCAATAGCTTTATTTGGGGGTGTGGCCTGAGAGCAGCACTGTAGTAGATGTAGAGTAACACCTCAAAGATGGCAGCTGTACCTTTTTGTTTGAGAGGTGCTGTGGACATGATGCAACTGTGTTAAGCTCCAAAGTGGCTTTAGCCGTATGGGCAATAGGAAAGGAGGTTCTTCTGGAGAATATTGACCTTTGACGTTTTCTCTGCTTAACCTCTGTGTCTACAGTTGAAAGTTGAAAGAGGAGTTTCATAAACAGCAGCAGCATGTCATTATAGCCTGAACAGATTAGGGGAATGTAACGGAAGTTACAGCCGTGATTTTAAACATGCACTTAGTTTGGCTGAAAACAGGAAAACCACCAAGAACAGAAACGGTAGTCATGGTGTGAGATGCTGGTTTCCTAACAAGGAAGATGTGAATTATTATTGAAGTAGAAAAAAACCATATTTTTTGCCACTTTGATATTTGTAATTTTGTACATTTATAAATTCTGCACTTTTCCAGTGCTGCATATGTAAAATGAGACATTTGAATGTGGCAATAATAATAATAATAACAATAAACTCATATACATTATGTGTGACATATAGCACATTTTACACTATGTTCCTTATGTTAAACCTCTCATAATGACATGTGTGTCTGTTTCTGGAAATGAAATACAGTTTTGTGACCAGCTGAACTTTACTCTGACGAGATTAACTTTAATCGTATGGAAAGTGATTGAGAAGATTGTCGATTTGCCAAAGCTTATTGCCATAGTTTCTATTCCACAGAATAGAACCAGTGCTAATATCAGATTTCCTGCAGCAGCATACGGATCAACCATTGAGTGGTCTTTGTGGCCATAGTCAGCAGTGCATGATAAATTGTATAAGTGAAGCCACTGTGTTGTTGTAATGCTTGCGGTATTGTAGGCCGCACAGGGAAACAGTGGCTCGTATGTGTGTTCTGTTGCTAAATGTGCACTCTTTCTTGATTGGCCAAGACGTCTCCACAAGATGCAGCTAGGCCAATCAAAATCACCCTTGTGTGTGAGAAGAGTAGTCCAGTTCCAAGCAAAGGTTCCTCCTTAGTCAACTCATGTGGAGCTGCAGTCACACACTCAGTGCTGCTCTCTCGCCTCACTCCCTCCCTCCCTCACCAGCTCTCGTTCCTTCTTGCCTTTATCTTTCTGTTTGTGTGTGTTTTTTTCATCCACTGTTGGAAGTAAAAGAGAGATAGTTCCTCATATACCTCATGTTCCTTGATGATAAACCAAATATACAAATGCATTTAAAAAAGTTTTTTTATTTTTTTTTATTTTTTAAATGGGGATCATGCAAATTTTGGGGGGTGGGTGGGCAGGGGAGGGGGGTGTTAGCGGGAAGTGACTTAAGGGAGTGGATAAAACACAGATAATAAGGTTATAGGCCAGCTTGCGCATGCTTTGACACATGGTGCAGAAGCACATGAATGGACAGGAGCCAATCACAGAGCAGCTTAAATTCCCCACTCCACGCCTGGCTCGTAATACAGTTCTCTGGGATGCACCTGTATGTGGTTGTGTTTATGTGTACTTTATGTGTATGGGATGTAGTAGTGTACAGCAGAGGTCGTGCTCTCTGCACACCGGCTGCCACATTCTGATCTGAAATCATGTGAGCCAAAGCAGGCCTAGGGTACTGTTAACTGTACTTCCTGTTCAGGACCCTCTGTTATAGAGAACACCACCATGTTTTGTAACTAAAGAGGGATGGAATCATCACTGTTGCAGCCACCAGACCCTTGCAGCTGAATGGACGGAGCCATAGGCTGCTGCAGATGTGAATAGGTCCAGCTAGTAAACGATCAGAACAGAGGGCCACACTAAGCCCCTCCTCTAAGAGGCAGAGTGGCCTCCAAAGCATGACTCTGTTCTGACCCGAAAAACAGGCATCGGGCTAACGAGGTATCGGCTAACGAGGCATCAGCTAACGAGGCATTATGCTAATGAGGCATCGGGCTAAAGATGCATTGGGCAAACAAGGCATCAGACTAACGAGGTGACCTCCAGCTGGGTTGTCTGACTGTCTGATGTGCTTGTTTGAGCCAGGCGGCTCAGTGTGTGCAAGGAGTCAGAGGAAGGGGGGCGGGCTCAGGACAGGATGGGACTGACCTCCTGACTCATGCACTCCCTGACCACACCCCTCCCCAACTCGCAGGCTGGGAGGGGCTGCGGGATACTGAGAAGTCAAGAGAGGGTCAGGTGCATGCAAACCCTACCTCCCTGCCTCTGTTCTCTCTCTTCTTTTTCTCCCCTCTTGTAATGCTGTTCCTGTGACTCGCAGAGGTATGGGGGCTAGGTGTGGCTTTGTGTCTGTGTGGGGCCTCTGTAGAGTGATACCAAAGTCAAACCTCCACACTGGGACCCCCCCACCTCCACCCTACACACACACACACACACACACCTCCTGACTACCCCTTTCACTAGTGTTCATATACAGTATATGGTCTCACATGTGAGGGAAGATTAGACCAGAATCTCAGAGGTGAAAAGCGCATTAAAACTGTAAGTTTAGGTATTTTTATGAGATTTCCCTCACAGTGGTACAACACTGGTGAAAATACAGAATGTGCATAATTAGTGATACAATTACTACATATATATATACTGTCACAATGTCACATCATCAGTTTCTGTAATCATAAAAATGTGTGTGTGTGTGTTCATGCTCGCGTGCGTATAATGTACTTCAGTAAAACTGATGGGAGAAAAAAGAGAGATAACTTATCCCTTCACTTCCCTCTCACACTCCCTACATTCTTAGTTCCTGCTTTCTTTCTTTGTGCAATGCAGCTTAAATCCAAAGGCACTGAAAGAAGGAAGAAAATTAAGATTCTACAGATTACAGGTGTAAACCTTAAAAATGAAACCAAAGAGCTCCAATATTATCTCCTCTCTGATGCATCCATGCCTGTCGTTCATGTCTGATTTCAGTCCTCTGTCTACATTCCTGGTTCATCTAGTGTTTGAAACAATGACCTCAGCTATCAAAAGGGAATGAATAATAATGATGATTAAATTATTATTTTTTAACTATATATCACTGGGGAAAGCATACGCCGGTTATAAATATGCTGATGATGATGATGATGGTGATATGACATCTTACTATATCTGTATCGCTGTACCTTGTTCTTAATCTCCTTTCATTTGTACTGCTGGAAATCTCTCACTTATTTCGGAGTCTGAAACCTTGAATCTTTCCGTTGGTTCTTTTACACATCTCTGTCTGTGTGTCTGTTGTTCAAGGGGGTGGGAGGGGGGGGGGCAACTTAAGTGTTAGGAATAAAGTGCAAACTTAGGACAACTTTCCTGTCATCTGTAATCTTTCCTGTCGCTTCAATCGACTGTTGAGGTGTGCTAATGTATTTGTGAATAATGAACATAACCTGTCAAGATGACAGCAGGAGCAACATGAGCGATAGCTGTACAGCAGGAGCAGCATGAGCGATAGCTGTACAGCAGGAGCAACATGAGCGATAGCTGTACAGCAGGCAAACAACAATCACACAATTGAAAGCGGGAACATCTGGTTATAAAAAGACATATACCATTGAATAATTCTCAACTAAATTCCAGTTTGCAGTAATGCCCTTGGGATTAAAAGACGCTAGAAAATGCAAGGGATTGTGCCAGCTAGATATGAGGGGCATGATTAGGTGACCACATGTACAGAGCCAGCTCTGTGTGGGAATTTGACACCAGCACTTTAATTTCATGAAATCTTTAATGACCACAGTGACCTATATTCAACAGCTCATTCAAATTACAGCACTGCACAGCACATTACCCTATCACTGCACCGGGGCATTGGATTTTACACAGTCCAGGGGGAAGAGTGCCCTCTACTGGCCCAAATATACCTCCTCTGGCAGAAAATGAGCGTCCCTAGGGAGTCACCCATTCAAATAGTAACCAGGCCCCACCCTGCTTAACCTCAGCAGGCTGACCTGAGAAGGTGATATGGCAGCCTTCTCTGCCTACCAAAGAAAATAATAAAACCTAGTTCATAAAAATAGAAAAAAAAGTTTTAAAAGTACTTTTGAAATAAAGCAAATGAGGCCCAGCATTACAATTTACCTTGGCACCAGGTGAAACCATTACACTGTTGAAAAAAGTCAGCACGCATGCAAATGGTTTTTATTTGAGTTGATGCACATACACTAAACTCAAAAACCAGTTATATGAGTGCAGGTTTTTCTCAGTTTCGGATTATATTTTTTCAGTCTAAGCACCAAGCATAAAATACAAAAAACTGAGGGTTTTACTTACCACTATACTGGAAATAAGGGAGGTATAACCAATTATACAATTGTGCCAATCAAAGGTGAAAGTGAATCGTTGAAATATAAAGCTCAGTGAGGGACAAGGGAACCTAGGAGTCTAAACCTACAGCCTGTTCCTTTTTACTGAACAGAGAGCCAACCGCAGTGACACTTTCTCCAGTGTGATACAGCAATGCAGCAAAGCCAGTTTGCCTGACGGAGCGTCTTCTGGGTGTTCACCAGCAGAGGGCCTCAGCGAGGGACCGTTGAGGAGTACGAGCTCAGGTGTTTACCTCTGTACAGGCAGGTGCACAGGACAAACTCTGTGACATTGTAGGTTCACACTTAACCGTGTCACTAGATACTAGTTCAGCTCAAGTCTTGAATTAATTAGTGACAGGGAGAGCACACCTCTGGCAGCGAGGTGTCGATTGACACAAACACAAACCCAGGGACGGAAGGGAAAGGCGAGACAATGGGTTATACTCCAAAATACTTCACTTGTGTTTGTCAAAGACCATACTTAAAGATGCATTCAAATTTGACATCCAAAATATTATCTATAGTCCCTCTCTACCCAGCTATGAATGGTAAATTGTTCAAATATATAAATAGATAAATAATCATTTACAAGGTCCAGATTCCTCAGAATGACCCAAAGTGACATGAATAAATTCAATAAATCTGTACCAAAAGGACTACACATAATGTATTCTTGACTTTGCATGTAACAATTTAAACAGAAAGCAAAATCGTCGCGATCTGTTTTATATACTTCGGTTGACAAAGTGGTTAAGACATTGGAATACATTGCCTTTAAAACTGTTCAACCAATGTAAAACGGGAAAAAACAAGGTTGTCTTTTTGGATGATACTAGATGGCGCCGTTACCTTTACCCCCCTCCTTCACAAACCAAATATTGAATTACGGCGTGCCCGATTTCTAACCTCTCCTGTCCCATTCCATCTCAGTTTATACTCTGTGCTGTAACAGCAGCTGATGCTCCATAGCATGCCTAGGAACAGGGGGAGCAAGCCGAGTGGCCGTCAGCGCTGCTCTCCAGAGATTCGCAGACAGACACGAAGACTAACGAGAGCAGGGACAAACAGACGGATTTGCGACGGGGAGTTTCTCAAAAACATATCGATCCGTCCTAAGCCCACAAATATGTCTTCTCGTGTAGCCCGCAAATGCCTTCTCTCAGACTCAAATTGCGCTCCCTTGAAATGGTTTCTCTTTTGTCCCCCCAACATAAATCGGAGATCAGTCGGTATTTTATGATGGGAAACGAAGGATGGGGTGGGCGGGGGGGGGGGGGTGATGCAGCTGCAGAGCATTAACACTCTGCTCACCATTCATAAAGAAATACAGCCTTGAACCAGGCCCCAGCTCCATGGCTGAGAAGAAGCCCCTTTGTGGTTTTGGGTGGCCGGGTGCTACCAGGAGGGAGGGTAGGAGTGCTCCATCTGGAGTTCACTAGGGAAGCAGATGGGAGCGGGAACCACTGAAAGTTTATGGGACATGAGAATTTATGTGAGCTCTGAGATGCATGAAATTGACAAATATTGAACAATGGTGCCGATGGAAAGTGAAGACCAACATTAGACACAGTGGCACCCCCCCCCACCCCCAAAAATCATAGTACTGACTATCATCACCGCATCAAACTTAACTGAGTTTCTATGAACATCACCCCATCCCGCTAAACTGAGGTTCACTGCATCACACTCAACTAAACTCCAGTGGAATTCACTACATCACACTGTCACAACGTTTCACTGCTTCACACTGAATATTAGGCCACATTTTTTTTTAGGTCTCCATCTCTCAGATTACAACCAAATAAGGCTGTGCTAGTTTACCTGAGGACACACACACTAAAGAGAATTGAATATCCCCTCTGGATATCAAGTGCCACTGTGGAAATATGCCATTGCAACATGCAGGCGCCAGTTTGAAACCCGTCTAAATATACACTTGTTTTTCTCCACATACAATGTCAGACATTAGTTTGTTGTATGTTCTGAATGAAATGTGTGCTTGAGTGTGAGTGTGTCTGTGTGTGCACATGTATGAGTTTTAATGCGTCTGTTTTCTCCCTGTAGTTTCCCTTATTTTTCTATGCATCCCGCCCTGGTCTTTCCCCGATCACTCCTCTTCCTCTCCAGCCCCTTTAACCATCGCTCTATATTCTACCTGGAATCAATATAATTTACATTTAAAACAAATAATATACAATTTATGACATCTTTAAAACAAACAGAAAATGACCATGCTGGTTAATTCTAGAATACAAAAAGGGTTCTCATTATGCAAAGTGATTCATCCAAATAATAAAAAAAGAAAATAAAAACTCTTCAAGAGGAACAGAGCTCTTGTTGTCTTTTAAACCCCAAAAGAATTCCAATATTAACACCTGAACATATGAAACCCTGTTCACACAGGTCTTCTCCATTCCTCAGGTTTAGCCATAGAGACTCCCTTTGTGCAATAATCCAGCAGATGCCGTAGGAATGGCTGTCCAATTACAGGCAGACATTAGTTTGAAAAGTGAATAGAGTGTGCAGTTGTACTTTGTGCTTAATTAAAAAGTGGGACATTCCTTTTGCATTCAGCTATATTACAATTAATGCATTATTATGCACCAATTTGGTAGGTGCTCCTATCCAGAATGACTTTCAAGGCCATATAATACGGTTAGTTATATTCTCACCCCAGACATGGAAACTATTTACAGTTAGAAAAAAAATTATCATTAGATTACCTCCAAATATATAAGCAATATGCATATATAATAAAGACATTTGCTGGAGCATTGAAGAAATATCATTGATCAGATGATCAAAAATAATTGATCAGGGAAAATCAAAACAGAGGTCAACTCTGTTCCTGGATTGAACTTCTGCTAATTATGTATTTTTACCAATCATTTCAAATATTTGACATTTTTTATAATTTCCGGGTTGAAATATAAATTTTTAAATATGAACATACAAACTGTATTTGCTTGGTCATAAATAAGAGTGTACAGGGCAAATGGACAAAACTGAAAAATATGGTGTTGAACATCCTAAGATGCCAGAATCGTTTCAGAAGTTGGGAGTCTAAACATGATGTTGAACCAGGTTGGTGTCGGGTAGAGAATGATGACAACCAACTGTTAAATATATACAGTCAAGCCAGAAAGTCTGCCCACCCCTTTCACCTTCTCCACGATACAGACTTGTACTACAATAGATTGAGTTCATTTTTTGCCTCAAACATCTACACACAATAGCCAATAATGACAAAGTGAAAACAGGTTTTTAGAAAATATGCAATTTTATTTTACTGACAAAAATAGGTTATTTAGGGGCTACATATCTGTACACACCCTTCTGTGCTTCAGGTCGTTGTCATGTTGGAAGGTAAACCTTCGCCCCAGTCTGAGGTCCAGAGCGCTCTGGAGCAGGTTTTCTTCAAGGATCTCGGTGTACTTAGCTGCATTCGTCTTTCCCTCTCTCAGGACTAGTCGCCTCGTTCCCGCTGCTGAAAAACATCCCCACATCATGATGCTGCCACCGCCATGCTTCACTGTAGGGATGGTATTAGCCAGGTGATGAGCGGTGCCTGGTTTCCTCCAAACGTGACGCTTGGTATTCAGGCCAAAAAGTTCAATTTTGGTTTCATCAGACCAGAGAATCTTGATTCTCATGGTTTGAGAATCCTCTAGGTGCCTTTTGGCAAACTCCAAGCGGGCTGTGATGTGCCTTTTACTAAGGAGGGGCTTCCGTCTGGCCACTCATAAAGGCCTGTTGGTGGAGTGCTGCCTGGATGGTTGATCTTCTGAAAGGTTCTCCCATCTCCACAAGAATACGCTGGAGCTCTGTCAGAGTGACCCCGGGTTCCTGCTCACCTCCCTGGCCAAGGCCCGTCTTCCCCGATTGCTCAGTTTAGCCGGGTGGCCAGGTCTAGAAAGATTCTTCGTGGTTCCAAACTTCTTCCATTTATGAATGATGGTGGCCACTGTGCTCTTTGGGACCTGTAAAGCTGCAGAGATTTTTCCATACCCTTCTCCAGATACCTTGACACAATCCTGTTTCTGAGGTCTGCAGATAATTATTTTGACCCCATGGCTTGGAGTTTGCTCTGACATGCACTGTCAACTGTGGGACCTTATATAGGCAGGTGTTGGCAATCCCCAATCATGTCAAATCAATCTAATTAATCACAGGTGGACTCCAATTAAGTTGTAGAAACATCTCAAGCAGTATCAGTGGAAACAGAATGCACCTCAGCTCACTTTTGGGTGTCATATCAAAGGGTGTGCGCACTTGTGTACATATATTTTACATTTTGATTTTTAATAAATTAGCACAAATGTCTTAAAACCTGTTTTCACTTTGTCATTATGGGCTATTTTGTGTAGAATTTTGAGACAAAAAATGAACTCAATATTATTGTAGAATATGTCTGTAACGTAATAAAACGTGGAGAAAGTGAAAGGGGTGTGCAGACTTTCCGGCTTGACTGTAATATCTCAAATATATTTACGTACTTTGTACCAACCTGGCTGACTTTCTCACATTCAAGTGAGGAGATAAAAGTGGGGCAAATATCACTGGTAGAAAATGGTTTGAAACTTTTTGTTAGAAAATAAAAAGTACATTCGTTATGAAATTGATTTTTTGCCTAGGTTAGGGAGTCTGTTCGGTGTCCTTACATTTTTTGCGCTCGTTTTTTCCTGGCTACGTTACTTCCCTTCACCGCCAGATGGGGTTATTTTCTTGTCATTACATTCTAGAAAATATACTTCTAACTTCAAATAGCCTTCTTGTTATAATTTCTTCCAGTATAATGCAGTTTTGTTCCGTTCGTTTTTAGGCCGAATGCAGAGTATGTATATTTGGTATTAACCATAATGTGCGCCATACGGCTCTGCTGCACATTCAATTGCACCACGACTTCGAAAAGGTAGAGCTTTTAGGTTTCTGAAATAATGTATATCCACATTGTAAACAATATGCCGCCCTTTTTCCACTGTTGACATACATTTTCATTGTAGGTTTCAAAGCCCTCTCGCCGATTTCTTCTATTTACAATAAACTTTATGGAAGGTACAATGACAACAGGTACAATGGCTTGATGACAACCTCATCCCCATTAAACCAAAGTAGGCTAAAAGCGAATAGTGCAGGTTCCCTCGCCTTGTTCATCCCCACCCACTGTGTATTATGGAAATGAGCATTACGCTTCATTTATATTTTAAGAATATAAATGTAATGCAAAATTGTCTCAATTTTACACGCAATCATTTGTTGATTGTTGACGATTAATCGCTAGTGCCAGCAGGTGGTGATCAGATGAGCCAATAGGAAGACAGTTTGCCTATATGGATACTTTATCCTGAGTCAAACTAAATGAATAACCGTCCAAAATATATTTTTACTTCTTTATTATTCAGTGGTGCGTTTGGTTACTAAATTGATTGCATCTAAATTGGTTTTAAAACTTCGTAAAACGTTCGGCCCTGCTCCTGATTTAATTTCCTTTTGTGACATTTCGAAACTGGTGTAGGCGAAAAATCCTCCACGTCAAAGCTGTCACTGCCGTCGTAATTCAACCCACAATATCCTCCGTGCGCTGCCATTTCTCGACGCGAGTCAGCACTGCTGACAAATATCGTTGCCTGTTTTAAGAGGTGCGAGGCTGGCTCATATACGTGACGTTTTGACTATTAGAATTACTGTTCATCATGTAGGTGTTGACGGACCCGTCCATCAACACCTACAATATGAATAGTAATGACTAACCAGTACCACCCCCTCAGGCGTTCTTCCTACGCAGGTGGAATGACAGGTCGTATTTACAAAGTAGTTTTCAAGCCTTTATTTTGAAAAGAGGATATTATTTCACCTCGAGCTAAAAACATTTGGGGGTGGGGGGAAATCACCGTAGAGTACGTGAGTACGAGTGGGCCTCAGTAGCACTGGTTTCTGGAAGGTTGTCAGTGCTTCTCAGACAGGCCTCAGTCAGTGTGTAGCAGCCTGTGTTGTCTGGCAATGCATCTCAGATGCATCATGTTTAAGTGCCTCACAGAAATGGCAACGTCTGTCAGTGTGACCGACTGTGCTCTCTGGTGTGACAGTGCGTCTCTCGGAGAGGGTTTTAGCAGTGTCGCGGTGTTGTGAAGCGCTTTGCGACAACCTGCTTGCAAATGGTGCCGTACAAAAATATTGACGGACGACTGTTCTGAGAAAGTGCGTCTAGTAGAGGGCTGTCAGTGCGATGTCTCACTGATCACGTCCGTTCGTCCGCGTACATCTCGAAGATTAATCCTCTCCCACACACGGGATGCCCGCGGCGGTGCAGCTGGTGCGTTGGGGGGCACTTGCATGTATACACACTGCAGGTCCTGTGTAAACGTGAGACAAGGGAGGAACTTTCCCATGAGGGCATACGTGTGTAAAAGGAGAGAGAAAACAATCTCGTGTAGTCTAGTGGCTAGGCTAGTGTAGAAAGAGCTCCACAAAGGCATGGAAGGCCCATTAGATGGGGATAAAAATGCAACTCCTTTAGCTGAAGGTGGATTTCATTTGTAGAATTTCTATGGTTTTTATTATCAATTGCAGTATAGTATGGGTTCACAGTGTAGCATAATGCTCATTATACTCTTGAGCAGGGTATTTAACCAGAATGGCTTCAGTAAATAGCCAGCAGTATAAATGGCCTATGTAGGCTAAACATGTCATCTGCGTAAGTCGCTCTGGATAAGAGCGTCTGCTAAACGTCAAAAGGTGAAACAAGCTTCATTTCAACTGAAAAAAATCAGAAAAGATGCTGAAAAACAAAAAGAATATCTGGCTGCGCAGCTGGTTTTTAACCAATTTTAATTAACCCTGATTACAGTTTAATTACAAGTTGGAAAAAAAAAAAAAAAAAGAATCATAGAAGAGAAGTTCAATGTTATATCATCATGGTATTAAAACTCATCCCTCCGTCTGAGTGTTACATAACCAGAGAGGGAGAGACAGACACCTTTACATAGTAAAATACAAGACTTCTTTTTTTTTTTTCCTTTAAATGACATCCCCCAAAAAATGAAAAATATACAGGAACCAAAAAAAGAGAGCATTTATAAAATAAAAAATGACAATAGGTGACAAGATGGCATACCCTCCCTTCCCCCCACATAAATTCCCCACACTGCATCCCATCAGCCCCCGCTCTCATACTTGTATTAAAATAAACGTGAAGCACAGTTACACTTCCGTCACCGTACAACGCGAAGCTAGCGTGGAAGAGGAGAGGGATCGCGTGGGGGGGACGAACCTGGGGGACGGCACAGGAAAACCCAAAACAACGTACACCAAAAGGGGAGAGGAACTCAACTACGTGATATCGGCGGGGTGGGGAGAGGTAAATAATTCAAGAAGAATAATAATTATTATAATAACAATAATGAACAGCAATAATATTGACATCGAGGGAAAGGTGGACGAGGTGGGGGAAACCTCATCGGAAAAATAAATCCTAAATAAATGTTCCACGTGCATTTCCCGCACCGCTGCTGTCACACTACAGTTTAGTGCAACCGAAATCTACTCGTCCCCCCTACGGGGGAGACACAAGAGGAAGCTTCTACTGCAGGAGGGCTGGGACTAGGGCAAGGCATGCGACAGGGGGACAAGATGGGCAGTGCAGCTAGAAGATTGAGCCGTTTAAGATACAAAAGTTTAAATCGGTAAGGCAGCTGTCAGTTAGAATGAAGACACGGGCAGGACGGGCGGTTTGGCTCGGCGCTCCGGCGCTTTGGGCCTGGGCCGGTGGCCACTGGGGACGGCCATTTACAGACGAAACACCGTTCCCCGAAGCCAAGGAAGTGCTGCTCACCGCTAATGCATCTGCAGCTCCTTTGTGTTCCTCTGGCCTCTGAGATTCTGCCTGCAATCATGAGGTCAGGTCCCCCGGGGGAGAAGAGCTACCAGAACATTTGTGAATTCACACCACCGGCACTCTATACAGAAGCTTCCATTTCACAAACAGCCTTCCTCTACGGCGCTCTCCAGCTCCACAGACATTCACCTGGTGTGTAGCTGAATGCCAAAACCTCTAATTTTAGTCTACACCCTGCTTGGTTACAGCTCAGACTGTGCTGGGTTCCTTGTAAATGTGGAAATGCCACAAGTCCGTCAGAGCTGAAAGCAGCTGGCGGTGGTAAATGGAGTAAGCTCCGCCTCTCGCCCAGCACAGCACAGACCAATGAGGCGGTCAGCGGAGAGAGGACATGCGGGGAAATGAGACCACCTGCCACCTGCACCCTTACCGACAATGTCGGAAGAATCCTTTCCCCAATTTCATGATTTAAAAATACATTTTTTTCTTTTTGTCTGATTAAAAAAAAAAAGAAGAAAAAAAACTCACCTCCCGCACTGACCCTTTGCACTAATGACCCACTAAATTCCTAAGGAGAGACAGAGGATCCAATACGTTCCCCTTTCCCTTGCCATATTTTTACACTTTTAAAATAACATCCTGGATCTTATTAAACGCCATTGAAAAAAATGACCACCATTTACAATATTCATATTTAACACACACTTGTGTGCGTCCTTATACTGCATGTTTTAACATGGGTATAGTTTACATCGAGATCAGCGTATAACTTTTTTTTTAGTATTTTTTTTTTTTACATGCTATAAAACAAGGCAAAGAGGCAGTGTGTGAGGTCTAGATGTGTCTTCAGTCTCATTAGCACGTCCAGAGACACAGAGCTAAGGGCATCGTGGTGTGTGTGTGTGTGTGTGTGTGTGTGTGTGTGTGTGTGTGTGTGTGTGTGTGTGTGTGTGTACACTCCTGAGGGGGCGGTCACAACTACAAAAGACAGGACTCATTATGGTCAGGTCCATGGCTCTACCTCGTTCTCTTCCCGCTCATTTCCTGTCTGCTCGCCAACCACTCCACTCTCCCACCTCTCTGACTCTTATAGGGACTTGAGGGGGGGAATAAAAAATAAAATAAAATAAAAAAGTTTGCTATGAATTCACCTGAAAACCTGCAGCCTTACGAGTCTCCTTCCTATTTGTTACTCAAATCGGTTAAAATCAAGTTGTTATTTCGCAACACAGGTCCTTTACAAAACAGCTCCAAAAAAAGACATGAAACTTTTGTAAAAATCTTAGAATTAGGAGAGGTTTGGTGCGAGGCCTGAGTTTTAGGTCAGTGCTCACAGATTTCATCATTTGGTGTTTTAAAAAAAATAAAAATAATAATAATTTTTTTAAACAGAGCATATGTCAAAAAGATTAATTCTGTCATTCACTGGCACCCTGTATAGAATGGCGGACGTGCCACAGCATCCGTCCTGGATATGCACCAGTCCCACATTTTCTTGGTTTGGGCGGGGAGGCGGGGTGGTAAGGTACAAGGGGGGTTGCAGGAACCTACATCATTGTTAAAAACATGGAGCCTCTGGAAGTGGCAATGCAGAAGATTGTAAACACAACTGCACTTTTAAACACTGGGGTGAAACTGTCTGAGTGCAACGTCCAACGTCCAACGCGTCCCCACAGCCCCAAGCCTAACCCCAAGGTCCAGGCAGGAGCTCGTCCTCTCTCCGATATTCCCGCGCCCCCTTCCAAGTCCTGCGCCGACAATCGGGGGGCGCTGTGACGGGTGGGAGGAGTCAAAAGGCGAAGAACCACAGCCGTGTCAGGTAGTCGAGTCCGCACTGCACTGCTGCTGTTATCGGTCTGAATACTTGCTTTCATGTGGAAAGGGGCGGCCTTTCCAGTCAGGTGATTCGGCCCCTCCCCCCACTCCCTCACCCTTAATTGCAGCTCCAGTTTGTTCATGGAATCAAAAGTCAACTGATCAGAAAGTGAGCGATGTTAGAGCGGACACAAACCAAGCCGCAGAAATATTCCCAATATTCCCACCTGTTGAGGAGCTGTTCCCATAATCCCCTCTCTCCTCTATGTGGTGTGCTAGTGGATGTGTACAAGAACAGGCACTTCAAATCCTGTGTTTCAAAGTTTTAAAATACAATAGTACAATCCCCCCGTTGTACGGAGGTCAGGGTCTTTGGGAGAGCGGTGAACGGGTGCAGGATAATGAGGGGGGGGGGGGTTCGGACCGGAGACCTGCTAATTCAGCCATGTCTTCGGTATCCTCCTTTCCTCATTTGGACCGGCTCCCTCTTCAGCCACGGCGCTGGAGGAGCAGGAGGTCCCACTCTGGAGAGGGGCGGAGATCCAGGAGTGCGAGGGGTGGAGGGAGAGAAAGGAGTAGAGTACAAAGGCCACCGTGAGAACACAGTCATCGTGTCCAGGAATGGGGGGGCATGGGAGGAGGGGGGTGGCATTACAGTATGTTGAGGTTTACATTTGGAGGGGGCGTCAGTACCAGTGTGATACACCACTGTCTGCGGTGTCCATCATTAAGCATCCCTCCCTGTGTCCATCTATATTAGTGTAAGCGTGTGTGCACTTCTGAGCCTGGACGTTTGTGTTAGTGTGTCTGTGCGTTTATTAGTGAGTGCACATTTTAAAAAGTGTGTTTCTGCTTCAGTGTGGCGTGCGTGCATGCGAGCATACGATTGTGTGTGTGCATGCGTGTGCGTGTACATATCAGTAAGTGCATGTGTGTATAAGTGTGGTTGTGCGTACGTGTGTACAGTATATGAGTGTGCGTGTCTGCATGTGCGTGTCTGCATGTGCGTGTGTATGTGTGTGTATGTGTGCATGCGTGCGTGTATCTGTGTATGAGTGTGTATATGCGTGTACATGCCTGTGTGTGGATCAGCAGTCGTTCTCCAGGGAGAGCTGGGCAGTGGCGCGGTGCAGCTCTGCACTCACCCTGCGCTGGGCCGGTGGGGCCGGGGCCGGGGCCGGGGCCGTGGCCCTGCTCTCCTTCCTCTCTCCATTGGTCTCCGCCTCCCCTTCCCCCTCCCCCACGTCAGCTCGCACCTTCTTGTCGTCAGACTCGTCGGCGCCGGCCTCCAAGCGCTGGTCCTCGCTCCAGCGCCGTTTGAAGCGCAGCTTCAGAGGGATGCATTTGGTGCCTCCGGGCGTGGTCGGGGCCGGTCCGGCGGCAGTGCTGGCCCCCGGGGGGGCGTCTCCGGGCTCTGCCGGCTCGCTCTTCAGGACGGGGGGCCGGCGAGCCTCAGCGGGTGGCCCCAGGAACAGCGGAAGAGCCGGCGGGGGGGCCGCCGGGGTCTTGAACACGTCCTCGTCCAGGTCGTCGTCGGCCGGCTGCAGCTGCACGCCGTTGGGCCGCCGTTCCCACCGGTGGTGCAGGGGGAAGGGCTCAAACTCGTCCTCCAGCTCCGCCTCGTCCTCGCTGATGTCCGTCACCTCCACCTCTTCCTCTGACTCGATGTCAGAGATGGGCTCCACCTACACAAGGTCAGAGGTCAGAGCATGAGCAACCAGGATCGCTTCCCGGAAATGGACAGTCCAGTCTACACAACACAGTCCTTACTCTTGTGTGTGGGTGTGCGCTAGACTTCACAGACTAGTCGACTAACAAACCACTCGTCGATACCGTGCGTCCTTTGTAGACCAGTCGAGAATCTGTGATCTTTTCAAGTCTTTTCCAAGCATTATATTTCTAGGACCGATTGTGCTAATCCTTGTTCATCATGTGAAATAAGCAGGAATGCAATGCTCCTTCAACCCGATTGGTTCGTAGTTCTAAAAGTGACATTGATGAGCGGCACCTGACATCAGTGAAACATTTTTGACGTGAAATAGCACTTTATATCGCCCTTTAAAAATGTGGAAAAAATATGATACATCTCCAGCAACTAGTTGACAAGTCGACAATTTTTTGGGAGTAGTTGACAACTACCAAAATTCAGTAGTAGAGAATGGCTTAGTGTGCACACACTGTGTGTGTGTGTGTGTGTGTGTGTGTGTGTGTGTGTGTGTGTGTGTGTGTGTGTGAGAGAGAGAGACTCACCTTTATCTTAGGCAGGCTGCCTGTGCTTTTGAGGGAGGCAGAGGAGCAGTTAGAGACCAGCCCAGAGACCCCAGCAGAGCTCAGGTCACTGCCGAAAGAGAAGGAGGACCCCAGGCCGGAGGTGGAGCTGCAGGTGGAGGGGGCGGAGCCGGCGCTGCTGGGGCCCTCCCGCTGCTGCTTGCGTCCCAGGGGCGGCGGCTGCAGCTTGAACTTGAAGGGCGAGAGGTGCGGGTCGTCGCCCGCGTGCAGGGGGCTGTGCAGCGGGTGCGGGTGCGGATGCGAGTGTGGGTGGGCGTGGCCGTGGGACAGGGCCGGGTGGTGGGCGGGGCCCTTGTCGGGGCGCTGGGGCTGGGGGATGATGATGTTGGGGTAGTGCAGGAAGGCGCGGGGGCTCAGGTGGTAGTTGTAGACGCTCTGGGTGTGGGCCTGCAGATAGCGCTTCATCTCCTCGGGGTTGAAGGAGAAGTGGGAGCCCAGCATGGGGGAGAGAGAGGGGGAGGGCGTGTAGGGAAGGTGGGAGGAAGGGGTCATGGAAAGGGCGGGGGAGAGGGGAGGGGCCAGAAGCCCCGCCCCCCCGGGCCCGGGGAGAGGCGAGACGGGGAAGGGGGAAAGAGAGTCGGGATGGATCCTGTGGGCCGGGGGGCCCCGCGGGTGGGGCGGGTTCGGGGGCGCCCCGTACATGCGGAACAGGGAGTCGTGGGAGAGGCGGGGGTGCAGGAGGCCCCGGAAGCCCCCTCCGACCCGGTCTCCGCCCCGCTCGTCGGCCGCGCCCTCCTCCATCTCCGAGTTGACGGAGGTGCCGTCGCTGCAGTCGCTGATGGAGTTGCGGGCCATGCGGCCAGCCGCTGCGCTGAACACCGGGCTGCGCAGGTCCTCGCTGGGGGACGGCGGGAAGCGGAAGTGCGTCCCTGCGCCAGACGGCACCGGCGGAGCACTCTGAGGAACTGCACTACCTACAGGAGGGAGGAGCCAGGGAGAGAGCGAGAGAGAGAGAGGAGGGATGGAGGGAAAGAGGAAGAGAAGAAAAGAGGATGAAGAGGGTAAAATTGAAGATGAGACTGAATAGCATGTACCGTGTCATCGTCAAATATCCTGCTATTCAAAAATACTACATTGCAATTCTGTATGGAGTGAGAGCAGGGTTTGGCTCATTAGGACCAGATTAACAGTAGTGGTTATAAAGGCAGACAGAGCCTCTTACCTCCTGATCCCATGTCAATAAAGGGGTAATTCACAAGCACCAGCTTATTGAAGTTGAACTTGTAGGTGAATCTCTTCCCTTTAGTCTTATGGAGGATCCTCTTGTTATAGTAATACCTGTGGAACAAAAACAATGTCTGTTTACAGGGATCCATCAATAATACATTGATTTAAAGCTGGATTAAAAGTGCAGCCAGGCTCTCTGTAAACCAGCAAGAGCTTGAAAGTCACAAAAAATACAATCTGGTGGGAGGGTTTTGATTGGACGTAGAGCTGTCAGCACCTGGCATACTTGACCATAAACGGCCATTTGTCCGTTTTCTTGTTTTTAGAACAAGTAAAACGCCAACGCAGAATATTTGATCAACTATATTTGTGACCCAATAGATTTCAGGTTCAAGCCCCAGGTTGAGAGCACTACCCAAATTGCTTCAGTAAATATAGCTGTATAAATCAAGTCAGGAATAATCCACAATGAGGTGCGCGTTAAAGAGTTTTACTTCGCAGAGGCAAAGAATCACCTGGCGCGAAGCCCTTTAATGCACACCTCGGAGTGGATTATTCTGCTTATACCATGGTCATTTTCCAATAATTAAAATATATGGAGGGGATTTGCCCTCAAAATATGAAATATTAACTTTTTCGGCACAAACTTCCTTCCTCAATTCCTTGTGCCGTTTTTCGTTTGGTTTCTCTCATCTTTTCCATTCTTTTTCCTCTGCGGTGTCCCATTCATCAAAATTATTATATTCGCCAAATAAATTGAAAGAAATGTGAAAAACATCCATTGTTTGTGTGTTTTTCTCCTGTCAATTGTTAGTTTGTAAGTTGTACAAAGTTAATTTGTTACAAAGTTGTTTACTAGGGCTTGCTACAGTTGCAGCATGTTGCTATGGTTACATAGGTTGGTTAGCTAGCCAGGCAACATATGAAATTAGAACAGTGTTTACACTGTTAACACCATTATTCACCCAGACCATGGTATAAGAATATATTAAAAAGTAAGCCATGCAGTTCTTTAGGTGTCTAAATGTAACTGTCAATGTATTGTATGAATCAGTAGAGGCCAGCAGGGCTAAAAGCTAGAGCATCTATTCACCCAGAGTCTGGCACAGAGTATAAAAAGACCCAGCGCAGACATTAGCATGCTGCTCTGGGTTAAATCAGGAGGAGCTCTGATGCAACGGATCGGCATCTGTTCTCCAACAGATCAAAGACCGAAGCCTGCCCAATGATTCAGCAAGAAACCGCTCTCAATGGGGTGTGCTCAAAAACAAAACAAAACATGAACTGCATGAACAACTGCATGAACAAAAGAGCGAAAAATTAAACCAATACACCACCGTTTATATTATCCTTAAGTATATAAAGTAAAACTAAAAATTTACTGTGTTCTGGACTCAACACAAAGCCTGGGACTACATAAAAATCTAAAAAATGAAGAAAAGCCACAGACAATTTAGTTCATGAATTATCTACCAATTAATTTGAACCTACACTTTTATTAGTAACATAATATTGCAAAGCATAACTGACAATTAGAATGATGTGTGATTTCACTGCCACCAACTTGGGCAGAATTCAAGTACAGCAGTAATCGATAACGGAGACAAAAGACTTGGCAGAACTGACATAGCAGGATCGTTTCCTCTCCTCCTCTTTCCGTTTCCACGCAGACAGCTGTAAACAGACACAGGCCGAGAAAGCTCTGCGACTGTCACATGACCCCTGGTGCCAAAAGCGTCTGAAGTCCGGTACACTTGTGGAAATTTGACGAAGGGCTATGGGACCACACAATACGGGCCTGTTCCCGGACAGAAGACGGCGGTACAAACGCGCAGCACACATTCAGCAGTGCACGGAAACAAACTTTCCCAGCGCGCTCAGGGAAGTCACGGAAATCGAATGCGGAGCTAATGAAAGAATTTTACACCCGTAATTTCTTTCCTACGCAAGTGAACAGAGAGGCCAGTCTGTGGTCGACTGACAACTCAGGCTGCTGATCGCATGGCTCTCAATCGGCCAGTAAAGGCGAGCGTCGCGGTCTCATAAGTGGTGTCCTGAATCTCGGATGCCCCATGTGCCTCTTATGCACGCTTTTTTTTCACAGATCCCTCATCTGCGCTTAATACCATTTGGCCACATTTACTGGTTAAACGGCCGCGTGAGCTTCAAACGCACACAAACGTGGTTTTGTGGATGGGGGGATTTGCGCGTGACGAGCCGCGGCGTGGCTGAGCTAATGCTTTAAAATCTAATGAGCGGATCTGAACGCTGGGGTCCCGTCGGGGTTGTGTCCCGTTCACTCGCCTCGACCCCGTATAGCATACCACTGAACTCTACACCGTATAGGCTACCGACAAACACGAAGCTCACGCGGCATCAACCGCCCGTCTAACAGATTAACTCTCCCTAACCAGGTATGTTAATTACCAAATACCTTGACTGCTTAGTCTGCTGACAGTTTATGAGTTCAGTCTCAAGGCAAAGGGTGCGATTGTGAGGGAGTTCGGCCCTGGACACACCCCCATTTGACCGCCAGCGACTAAAGAGAAAACAACATGGGGTGGAAAAGCTTTTAAGCTAAAATACCAAGGGAATTTACTTGAAGATGGAACGTTCGCCTGAAACACTCGATTCGACCTTCCAGGAATTCGGGAGGTTTCGCCATCAGGGCAGAAATACTAGCGTCCGTTTATAGAGCTGCCGATTAAAGAGCGCCAAATTTTAACTTAGCATTTTGGTTTGGCGACCACGGAACCGTTCGGATCTGGAGCACCAGGCAGCAAAAAGTAAAACCTTTCCCAACTCTAAACGATCGAGAAATCATCAATCTTCTTCTTAACTATTAAAATCAGGTAGGCAATTCCATGAAAGAACTGCTCAAAAAGACGGTTTCTTTCCTTTAGGAGACTCATCATAAACCAGCGAAACTATTAATCATTCCAGCGTGCAGACAGCCAAGTTCTGGTGGCCGACTAAAGTCAAACACATACTTATCACAGTTCTAAGCATTTTATTCTGAACTGCACTATAAGAAGAAAAAGAAAAAAAAACACGTCCATTTTATGTACTATTTAATGGACAGTAAATCTCATTTTATTGGAATCCTGTGTGTGTTGGGTAAAAGGGCTGGCTGGTATCCCACTTCTGTCACCGTGGCTGTGCTTAGTTTCTCTTGCCGAGAAATCGCATTAGCTTGCCCATTCTTACTGGACATTCTGGATTGACTCCACTTAGTGAGATTAACACGTGCATTTAAATGCATTACATAAGCAGTTTGTGCTGCTAACACACAAATGACTCGAGTTGCCCTTTATCAACGCAATGTAAAATACATGCTATATCTCCAATTCATTTAAAATCACTGCAATCCCACTATACAAGGGCTTTCTTTGGTGAAAACGGGAATTTGAGAGAGACGGAAGGTATGCGAGTGTTATTTTGGCAACGAGTCTATTATGGTTATTAGCTGTCTGTCTGTCTCAAAGAAGTTGCAGCAGCACTCTGAAACGAGACAAGGCAAGCCCATATTTTCAGAAACACTGTTTATGCAGACAAAGTCAAATGCAAGAAAATGCAGTTGATAATTCTAGAGAGAGAGAGAGAGAGAGAGAGAGAGAGAGAGAGAGATGCACTTTGGCATATGAAAGAACGCATGGCCCAGTCTATACAAGAAGTATGGAAGACATGCGTTTGAAGAGAAGGACTGACCGCTTTGTGGAGACCATTAAGGGGAGACCCATGGACTGGTTGTACGGCGTGCTCACACAGAACGCACAGGCACACATAAAGCATGCTGTGTGTGTGTGTGTGTGTGTGTGTGTGTGTTAGGGCTGCGCAATTAATCAAATTTGAATCGTGATATCAATATTGGAATTTCCACGATTACTAAAGACTAATGGAGAATGACGATTTTGAAGGAACAGTCCGTTTACAAATTAACTCACTTTACTGGACTTTCTCTGGTGTTCTATATCAAATAAAGCACTCCCATTTTACCTCCCCCATAATAGAGGGTTTGGGTTAGAAAATGTGAACATATAAGCATTATTCTGTTCATTCAAAATGTTTAACTGCAGTAAAAGCATTATGTTCCTAAAACCAATTAATTATTGTGTAAAATAATCGCGACCTCAATATTGACTAAAACAATCATGATTATAATTTTTTGCCATAATCGTGCAGCCCTAGTGTGTGTGTGTGTGTGTGTGTGTGTGTGCGCGTGTGTGTGTGTGTGTGAGCGCGTCTGCTCGTGAAACATGCCTAGACGCACAAAAACGTAGGGAGGCAGACGAGCTCTGGAGCACTTTGAAGAGCATTTGAACTCACTTCAAAGGAAGACGACTGGCTTCTTTGCGTGTCTGCAGTTACTTAAGCCTGCCAGGGCCCCCCGACACTTTGCACAAGCAGGGGGGACTAAAGCCTCACACCAAAGTGGCTCCTAGTCTGTGTTGGAGTCATGTGCATGCAGCTCACGCCCCAGCTAGCACACCCGTTTCCCAAAACACCGTTTGTGCACTTGGGTAGGAGAGGTTATTCATGCCCAGGCAATCGCTGAACAGGTCCAGCCTACAAGGATGTGCCCAAGGCAGGGGTCTGCTGGGAAACAGAGTCAAATCTTGGCATTTCATTGGAAGACGCGAGTTCATGTCGAGTTCATGTCAAGTATGGGCAGAAAAAGAGAGAGAGAGAGAGGGTGAGACAGAGAGGTGGAGTGAATCCCACCATCCGAGCAGATGCACATCACAGTTATTGCTGGAAGGCCGGCCCAGGCAGAGTTGATTTACGAGCATGCTTTATATTCCTCTGCAAAAATAACTTCCCGACAGGAAGTGAGCATTACCCACTGTCGCAGTGTGACGGTAGCAGGAACAAACAGCTGCCACTGGCTCAGGCACAGGGCCGTACCACTCAGCTGTGCTCAGGGTCTGAGGAGGGCTGTGGCACAGGTCAGTATGCACAGGCTGAGAGCTCTTCCTGTGTCAGGCTCTGCGCTGGCAGAGGGATGCCGAGTATGAGCTCTCACAGACTGGCCCCATTGAAGTCTCTACGAGCGTGGTCATGGAAGATTAGCAGTGTGTGTGCGCGTACATGCGTGCGCAAGTCTATGTGCATGTGCCAGACCACTCTACAAATAAAAGGGTTCACTCTCTCACATACAATGAGCCGCACAGTACACACTTGCTCACACAAACGCGCACCAGTGTGTGAATTTCCCCACGGCTTCCACGGCAGTTGCTGTGGAAGCCCTCCGGTTTGGCATTAATGCCCTTGGAAAAAACGCAAGCTGAAAGGGCAGAGTTGCCGCAGTGTCCTCAGTAGCCGGTCTCAAGCTCATTTTCTGCTCTCTGTGCCCAGTTCCAAGTATGTCACTCATAACCCCTGTGGTGAAATGCATAAAAACGATTGGCCACTGGGTTGGGTAGGCAGTCCACCAGCGTTTGCCCAGAGACTAATCTAAAACAGGCTGACCAACAACCTACAGTTCAAGAGAGCACCGTTAGCAGGCTAGCTAGCTAGCTTAGCAATTCATTACAAGGTAACTTAAGTTTGAAGAGTTAGCTTGGTGGATGAAAAGTTACTCAAATAACACTGATCCCAATTCCTAGCTACCTAGCTTGCTAACACCAGTTAATGTAACGTTACCATATTGTTTGTCCACAAATTAGCAATGATAACTCAAGCGTTATCTGTCGAGGCGCCATTTTAATTTAGTTGCACTGTAACCTACACTGTATTGTTAGCTAACTTGCATTCTACATTTCAATGTTGTCCAACAGTTCACACGCAGATTAGTACATTAAAAAAACGCAAGAAATGTCCCAGAGTAAATTTGACCCGAGTTGGCATTAACTACATTAATGAATTCATAGCTACATTTTCAGCACAATGCCGCCAAAAAACACAAAGATAAATAATAAAACGCTGCTCCCAATATCTGCTGCTAAAAGCAGAAAACTATTTTTTTTATCAGGAGGTGAGTTTAAAGTAGCTAGAGAGGATTTTGTTGCCTGACAGCTAAGCAGATCTGTAGGGATGCCCATCTTTTCAGTTTTCAGTGCTGTCTGGTTTTCATGTGTTCATTTTATATTTTGATGGAACATCATCCTCGGCTCACACCTTCTGATGTTCTCAGAGGCCAACATGAATGCATAATGAATATTCCAGCTCAATCTTTGATCAGTGTGCTACTACAACTCTGCTTCTTTGAGCCTATTTTAAAGAAGGAAATTGCACTTTAATTACGAAATAAGTTTTGCTGGGTACATTTTTTTAATATACACAGATTAACGTGTTTTGTGAAGTACTTGCATTTGCAACCAGTCTGCATGTTGCTAACGCTACATTAGCTAAATTCCTACTATGTTGCGTTAATATTACCAAAATGAATAAATACTACACCGCTAACCACAAAAATGTTTTTCTAGATTAAAGCCGTTGTAACTAAGATATTCACCAAATACAAACTTTTTAACTTGCAGATTTAATGTAAGTTACTGGTTGTAATAATCAGCTGTTATAAATTGTTGCTATGGTTACTATTAATAAAAGCCAGAGATGACTATATGGCTCTGGCAGTAGATAACGTACACGGCATATTCATTTAGAATGGTGATTAAACCTCTTGGTTGGAACCACTTCATAGGTTAAATTATAATAATAATGCACACCCTCCACCCAATCAGAAATGAGAATTCAAAATATAAAGGCTTCCTACATCCGTTCTGAAACCTTTTAAAAAAACCTCTGAAATCCATCTTTTGTAATAATTTCTTGTTTATTTATTTGCATAATGGTGTTGTGGGCCTGGAACCAATGTATTTGGTGAATTTTCTGAATTGCCTTAATGGGGCCCTGACCTCGTTGCCCTGGTAAAATTTGGCGTCATCCAAGGCTAAGTTGCCTTGCTCTAAAAACAACAAAATTCACACCCTGATGTGCACACACATGCACACACCCAGTCACCGACTCGCTCACTTCGACACAATGGGGGCTATTGTAGCCAAGGCGACAATATCAACAGCAGCTCAGCTCAATCAGAAAAAACAAACTATAGGGGCTAGCGCGTCACAGCGGGGCTAGCGCGTCACAGCGGAGCCTGTGTGTTATAGCAGGGAAAGTGTGTTACATCAGGGAAAGTGTGTTACATCAGGGCTAGTGTATTGCAGTGGGGCTATTGCGGGCTATTGCGTTACAGCTAGCATGCTACAGAAGACGGCGAGTGTTGCAGGGGAGAGAAAGTGTTACCGGAGAGCAAGCGAGTACCACAGGAGCATTTGAGAGAGAGACAAAAGGAAAACACTTTCCGCATGTGCTCCCAGAGGAGACAGCGCTCAGAGCTCAGGATAAGCCGCCCTATTAAACTAGGGACACTCAGCTTCCACACATTTGAGCTTCACAAAGAGCATGGGGTCCAGCCCCTTCAGTAACTCCCCCTGAGAATGTGTGAAAGACTCCAGTTAACCGCTGTGTACGCCCCCCCCTCCCCAAGTCTCCACGAGTTAAGTGTGTTAATCTCTTTGAGCGTTTATAATCTGGTGCTCTGGGATTATTTATGCGTATCCGCGGCGCGCTCGTCGCTAGAGAGGGTGGTCCATCTGGTTTGAATGCCTTTAAGGACGCCGCAGCTCTGCCTGGCATGCGTGTGCCGAGTCTGTCGCGCGTCGCGCCCCGCGGGGGTGTTCTCATAGTCACACACAGACCAAACGGCCCCGACGGCGCCCTCTTCATCTTTTACGGGGCTTGCGTCAACATCCACCCTGTGGTTCCGTTGGGATAGAAACACCCGGGGCAACCTGGACAGAAAAGGCGGCTGTTCACCAGGCTTACGGGCTGGAAGTGTGCACGCCAGATCAACAGCCCTCAACATAAACCGCATGAGCAACTCTCCGCAGTTTTCTCTGCTACACAGATCCAAGGTTTTTTGTTTTCTGGGTGCAGTAACAGAAACGTCTGCTTGAAAGGGATCAGAAATCATTCTTAAAGTCGAGAGAAACTTGTATTTCTTTGGTCGGGTTTGCAGAACTAGTAACACATTGAAGAGATTCCTGGGGATCACTTCCACACGCATACGATGCGGCGCACATCACGCGTGCATGGGGACACGCGGTGAGCGTCAGACCCAAGAAACACCACTTATTGCGCTCAGTGTTACAGGTGTCCCGAACACACCCTTCCCCTCAATTACTGATCATAGGAGGGGGGGGGGACTGAGGAAAACAACAACAAGCAGTACTTGTAATGCATGGGCTGAATTGCCTGTGTGCCTGCATGTGTGGATGGATATATTCAGTAATATTGCAACAGTGGCGGGCTGGGCCAAATGATCGGATGAGGCATGACGGAAAGAGGCAGGTCCAGTAGAGTCTCCATTTACCCAGAGTGCCTTTCACCATCTCTGCCCCAGTGGATGAGTGCTCATGATCCGGGGTGTCTATTGGATGACCTGTAGGGCTCGTTTTTCCTCAGTTACGTGCTGAAAGTGCAGTGTAGTTTGGGAGAGCGTACCTGAGCGCGCGGCTCAGCTTGTCGTAGTTCATCTGGGGCTTGCATTTGCGGGCCCCCCACAGCCGCGCCACCTCGTCGGGGTCCTTGATGACGAACTCGCCGTAGTCGCCCTGCCAGGCGATGACGTCATGGTACTCCTCCTTCCTCAGCAGCTCCAGGATGAAGTGCCACAGCTGGATCTGCCGCGACCCGGGGCTCGACTCGGGCTTGTAGGCCCAGTCCGGGAAGGTGAACCCTGGGGGCGAGAGAGAGAGAGAGAGAGAGAGAGAGAGAGAGAGAGAGAGAGAGAGGTGTTTATGTGGCTCCCACACATGACCACCCGCCAGCGCAGGCATGTGTACACACAACCTTCTACGTCAAATATTGCTGTTCAGACGTGTAGAACAGTCACACCAGTGTCTGAATGTACACATCTCCGATTCTTCAGTTTAACACCAAAAAACCTCATTCACTTTGACTAGTCTGCTGTCATCATTAAGATCCCATTATTAATGATCATCTACAGGGTTCAGGGGTAAGCAAGTTATCACATAAGGGTGGTGTGTGGCAACAGTCCCACGCACTGAAGTGGGAACAACGCTTCAAGCCCCTTTCACACATGGAACCCACAACATTTCCGGGTTCAATTCTCCAGGTTAGATAGTGGTTTTACCTGTTCACGCATGGGTCTACATAGGCCTGTACGGAACAATTCTCAAGTCAAGTCTGTTCACGCATTCCAGAAAGATTTAGGTAACGCAGAATGTCTACCCTCCGAAGCAATGCAGGACAAATGTTAATGTTATGTTGGTTTGTCTTTAAAGCAACAAGATATTCCACTGAATAATAGTTCGGGCAGAGATGTAAATGATATCAACACAACACAGTTTAAGTTAAGATAAATGTTACCATTTTTAGCCACTCTAGTTATATGATCCCAAATAGCTAACATTAGATAAACAATGGAAGCATGATTTATCAGCTCAAAATCAATACTTCTATGCAGACGAAGTATGTTTACCAGGGAGTAATACTGCATAGCACACAAGCAATTTGTGAGGCAATGACACCATTTATTCCATCGCTAAAATAAATGTTCAAATTTCTCACAAAATCACACAATGTAGCTCCAATATCTTCTAAGTGCAAAGTATCATATTTGGTGAGGTCAGATTCAGTAAAATAATTATTATATAAATTGTGCCAGAAACGTAAGAACGTCATAACCTATACCCAGGAATGTTTCTGCTTTTTGTTAACATTATAGCCGTGGCGAAAGATTTCCGTAAATCTTACTAGGTCCTGACCCAGCAAATTTGAGGAACGTCTTATACGGAAAATCGACTCCTGCCCCTGTTCACACATTATGCCGACAAGTAAAATGGCCGGAACGTTTATTTGAGTTAAGATGCATGTGTGAAAGGGGTTTCGGACTCATTTCTCAGCTGTAGCGCCATCCGGAGGACAGTCGGCACCATAACGGCACACTGCAGACGCGCATGCTGATTGGAGCTTTACTTCTCTGCATTAACTGCCTTTAGTCTGACCCTGCCGTAGAGACAGTCGGTTGGTTCGGACACTTGGGGCGGGGCGGGGCAGAGCAGAGGAACCGAAGCTGTGGTGCCGCTCCCCTCCCCGCCCCTCCCGAAATCCTCTCTCTTTCTCGGCACTGTCACTCATTCCAGGTGAGAGAGCTCCGCCCCCCTCTTCTGGCGACGGAAAAGGCACTCCGCCCAAGTCATGGGGAGAGTGTGCAGGAGCGTGCAAATAAGAGAGAGGGGTGATCCAGTGAATTCCTCAGCTGTAGGTGCTGTAAATCACTTTCATCATATTTCACGATTTTCAAAGAGCCTCTGAACAATGAACTGCCGAGAGACTCAGTCAGTAAAGCTGGCGGTTAGAGCCGGGGTGCGCAAGGACATAACTGGCCACGTCCAACCAGGGCCAGGGTTATTATAGGGCATCCGGCGCTCCTCAAATTACTGCTGTTGGCACCTCCAAACCAAGTGCCCATTGCCCACAGGCCACCAGTTGTCAGCGAGAGACACACCTGACTGGCTTTCTGTAATACCGCACGGCCCGCGGGGTGTAAAACCGTTGCTGGCTCATAGACGGGTGCATTGGAGAAGCGCTGCAGGGCTGTTCGCGTGGGTGCGGGTGACTCTACGGTAACCTGAGGCTCGGCACAGGAGACTACGCCGGGCAGCTCGTTTAGCACGGAGAGCGCTCAGTCTTACGGAAGCGCCGCGCTCGGTCTGGAAACCGTGCGCAATGCCTTCCGTCGCAGGAACGATAGAAAGACTTTGCAGAGAAAGCTAATTCATGTGAGGCTTAGAGTGGAAACCCGGCGATGAAGAGCGTGCGTGGGACACGTGCGGTAAAAGTGTGAGACTCTCTGCGACTGTAGCATAATGCTTGTCCAGTTCATGTGCATTTGTGTGCACGTGTGCGTGTGTGCGTACGTGCATGTGTACATGTCCATGTGTGTGCTTGCGCGTTTGCCTGAATGCATACTTGCCCTCAAAACACGCATGCATTGGGCACACGCGTTCCTGGGCGCAGGATTCTGAAAACAATGTGCCTATGGCTGTGTTCGGAATGGCTCACTCATTCACTCCTTCCCTATACACTACTTAGGGAAATCTACATAGAGCACTAGATAGAGATTCACTGGTGAAAGGAGAAGACGATATACTACTAGGTAGCTAGCTAGCTAATTAAGTTGCATTTTCTATTAAACAGTAATTGTTCAATTAAAAAATAGTTAACACTTGGTAATATATTTAATCTACCGTGTTTATTTATATTTCGGTTATAAAGCAGACTAAACTGATTTAATATAGGCTACAAGATGAAACTTGCATTTATATTTACATTTGTAGACCAGCGCAGGCTCAGCCGTCGCCATATTGACAAAAAAAAATGTCTCGGGTGATGTAGTGTACATCGTTTGTACCTTACATTTTGTGGTGCATTGTGGGGGATATTGATTGAACTATTTAGGGTGTCAAATTTGACATTTAGATTTTTGGACACCCTACAAAATGGCCGATACCCTAAATAGCGCACTATATAGTGAATAGGGAGCGATTCCAAACACAGCCCGAGTGTTTGTTTGTGGATGACCTCACCCCCTCTACCCTCGCTTAACCTTGATGACCTCAAACCCCCCCCAAAACCAGAGAAGACACCAGACACCCATTAGAGCAGGGAGGCGATGAGACTGTATCAATAATGCACCGCGTTTGAGGGGGGGGGGCATCTCGGCTGTGAGACACACACAGTGGGAGCGGCCCAGGAGGGGGGGGCGGGGGCGGGGGCAGGGGAGGGGGAGGGGGTGAACCCAGAGGAGAGAGAGAAGCAGACGATAGCAGGGGGGGAAGCAATGAGATCATAGCTTGTCTGGGAGTCTGTTGTCATCCAGGCTAGATTACCCCTCTCGTCATAACGTCTGAACTATGAGCGCCCTTCGCCTCGCTGTCATTCAATGTGCTTTCGCAGCCACGATGAACTGCTTACATTCAAAACTATTCACACCCCGCGTAGGCTCAGCACAGCCGGCATAGAGAGACGTAACCAGCAGAACTATTCACACACTGGGACGCTACCCCGCGTAGGCTCAGCACAGCCGGCATAGAGAGACGTAACCAGCAGAACTATTCACACACTGGGACGCTACCCCGCGTAGGCGCAGCACAGCCGGCATAGAGAGACGTAACCAGCAGAACTATTCACACACTGGGACGCTACCCCGCGTAGGCGCAGCACAGCCGGCATAGAGAGACGTAACCAGCAGAACTATTCACACACTGGGACGCTACCCCGCGTAGGCTCAGCACAGCCGGCATAGAGACGTAACCAGCAGAACTATTCACACACTGGGACGCTACCCCGCGTAGGCTCAGCACAGCCGGCATAGAGAGACGTAACCAGCAGAACTATTCACACACTGGGACGCTACCCCGCGTAGGCTCAGCACAGCCGGCATAGAGAGACGTAACCAGCAGAACTATTCACACACTGGGACGCTACCCCGCGTAGGCTCAGCACAGCCGGCATAGAGAGACGTAACCAGCAGAACTATTCACTAGGGGTGCAACGGATCACAAAACTCACGGTTCGGATCGTATCACGGTTTTGAGTCACGGATCGGATCATTTTTCGGATCAGCAAAAAAAAAAAAGGGAGACAAGTATATCTTTGCTTTCCATTTATTCTGTAAAACACTTAAAGCAAGGAACTTTTGCCCATGGTCTTAAATGAAAACAACATTCAAGATGTCCAATGTTTAAGTAAAATCTTAAAATATATAAAATATTCAATACTCAATTGTTAAATCAAAGTGCAATATGAGGCATGATACCTTCTTCCTTTAAACATGGTAGTGAATGAAAAAATAGCCTGTGTAAACGTTGACGTTAATATTATACTTTAGGTGAGTCTGGCTTGGTTAACATTAGCCATAGCCTTGGATCAAGACGGTCAGGCTTGTACCAACAAGGCTAGTTAGCCATATATATAACGTTATAATTAATAATTAGAACAGTGGTGTTAACATCACTAGCCTTGCCTTATCCATATGAATAACAAAATTAAATACCCCGGGCTCCATTACATATTGTTTGACGAGGCGAAGCACAGACAGGAAAGTAACATAGCGTTAAGGAGACGCTCCTTCTAACGCTATGGACCAGAGCTAAGTTGTAATCATAAAACTCCGTTTTTTTTAAAATAGTCATGCACACATTTTTACAGTGCATACGGCAGGCCTTGTTGACGGATTTGGAAGAGATTTCGTAGCTCTGGTTCCAAAAATGAACGAGTATTTAATGTGTTAAATCCGTGAAAATTACATTACAGTGGGTGAGCTGGCTCTCAAACTGTCTCCCCCTGCGAAGAGGGGCGGGGCTTAGCGATAGGTCCAATGCGCTTCAGAGTAAAACACAGCACGCATCTGTCTTTTCACTGCAACTCTGCATCGAGATTTAGGGAATTATTACTTTAAAAAGTACTAGCGGCAGTAAAACTGTAATTCACTATGATGGTTAAATTTTGCAATTAATCCGCGGTTCACATGCGTGCCGAACCGTGGGGGGCGATCCGTACGGATCACGGATCAACTACGATCCGTTACACCACTACTATTCACACACTGGGACGCTACCCCGCGTAGGCTCAGCACAGCCGGCATAGAGAGACGTAACCAGCAGAACTGGCGTTTCTGCAAACAGGATGCCTCTGGATTCTGCTGTCCACCTGTGACACGTTTTTGCTACAGATGAGCAGCCGGTTCAAATGGGGCGATGTGCGCGTGTGTGTGCGCATGTTTTTCAGTCAGTCCGTGCAAAATAAGGGGAGAGAGGCACGTCTCAATGATCAATGAGTTCAGGCCGACCAGACAACTGGACCTGCAGTCACAACAAATGCAGACACCCCGACACGTGCCTGGGGGGGGGGGACAGACACGCACATGTGTACCCACCCAGAGACACACACAGACACAAACACATTTAACACTTTAACGCTGCAGCCTGGCTTTGAGCCCTACTCCCGGGGCTCCTCCCCCAATGCCACGGCACACACGCAGCCCGAACCGGGACAGGCACTTGGGACAGGCGGGTGGGAACGGCAGGATGGAGGACAGAGTCAACTACGGGAAAAATCTGATTCCCAAACGTTTTCCGGCCCGTGTCAAATGTATTAGATAACCACCATTTCAGACACAAAACAAATATATAGATAAACATGGAGGGTGGAAAGAAAGAGAGAAATAAGAAAGGAGAGAGAAAGAGAGATATTCCTGTTGGACACTGACTTACTGCCAGTGGGTGTAGTGTAGTTATGGTGTTTGTGTAGAGATGGCCGAGACACACTGGGAATTAGACCAAACACCCTTTCCTGCATCACCATTCAGACACGCTTAAGCTTACACTGGGTGCTGCCCGTCCTTCACCCTGTCAGGAGCCTAATCTCCACAGTGAGACGGCCGGCTCGGCATACGCGCTCATCTCCGGATCTACCTCCCTGATCCGGCTGGCTCGGCCCATCCATGCAGCGTACAGATCTGTGCACCTGCCAAGCAGCTCCAACTAAAAACAACAAGCCCTGCAATCTAAGAGCGCCAGACTTGGGGAGAGCGCCGTTGGCCTTGGAGGGCCGAAAATAGAGCCAACGCCAGGGTTACTGATCTACACAGACGAGCCCGGGAGGAGGATTCAAGGTGCTTGGAGCGGGGGCGGAGTAACATTATACCAGACGGTTAGGAGGGACGATGAGATGGCGGGTGCTGATGGGAACAGACCGAATACACCGCCATTAGAAATAAGGGCTCTGCTGGAAGACTCAAAAAAGCCATCTCAATCAAGGCTGATCACTGCTCCGCTGGTGTAAACGACGTCCTCATCCCAGAGCATCAATAAAAGAGGGTTGCCATTCTCTTGTGTTTCCTTACCTCGCCCGTCCCCACTGCAGACTGCAGTTACACTGACGGCCTGTCCTCTCCTGTCCCACTACTCTCCATGCAGGTGCCAGAGCACTACCTGAGCGTGTGTGTGTGTGTGTGTCTTAATGCGCAGGTTCCGATGAGGACGTGGGAGTAAGGACACTCATTCCCCACAGAGGCAGATGGCAATGCCACTCTGCCACTCTGAGATGGTAGCGCCACTGAGTAGTGGACACTCTGGGGCTGAGATGGCAGCGCTACTCTGGGGCTGAGACGGTTAACTCCACCAGGCCAAAGGCTGAAGAGGGGGCGGAGGTTCCTGGAATGTGTCAGAATGTGACAGGAAGTACGTGACAGCTGTACACCACAACAAAACTGCTTCCTCCGTGTGTGTGTGTGTGTGTGCGTGTGCTAGACACAAAAAAAAAAAAAAAAAAAAAAACACAGGTCATTGAGACACCAGCCTACTCTCAGGCGTAAGGCCACAAACATCCGCTGCACAGCTTCTCGCAGCTACAAAACCACAGCCCACCTGCGCCGATGCACTGATGGCAGTTCCTGCACTGTACTGTGAGCTCATATCTTGACTAGGTATCACAGAAGAGTTCAGACTGAGTCTATATCTGGACTAGGAATGACTAGAAATCAAGTCATTTGCGCTTGGGAGCCTTTGTGCGACGCAATTCGGAAACACGAGTCGACCTCTGCCGTTGCCTGGGATACTCGAGGCGATGACAGTGCCTCTTTGAGGACAAGTATGCGTTCAGTCCCGACTCGGTTTTTGTTTCTGCGGAGCAAGAGAGTATCTGATATTTAATATTTTGTCTCGTGGAACGACAATGTCACCTTGTTTTCACTTTCAGTACTACAACCTAACATTACCACGTGTTCATGATCATTGTATCGATATGGTTGAACAAAACGATACCTCCGTAATCCAACATAATATCGTTGCATCACGCCTATTTAAATAATCAACTAGCTAGCGTTACACGGATACTGCCTCATATCTAGCTAGCGAACATTAGCTATCAAGTTTGCCCGCCCGAAGACGATTACCCCATAATGCAACTTATTGCACGTTAAACAGCGAACGTGAGAATGGCGCTGCCTATAAAAGAGAAAAGGCTAACGCGGGGGACGGACAACCAAATATTAACTTTTTTCTCCACGATGTGCCCATGACGTGGCATGTGCTAATACTTTGTAAAGGTCAGAGGATTGTTAACATTCATGGAAAAGGTGCATAAAACTTTGGTAAAGCTGCAAAGTAATTCCATGTGCTCCTATTTTCCCCCTTCCAATTGCAATGCTGAAGCAATAAATGACCCCAACAACTCCCTAGCACTTTGATTTAATTTAATCTAATGTCATTTAATTTGATCCAATATATTTTTATTGAGTGGTTTAAAAAAATCTTTGTGACTGAAGTTTGTAACATTGTTAAAGACGCTCTTTATGCATTTCTGGAATCTTACTTATAATGTGGCTGCTTGTGGCACAGGTTCAACAGCTTATTTTTATGCAATAAATTCAGCGTATTAAGTCATCCTCTCCTTGTGATCATTTTAAGTCTTGAATATACAGAGCAAACAAATATAAATTGCCAAAGCCCGACAGCGCCAATATGCCATCCCGCGTGCCACGTCTGTTTCGGGATTTCTCGATGCGTACCACCAGGCCTGAAAACAATTATTGGAGAAACTGTAGAGTTCAGGCTGTGAGCCCATATCAGGACCGTCTCTCGCGGGGGAAATCAGTGAGGGTCTTGGTCTCTACACTTGGTCCACGAGCACCGTTGCCACACTAGTAGTGTAAAGTAGAGCTGCGTCAGTGGCGGGTGCACGTTATTGCCTATATTAGACTGCAAGGTCGGTTTTTTAACCCAGGAAAACTTGACATTTGGTTTAGATACGTTTCAATTCAGACCAAACACCCTTTTCACAATTGAACAGCTGCCCGTCTTTCAACTGGCGTTATCAAACTTAATATTATCATAATAATAGCATTACTTAGCATGACTTCAGGACTTATATAAGCATTAATGAAGCCCTGTGGCAGGTAAATCACTGCCAGATTACCGACTGAAGCACAGAAATACGCAGGACGTGCAACTGAGAGGCCGAGTAGCGGACAGCATGTGGGACACACCTGTACATTGACCGAGCTCGCACGCACGCACGCGACCAGGAGATCGAGGAGGCGCGAGGGGCGAGCGCGGACACACGCGGGGGGCCTGCGTCAGCGCTGACTCACTCCGCCCGCTGCGTTTCTCATTCAGCCTTCACGACGCAAATTCCTTCTCCTCCGCCGCTCGCTCGCTTTCTCTCCCTCGTTCCCTCTCTCGGACACTGTCTCCTAGCAACCAGATACTTCGGCACTAAAAATAAAACTCCAGAAACATAACAGAAAAGGGGGCGGGGGGGGGGGGGGGGGTAAAAAATGGACAATTAAGCCTTTCAGACTAAGTAGAAGGGACTGAAATAGAAGAGGTGAGAGAATGAGAGGGGGAGACGACTGCAACAGGTGCCCTGTGCGAGCAGCGGCTCTTCGCTGATGTTGATCACCTGTTTTCAGGCACACGCTCGCTCGCTTGGCTCCGAGAGCCTCCAGCTCATCCCCGCGGACTCTACGGTGCTTCTCACACAGCCGATTATTTAATAGTTCAGCGCAGTAGGTGTGTCTCCTGGGACCGCTCTGACACACACACACAAGCACAAACACACGAGCGCACACGCCCCACGCCCACAAACACGCGCTCTCTCACCGCCAAAAACAATAATAGGAAGCGCACATGCGTCTTCCTCTCAGCGGTAACAACTGCTGCTTTCCTGTTGTTGGAAAAGTAGACTGCGTTGATCTGACCTCGAGACTTCAACCCTTTTCCAGCAGAGGTGCTGTGGAGAAGAGGCCAAGCAGAGTGTCTGTCTCTGTCTAACATGAGAAAGTCACCGTGTAGTTCAGGACATGTTACCTCTGTCAGGCTCTCCAGCCCTTCGGACCTTTCAAAGCACGTAGCTTCCTGCGCCAGAGCCATTTGTGTCAGTGGCTTAGCTCACCATTATCAATCATACTCAGCCCCCTCATAGCAGCCGCTAAGTAGCCCACAGCTCCAGCTCCGTTTCACTGCCACCGCTGCGGACTGGGAGAGACACGTCACTCAAAAGCGCACAACACAACAACACCGAATAAAGGCGCGCTTCTCGCGCAGGCGTCCCCGTTTCTCTCCACTTACACCGCCAGGACGAATCTCCTAGCTCTTTGCAGAGAGGAAGCGTCCATTTCCATGTGAATTCGGCAGCGACACTGAGCACACGTGAGACCTGCATTTAAGAGGAGTCTAAATTAGCCGTGGGTAATGCTGATGATAATTGACTGGTGATGGCTCTGAGTGCTGAGAGGGTGCGGCAGTGGGCCCAGGCTCCGTTCAGCCGGCGTACACTGGAGCTACCCTGAAGGCCTCCTTCACTGCCTTCCTCCCATTCTTCCACAGGGCTATATTTACCTGGAGGAAAAGGGTCCGTCTGCAACGCTAGCAGTCTGTGCGGCGCATGAAGGGTGGGGTGGGGGTGGGGGTGTGAGGCTTCTCCCTGCTGTACAGGTGTAGCGCCGACTGACCCTCACACGGAGAAACCTGAGCTACGCCCGGCGGGCGGGCAGGGCGTGGCCTTGCCGTGTCATTCCAGGTGACGTCACCGTCTTGAACTCAATACAATTGGATTAATGGCACAGGGATATGCGGTGTATTGAGCAGAACCTATGCTAACAGCACTAGCTGCGCTGGGCTCTTTGGGCTGTACAGAGCAGGGACGACGTGCCCGCGCCCCTGCCTCTCAGCTCATTTAGCATGGCCGCTAACGCTGAATAAGCCTGGCTGCTCCTCCTGGCACGACCTGCTCCTCACCCCACAGGCTTTGCGGGGGTTCAGCGCCCGTGTGGGGAGGAGGCGCGCTCCGGCCGGCCCACCGAAAATGGTCTATCCCCCCCCCAAAGAGAGTCCGGAGTCCGGTCTGCTGGCCCCTTTCTCCGAACCGGTGCGTGCGTGCGTGCGTGCGTGCGTGCGTGCGTGCGTGCGTGCGTGCGTGCGTGCTTATCAGCAGGGTTGCCTCACGTCGCTCTACAATGGGGACGTCCCGTTAATTGATTAATTGGCTGGATTAATTGGGCTGCTTATTGGTGCATCTGTGCATTCAGACGCAACCACCCCCCCCCCACCCCGCTCCGTTTCCCTGGTGTTTCCCGGGAGACTAACCCTCAGCTGGAGCGTATGAAGCCGACGGTTGCGTAAGCGTGGTGATGTAACAGTGCTGCAGGCCGGTCGGGGGGGTCGGTAGTAAAGAGGAAAGAGAGGTGGCAAGAGAGGGAAGGGAAGGGGGGGTAGCCAGTGGCCAGTCTATGAAGCTGGACACAATGGAGAGAGAAAGGGAGTGACACACACAGTGGGAGAGGACAAAGAAACAAGAAAAAAGTGTGGCGCTGGAGCACAGTGTGAACTCACTCCCACCACCACACACACACCCACTAATGAAGTGCGTGGCCACTCTGACGGGGGCTGGATAGAGCCAGAGAGCGAGGGACAGAGAAAGACTGACGAGAGAGAGAGGAAAAACTCCACAATTCGCTGACCCTGCAGGTCACGGACAAGCTGCCCGTCAAGGTGAGAGATGAATAGTCAGGCAGTAGACAGGCAGCTGACTGACAGGAAGCTCACACTGAAAGCCTCCCTTATAAAACAAGTCTCTCCTGAAAGAGGCGCAAGCTGCAGAACACAGACCTCAAACTGAAAAAGCTCCATGAAAGCGCTCACAAGGATGACGCACAATAACTACAAATATATTCTTCATTGAAATAATATGCATTTCATCATGAAGCTCAAATTTTTCATTGAAAAACTGGGCTTGAAAGGCTGCAAGTTGCGGCGCTGCCGTCAAAACTTTATCAAGATACTGAACCTGAACTAGTCCAGTAAAAGATCCGTCTGCATAAAAGGACTGTGTACAAAAAATAAGTACGATTTTCTAACTGGCTCCGGTGCTTAAATGTATATATTGCATATGTACAGACATTTCATCCAGAATTTTCCAATAGTTTGATGCTTAAACAAAGGTAAAATTAAAACAGTCGCTTACAACTTGCTAGCAATAAGTATATCCCTTCATATTTGCGCAAAAAGGTGGTCACAGCATCCTAAAAGCACACAAACATTTATTAAGTTTATTTATTAAGCTTTTCATGAACAACAATGAACGAAACATGAAAGTATACGCCGTCTCCAACTAGTCGATGTTTGTACCGTTTGACATGAGGTAAATTCCGTTTTAATCACCGTTTACAGCCCTATGGCAGACGTGTAATTTTATGGCTAGTAAAACGCATGCTAACCGCAGCGTTACGGTTTCCACGGCAAAGGGACATCCAACTGCAGCGAGCAGTGCGACAATCGCAGGACGAAGGGCACGCGGCGCCACTATTGACAAACTCAATTTAGCTGGAGCGCGTGATGGCAAGCAGTGGTGCGGATGCATATAAGGAGCGGAGATGCACATAGCAAACCGTGCGTTCTGCGTCAGTTCGGTGTGACCGCCCGTGTTTAACCTCTAGAAGGGCGGCGAGCAGCTCGCGGGACAGGGGTCCCAAATACAGTCGCAGCGAATCACAGAGGTGGCCGGTTTTCACAGAGCTGCCGGCATACAGTTGCGCCGTATCGGCAGAAGTATAGGGGACAACCGCAATTGAAAAGACAGGATCCAAATTGGATTGTGGGCTCCACACATAGGGTCGGATGCCGCCGCCGCCGCCCCCCCCCCCCCCCATACAGTATGCACAAAACTTTAGCAAGTCTTTTCTCACCTTGGGCAAAAGCCTCTCTTTTTGTTTGTGGACAAACAAACATGGGTTTAGAGCCGGGGCTGCACAGATCCGGTCTTTATTCTCCATGGATGGAGGCGTTAATCTAATCATCTGTGTCCATTATCAAAAATTATAAGCAAAGAATTGGCGTCACGGCACAAAAAAAATACAGAAAAATTATTTTGGTCGGATTAGCGATCGGCTGCGTTAGCGCTTAAGCGCAAAGGATTTTGGTTTAGACTTGTGTATAAGGTCACATGGGAGTGCATTGGAATGAATGCGAAGCTTGGTAAATGTGCTCTTGAGGAGAACGAGGTGATTACTTCAGAATCCATGGAAAATGGCTGATTTGTATACGCGAACATGATCTTAAGAGCCCTTCAAAGAAGCCAAGAAAAGAGCTGGAGGCAACGTCTCCGTATGAAAAACTCGAAGAGCGGTTCGCGCGCTGGAGCCCTTTTTCCATCTCCAGTTTCTCCTGCTGGGGGAGCGACACACAGCACTAATGGCATAAACAATAACAGACAGAGGATACGCTCTCCAATAATTGAACCCACACTTCTCCCGGCCGTTTTCCCTCCCTTTCGACGGCTGAGTCATAGACCACACAGCCGCCCAGACCGTTCCCCGCGGCCTCCCACCCGGAGGAGCGTCACGTCTCCGGCACCCGCAGACCAAGGCTGCTGGAGCCCCTGCCTGCAGCGCCACCATCCAGCCTCCTCACTGCTGCTGCGTGCCGGGGTATGGACAGAAAGGCCCACTGAGGGTCAGAGAGGAGGTCGTTGGGAAACGTAGTCCGATGCTGACTCATCAGCGCCGTATGAATGTCGGTCTCCAGCTGGGCAGAATCGAGCTTCCCTTACGTCATTAGTCCGTCAAACATGTCAGTTTCCTCGTATTACTTCACTACACCCTAGCCAAACTGCTGAGTCACGCATGTTGTAAGTTTACCGTAGGACATGGAGAGGAGGAAGTTGAAATATTTGACAAGTGAGAGCAAAAAGTGGGTTGAACTGGGAGTGTAAACCGGGGAAGATTTGTGTCCTTCAATCATAGAACACGTTCGAGCATAAAGTCAACACGATGTGGAGAAGTGAGCCAGGGACGGACGGGCGGCCTGTCGACGGCCCGACTGAGTAAATATAAGGCTATATCTGTAGCGTAATTTAAAAAAATAACCTTTGTGCGTCTGCCCGTCCGTCACGCGGCTGCTTTGTGGAGCGGTACGAGGAGTTTGAGGTTTCTGACCCTCCGCTCGCTATAGCAGTGCAGACTGAGCGGCAGGCCTTAGTCCCCAAACTGCCAATAGCACTGAGGTGGGCTGAGACCTACAGCAGCCAGTTGCTGGAAAAACTGCAGCTCATGAGCTGTGTGTGTGTGTGTGTGTGTGTGTGTGTGTGTGTGTGTGTGTGTGTGTGTGTGTGTGTGTGTGTGTGTGTGTGTGTGTGAGTGAGTGAGTGTGAGTGTGTGAGTGAGTGAGTGAGTGTGAGAGAGAAAGAGAGAGTGTGCATATGAGGTTGCGCACGCCTGAGAAGAACACAATGGCCTCAGTGTGTGCTCCGGGCGGCCAGGTGTGCTGGGGCCGGGCCGGGCGGGCAGGGAAGGGAAGGGGGAGACGGGAGGAGGAGGCTGGTGGGGGATCAGAGCTCACCGCTCATTCCTCAGCCTTCAGCCCCCCCAGTCAGACAACACAACAAACATGCTGTATTACAGTACTCCACAGAGTTAGAGCAGGGGCTTAGGGAGTGAGTGAGTGAGTGAGTGAGTGAGTGAGTGTGAGCACATGTGTGTCTCTGTATTGCATAATCACCCTATCCACATCTGTGGCTAAAAAGGTCAATTTGCGACAATGATGTCGAGAACAGTACAGCCAGAGCGTAAGAGCCGCTCCTCTCTGATGTCAGCAGCACAGAGCGAGAGATGCAGGAACCGGAGGCGGTCATGAGAAAAAAGCAGGAGGTCAAAGGAAGTCTATAACGAGAGAGAGAGAGATGAGGGGAAGAGGGAAAAGAAAGAGGGAAGACAGGGTTATCAGGGTGAAGTGGGAAGAGATTAGAGAAGGCGTAATAGATTAGCAGAAAGAAACGGCAAAAAGGACAGGAGATCGATTCGACGCGTTTTACGCCGCGTATTTGCGGATGCACATCCAGCATAGTTGCTGGCCCAGTGCCAGTTTCAGATGTTCAAACCGCATCTGCTGATTCGCACGCTGACATTTCAGGGAGTTTGTTCTGTAAACAGTTACACCGTGACCAACACACACCACGAAAAGGTGTGAACGCGTATATGAACGCATATACATTGACTTCAAATACAATGTAAATGTACCATATGTACATGCCATACAAATACTGGTTCCGAGGTCTGTTTGATCGTTCAGGGAAAAGCCAGTGAGCAACATTCATGAAACAAAGACCGTTATTCCAGTTCCACCGCACTAACCCCTGACGTGTCATTAATGACCCCTTTCACACATGCAGCCTTACCGCAGAACGTTGCCAAACTTTACCGTTAAGGGGTTACGTGTCGATGAGAATCGGCATTGCGCTCGCTCTGGCAATTTGGCTAGTAACGACCTAGTAACATTAAGAGTAATGCTGCGTTTCAAAGTCAGTGAAAACAAAAGCCATAACATGAAGGGATCAATCACGCAAAAGTCCAGTCCTCTTCACTAAAACACCCCTCCAGCCACGTTGTTGTTTCTTACTACTGCAAAGGAATTACAAAGTAAATGGAGCTCGAACAAGAGTAAATAACACTTTACTAATTATATACACAGTACACACGCGCAAAAGTTTCTGAAGTCGCCATAGGAGTATGTGCATATTAAAATGTCGCAGGCAAAAGATGACCGTAGCTGTTGAGATCCGATTTTTCTTCATTGGCAAGTTCCTTAACGTCTTTTCTGTCGTAGTGTTAAACACATACATCTTACATGCCAGTAAAAAAACACATCTTAAATGCCTGGATGTGGAATTAAGAGAGAGAAATAAAGAATATAACTTTTTTTCCAGAGAGAAGGTTGCACAGCTTTAAACTACACAGAACAGCAAAAACGTAACACCATTTACCCACACAAAACTCGGCGTCGACCCACTACACCGCGCCCGTGGTTTATTCAGGATTCTGGATAATAGACAGTAATGGACTGTGTTCAAAACTGCATACTTACCTGCCTGCTAACTCAATCAATCACTGGTGTCTCCTACACACCCTCTCACACACACATGCAAACACACTCATAGTATTCCCTGCATCCTTTTACCTTACATAAACACATGTGCACAAGATGTTGATGCAGACTACCAATTTCCCTTTCCCCTTACCCGGAAACCATTTCCAATCTCTCCGGCCAAACTGTGCTCTCCTCCAGTATGTACACAGGGCGTCTTTATGCTTTGAGTGTATTCCAGTAATAAACGCACGCACGCACGCACGCACGCACATCGTAGCCACAGCTTTCCTAGGCTCACACCAGTGGCCGCAAAGCTCCCTCACCACTCAAATCAGTGTTAAAAACGAAGGCCCCGAAACCGGACAGGTCCCGAGAGCGAGCGGGAGAACTCTTCAAACGTGACTCATTCCTGACTGGGGGGGAAGAAGGGAAGGGGGGGGGGGGGGTGCGGAGGGGAAAGTTGGAGGGGGAAGAGAGAGCGGGCAGCGCAGCGGGCAACAGCAGAGAGCCCCACAGCCCACACGCACTCTCAGCGTCTGAAAGAGTGGCGGTAAGTGGCGGTGGTGACTCTTCTGACTCAGTACCTCCGTACTAAAATCAGGGCCCCGTTCCCAGAGCTGGGTCAGGCCTCAGTGCGTCAGCCTGGACGGACACGTTCCTGCCACACCCGTGATAATGGGGAGGCTTCACCGCGCGACGTCCCTACAACTGCGGCAAGTCACACCGGCGTAGCCCCACATTTACATTCATTTGCTTATCGTATCCAGAGCAGACACCGCAATTTGCTTTTATTACTTTGCTCAAGGGTACAACGGCAGAGCCCTGTCTGGAACGTGAACCCGCAACCTCTGCTAATTAACAGCTACTGTCGCCACGGCCTCAGCTGTACGTCCGTCAGCTCACGCTAAACAGACAGGTTGCTGGGAACAGTGAACGTTTCCGAGCTGCCTGTAAAAGAACGGAGGATTCTGCTCAAGTCACGGCGTGCGTGCGGAGAATGACGGTGACGCTCAGAAATGGAGACGTCAGGAGCCGAGCAGAGGCCCCGAGTCAGACTGGGTGAGACTGGTGTGGGCGCACCCTGGCAGTTCCTCCTCTCGCTAAGCCAATCCTAGGATGTTAATTTTAACCTACCTCCCTCCCCTCCCCCTTCCCCTTCCCCCCCGGTCTGGCCTGGTGGGGATGTGTCGAGGCGTGTGCCGACAGATCGGTTTCCCTCACACCACCTCGTCTCTGGAACGGCGCTGGCCACAGCCCCGGGCTCGACGCACACACCCGAGGGCCAGACCCTGCAAAGGGCTGGGGACGTTACAGCGCTCCAATATAATCCGCCATGCGTCGCTGTGCCGGGCAAGGGCCCAGCCGACCCACTCCTTTCCATACCTGTCAAAAAGATGGATCTGTGTGCCTTCTGTGTCCGCAAAGTAGGCTTGTTGTTTATTTACCACAGGTGCAAGTTACCTATTAAGGCCCTGTTACTCGAATCACGGTGCTTGAGGGCCGAGAACTGCCGATTTTCCACCGTACCTGGGAGTCAGTTGTAAAAACAGTCTGGCCAATCAGTAGTTCAGTTAGTTAACTGGGAGAAGAAAAAAAACAGGGCCGGGCTAGGATTCGAGGGCCAGATTTGAGTATCCATGTATTAAGGCAAGGCAATCAAATGCTTGAATAAGAATAACAGTTTTTATAAAGATAAATATGATCCTTTTCTTGATTGTATACTTGGCAATGCTTTTCCTTGTACCGACTCTGCTTATTACTTCTTCCGAAGTAAATGTGTTCCAACAAATAACATGAGGTAGAGCTGCCCAAGTATGAAACGCTTCCTCTCTGCGTAAAAGACGAGTCTCTTGAACAGGTGCAGCCCTTCCACTGACTGTAAGGGGATATCCTGTTGGTGTAGGAGCCCCGTGACGAGCAGCACTACGGGAAAGGCGGGCGGGCGGGCAGACTGTGGTGTGCTGAGCACGTACCCACAGGATTACAGGCACATCCACGAGTGAGCTGAAAATGAGCACCTGCAGCCGGCAGGTAAACGGTGCCTGGGAGCTGTGAGGCGCTGTCTTGTCCGTCTGTCAGTCAGTCGGCCTGTCTGTCTGTCTGTCTGAGGAGGGCTCCGTCGTAGCGCCGAAGCGCTCTACTGCAGACGCAGGCCCAAAGCTCGCCGGCACCGCAGCTTCAAAACTCCTGGCTGAATCTATCCCGGGGAACGCTCTGGGGTTAGAATGCAATTAGGACTGAGCGGTAGACTAAACGGCGGTTTGAAATTTCACAACTTGTTTGGTTGTTCTTGGTTCTAGTCGGAATGGCAATGCTTCTTCCTGTGCACTGCTTCAGTTGACCTGGAAAACCCCAGCAGAGCTGTACCGAGTAACCGTGCTTCATCAACAGGGCTATGATATTATAATGGAAATGTAAGTATGCTATTGTCAGGATGTGGGCAATTAGCAGTAATTAATGAGAATACATGATGGAATTTGTTTACATGGATTCTTACGTTGGTAATGATCTACTGACGAATGCCTAAATTCTACCACCTACATTAGTGGTAATGTCCAAAACAATGCAATTATCTTCTTTAAAATTCATTGTGATCGTTCATCTAATTTCTTGACCAATGACATTTAGGCCTACTCCTAATGTGTAAAACCATACAGATAAGCAGCACAAAGAGCAAAGAAATAATAAAATCCTATCAATTAAAGTCTAGTGCCCTGCAGCAAAGCACATTCAAGTATATGGAGATTTTTTCGTTGTTCTCCGGAACCTGGTTTGTCTTTATGCGTTTGCCTTCTGTTTAAACCGCCTCTTTTTACACTCCCTGTTGAATAAACTTTGGGTTTTATCTGGATAATGCTTTCAGGTCCATGTCATAAAAGTATCTCGTAACTTACAGCCTTATTTTTACTATTAAAGATACACAAGCCAGCACTAACGAAGGAGGGTCTAACCGTCGGGTTTACAGGAAAAACGGTCACACAGGTTTTGATTTTCATAATGGCCTTCTTAGCAAAGTCTATCGCTCAGAGGCTTCACCCTGCCCATGCAAAGCGCTTACAACCTGCTTGTTACAACAAAAGCGCTCTTCAAACAAAAATACAAAAAGGAAATCACAGGATTGCTCAAGAATCCATAGTCACTGTCCACCAACTGGGGTAGAACACTAATTAACACCGTTCACACCCAGCACATGAATGCTGAACAAAAACTGTTACTTGTTGCTTAGTTTTTGTGTAGCGGATGTGATTTCTTCAGCAATTACGGTTGTTTTACTGCTGAAAAACTGGATGAGAGACAGCATAAATAATATGAGTCCGTGAACACAGCGTCTTCACCTTTTTCCACTCAAAATCAAATCGGTCAAACATTTACCAGTAATACAGTACAAACACAGCAGGGAAGGACTGGAAAATTGTCATTAGAAGTTTACGACCAGAGTGGGAGCAGTCCACAAAAGGAGGTGTCATTGTGGGTCAGGGCACTGTGTGTGTGTGTGTGTGTGTGTGTGGCATACTATATTATTTTTCTGCTCCATTCAAACCACATCAAAAAAGTGAATTTTATCGCTTTCATGTGTCGGCTTCAAAAATGGAAAATTCCTGTGGGTGAAATGGTGGCATTCAAACTGTGCCTGGACTCCCAGAAAACCCAACGCTGTACTGAAGCCAGGCCCAGGGATTGCCGAAAGGCTCGCGCAGTCGAAGAGCTGGCGCGCGGCGTGGTGCCCAATGTCAAACACGGCTGTGGCTGGGGAGGTTTCTACCACTAGTGTCCAGTAATCTACCGCGCCTCACTAGTGACCATGACCCCTCTGACCAATTGGGCACCTGCGACCCGTCTGCATGGGTTGGGCAGTCCTCCAGAGCACCAGCAGAAGTAGCCTGTGGCTGGCAGCTTTCAGTGGAAAACAAACAGGAGTCTGAGGACTTGTGTGGTAGGCTCCACCCCCAAAAAAAGAACCAAGAACCTTTCAGAGTCAGGCAGGGCCTACAGCTCCAATCCGGAAGTTTGATTTGGGGTTGAAAATTTATGGGAAAAAGTTCCCTTTGCACACTGACAAGAACTCTTTTCACAGTAACGCAAAAGCCACTTAAGAAAAACAGAGTGCTCGAGTCCTCATAAGGGCTCGGCACAAGAACCAAGCTTGTCAAGACTTTAAACATGAGCATTTCACATTAACGCAAGCAATTTCGGTTCTGCTCTTAAACTCTCGCGTATGATTACGACGCTCGGAATTTAACATCACGCCCGGCATCTCAGCATCACGGGATCCGAGAGAAGACTGTAGCCTCGTTTACCGCGGGTCCGTGATGCGAATGCGACCGGCGTGCTATTGGGAAACGACCTCGAAACCAAGACCGCTACAGAGGGTCACGCGGGTAGGTGGCAATATTGGATTTTCCAAATCCACTAATCATAGAGGCTTGAAGCCGAATGTTCGCGTTCCTCTGACAGCCATATAAAGAGAGCTGGAAAGGCTGCCAGAGGGTAGCCCTCCAGGATAAGGATTTGGCAGCCCTTCTGCAGACAGCCCTGGCCAATGATATGTCATGCCCTCATCTGACCGATAACGAGTGAAATGGTCACACGGTTTATCACTTGGCCTTCAGCCATTGCCGCTAGCAGAAATGTACTTTTTTTTTGTGAACAAGTATTAATTCCTTTGCTCTCGAAATCCTAGTCCTGAAAGCAAAACACAAAAAATGTGAGGAATTGTTCTGACAACCAGTAACACTTTAGGACCCGGCAAAAAAAAGAAAAGAAACAAAGCTAAACAAAAGACTGGTTTCCTCCACTTGGGTGACAAAAAAAATACATGTAATTTAAGTTCACTTGTTGCAAGAACGTAAAGCATGGTGTGCGGCTCTCTCGATTTTTTTAATTTAAAAAATTTGCCTAATTAGCGCATTTGGGCAGACGGCAGAGGGAAGCGGGCCCAGCTGGCTCCTGAGTGCAGGCCTACGGAGATGGCGATGCGCCACGTCAACAGATAGCTGCTCTCTGATACTCCGGCAACAAGAGGGGCAGTGTATCAGACCACTGCGCAGGCACGTGCATGAATAGGCTAACCAAGCTGCAGTTTGACTCAGGTTATTCCTTCAGATTCAATTTCATGCGCTAATATGGCACATATAGCGTACCGATTTCGGTTGTCCACTATTGCTGTGGAAACTCTCAGATTCGCTTCACTTCTCACCGTTAAATGAGATCAGCCCGTTGTGCAGCTGTTTTCTATCATGTAACGGACACCTTTATTTGAAGCGCACTGTACACATGACTTATCAGGAAAACTAAAAGCTTTCGTTACAATTCAGTTAGTGGACAGCAGTATTAAGGACGCTTCAAGACCTTCCCACCCAGCTCTGAGATTAACGGTTCATACAAACTTCAAACCTTCAAACAACCTTCTTAGATTTTATAGGGTGGAAACCACTGTATGGGAGTGAGGGATTGGCCTTCACAGAAATACAGATTGGTCACACAGCAACACATCTGCCTTTTCCCCTCAAACATCTATAAAAATACAGCGGTTCATATGGAAACGCATACAGAGAGGAGAGACGGGAGTGTGTATCAAAAGTCACAGGAGAGATGATCACTAAAGACCACAGTCTGGAGGGAAACAAACTCCCGTCAACGGGAGGGAGGGGTGAGTGAGTGAGGGGGGAGAGGGGGAGAGAGGGAGAGATAGAGATACATTTCTCACAGAAATACAGGCTAGGATGAATCTGGATTTACCTGGAGTTTCCACAGAGGTCTTCTCTACAAGAAACAGATACAGACAGAGAGAAAGAGAGAGAGAGAAAGAGAGAGAGAGAACATCTCCCATATAGTCTGTGTTGTGGTTTGGTCTCCAGACTCTCTGTCTTTACTTTCATTTTCCTCTAGACGCACACGCCAAACCGACGGCTGCCGACAAAAATACAGCAGCTCAAGCTGGGAGTCTGAACACTGACGGCACCACTGCCTCTGACTTTAAACCAGTTACTCTCCTACACCACTGCCTCTGACTTTAAACCAGTTACTCTCATACACCACTGCCTCTGACTTTACACCAGTTACTCTCCTACACCACTGCCTCTGACTTTACACCAGTCACTCTCATACACCACTGCCTCTGCCTTTACACCAGTTACTCTCATACACCACTGCCTCTGACTTTAAACCAGTTACTCTCCTACACCACTGCCTCTGACTTTACACCAGTTACTCTCATACACCTCTGCCTTTATACCAGTTACTCTCCTACACCACTGCCTCTGACTTTACACCAGTTACTCTCATACACCACTGCCTCTGACTTTACACCAGTCACTCTCCTACACCACTGCCTCTGACTTTATACCAGTTACTCTCCTACACCACTGCCTCTGACTTTAAACCAGTTACTCTCCTACACCACTGCCTCTGACTTTACACCAGTCACTCTCCTACACCACTGCCTCTGCCTTTACACCAGTTACTCTCATACACCACTGCCTCTGCCTTTACACCAGTCACTCTCCTACACCACTGCCTCTGCCTTTACACCAGTCACTCTCCTACACCACTGCCTCTGACTTTACACCAGTTACTCTCATACACCACTGCCTCTGACTTTACACCAGTCACTCTCCTACACCACTGCCTCTGACTTTATACCAGTTACTCTCCTACACCACTGCCTCTGACTTTAAACCAGTTACTCTCCTACACCACTGCCTCTGACTTTACACCAGTCACTCTCCTACACCACTGCCTCTGCCTTTACACCAGTCACTCTCCTACACCACTGCCTCTGCCTTTACACCAGTTACTCTCATACACCACTGCCTCTGCCTTTATACCAGTTACTCTCCTACACCACTGCCTCTGCCTTTATACCAGTTACTCTCCTACACCACTGCCTCTGACTTTACACCAGTTACTCTCCTACACCACTGCCTCTGCCTTTACACCAGTTACTCTCCTACACCACTGCCTCTGCCTTTATACCAGTTACTCTCCTACACCACTGCCTCTGCCTTTACACCAGTTACTCTCATACACCACTGCCTCTGCCTTTATACCAGTTACTCTCCTACACCACTGCCTCTGCCTTTACACCAGTTACTCTCATACACCACTGACTCTGCCTTTACACCAGTTACTCTCCTACACTACTGCCTCCCACTTTACACCAATTACCATCCTACACTACTGCCTCCACCTCACAGGTTAAAATCATCTAATTCAAATGTTATTGTTTATACAAAACAAATACAAATCTATACAAAATACAGTAGCATTGAATTAGTGAGGTTCCTATTCATCCTCCAACATCCCTGCTGTAAAAAAAAAACAAAAAAAACAGAAATGTTGCTCTTGGTTACATCTCTGTGGTCTTTTTGACCTGCACTTATGGACAGAGTGAACACAGTCTGATACACAGCTGCTGCTACCATAAATCTCAAAGCCACAAGTGCATACAATGCAAATACTTCTGAAATGTCACGCCACCAAAAACTCCACCATGTAACCTAGCCTTCTTTGATTTTACCGTCAATTTGGCCCAAATGAATGAATGCTGTTAAATACAATATTCACACATCCATTGTGTCCAGCTTTCTAGTAGATAAGTCTAAATGGTTCAAAAACAGATGCACTGGCTTACAACGGTGACTCTTTAACATTTCAGTCATTGAAAGTCAGGCTTCCAGACTGTCGACCAAGAGCTACTACTGTACTCGATGACCTTAGCGCTTGTTTGACCCTTGTGGGACAGTCTCATTCCCTTCCCACACCCACTGCGTTCACACTGCATTCTACTTTCTAAATTAACTGGCATCAGGAATAGCAACCAAAGTATAAAAATACAAAACCAGTCAATGTGGCGTCACCACAAAGATGGCAATCCAAATGCACACGAGTACAAGTGTGTGTGTGTGTGTGTGTGTGTGTGTGTGTGTGTGTGTGTGTGCGTGCGTGTAATTCAGCGCAGACAGCAGCGATTAAAGTTCTGAGCCGGAATGTGGTAGGTCTGGACTTTCAAATAAAATGAGCAAGAGTGTGTGTGCTCTGTGAGACAGTCCTAATAAATTCCTACAAATATTCATAACCTCAGATCTTGGTTGTCAAAGTGCATCTGGCCCAATGATATCCTCTGACAGAAGTCCTTTAATTGATCTTTGAAGGCCTGTTTTGGGTGACATTTTGGCCCCCAGGTTATCAGTAAAGCCTGTCAAATAACGTGGAGTGTAATTACCAGTGACTGCAGACTCACTATAATATTTCTGCTGGTTGATTGAAGAAAAACAAAAACAAAAAAAAGTTGGGCTAGTTGAAGTCGGCTCACTTGTTGAATCATCAGTACAAAGAACAGTCAAATCTTACCCTTTGTTTTCACATCCCATTCCCCTGTTCTACCCCTCCATTGCACCTTTGCCTCTCTTTCTTTGAACTGATAATGGGTACAGAGCACTTGGGCAGGGAGGAGAAGGGGGTGAAGGGGGCCTGGAGAATAAAACTGAAATGGGGCCCAGTAATCCCCCAATAATCAAAGGCAGCTACATTCTCTCCAACTTAATTCATCAACGGGACCTCCGCTGGTTCAGACCACACCAAAGCCGAGGCAAGCAGGGAGGGGACTGTGAGAACCAGACCCCCAAACGCCTCGGAGGGTGACCACTGGACGCGTCAGAAGCTCGCGGCTCGCGTCGGGAACTGCACCTGGAAAAACCCGAGCTGCGCACGCCCCAGTTACGCAGCGGCAGGCCGCAGCCTCCACTGAGCAGACACGGGAATCTCAAACCGCCGTGCCATTATCAACATACGCAAAAAAAAAAAAGAGGAAAAAAAAAAAACACCCGGGCGTCCCCGGCGATCCTCAAATAGCATGGGCGGGCGACCTGCCGTGTGCGCCGCCCGGCCCCCGTCCCGCCGACTGAACGCGAGCCCGCGGCGGCCGCAGCCTAGTCAGCACTGCGCAATTACAGCCCTTTTCCACTGATGAGACGGGGACGAGGCTGTGCCCCGCTGGCTGACGAGGCCTGGCTCGGTTTCCCAGGAGCCAGGCAGTCATACGCTGCACCGATGTGAACACAGGGAGCGCTACGCTGTCTGGGACATGCCCGAGCAAGAGAAAAACCCCACGTTTCACAGAGTTCTCACGCTTTCGGTTTGGTGAGGTTTGGATTGAGTTTACCAACAGGGAGAAAAGGTACTCGTTTAATATGTCATATGACTATGACAGAAAAAAAAAAAAAAAAGTCTTATTTTAGGTGCAATTAATCAATATGCAGGTAATGCTCCTTTATGCAACAAAGATAGGTAGTGGGGTTGATGTGGATTCATGCCAGCACACACCTCCTGTACATGACTAAACAAGGATAGTGATTAAAGTTTAAAAGGAATAAATCACGAGGGCAATTTGGATGTCTAATGTTTTGATAGCAAGTGCCAGCCTGCAGCACAGACCACTGACTATAACAACCTTCTATCATTGCTTTCCAACGGTCCTGCACACGGTCCTGCACACGGTCCTGCACACGGTCCTGCACACGGTCCTGCACACGGTCCTGCACACGGTCCTGCACACGGTCCTGCACACGGTCCTGCACACGGTCCTGCACACGGTCCTGCACACGGTCCTGCACACGGTCCTGCTATGAGAAACCAGGCCAGGCCAGCTGCTTTCCGACAGCTTTGAACGGACCTGCACACGGTCCTCACAGTTAGTCCTGCTATGAGAAACCAGGCCAAAACCAGACCGGTTTTAGGGGAGGAATTTAGACAATCCATTGTGCCCTAAATGTAGACTTTCTGGATTTTTAACTTCGCCTCAGCACAGAGTGGTGGACGGGTGTTTGCACTGACAGCGGTTATGAAAAGCCGTTACAATCGTCTGCGAATTCTGACTTTGCTGTGTGCAGGTACAAAAGGTGCTAAGTGTTGATGCTGCCGTTTCTCCCACGATCATTATGAATCGTGCAGTCTCGCTGGAGAACGTGCTGCCAGCGCAGGGCCTTCAATACGCCCCCACGTTCAGTCTCTCCACCCCCCCACTCGTGTCCTACGGCTCCCTTTAAACAACCATTAAAAAAAACTGAAGACTGGTTTATTGTGAATGACTAAGTTGGTTGCCTTTCCATACTGAAAGGGTCCTTTGCTTGCATGCTCCCCATATTTGGTCTCTTGTCCAGGCCCACCTCCATCCACCAGATAATTGTCAGTTAACTATGGTCAATCAACTGTGTTGCTTGTAGCACAGGCCTCGGTGGCAACAGTGGAGTCCTCCAATGAGATGGACCGGAGAAGAGTGGTCTCCACTTATGAGGATTGAGCATGTTGACTAAAGTACACCCCCTGCTGTCACCGCATTGTCCAACTCCTCTGATAGGCCTTCAAATGGCAGCAGACCCATTTCAGATTGGGCCTTAATTTTTTTTTAAATCTGACATTCCACCAAAGTCTTCTACACGGCGTCCCACCATCTCCACACCTCTCCACTGCCGCACACCAGCGCAGCTTTGGGTCCATTCGGTTGCTGCTTGCCGATTTCTACTTTTACCAGGGTACCCTTCCATCAGTGGCCCCACGGAACAAATCACAGACCACAAATACTTAAACGCAGCATAGCGGCTGAGGCTATCGCAGACGAACCGTCACGGGAGGGCACTGCTTTAGAGGCCCTGTGAAGCTCACTGCCTTTATGCTGTCCTTCTGTGCATGCCGTGATGCAGCTCTCGGCAAGAGTGTTGTTAAAGATAAGAGGGTATGTGGAATGCATTGTGGGTAAGCACTCGAGGTGTGACCGAGAGGTCAGGGGTTCACTTCCCGGACTGCACGGGCTAGAATAAACAGAACAGCCAAGCCGGGTAGGAACACGAACGCTACAGTTTTGCGGGCAAGTCAGCAAACTAATACCGCAGACCACAGCACACCACAATATGTGTGTGATATGGCCATTGACAAACAGATTATACAAATGGACAGCTCTCCTCTAAACTCCAGTCATCAATGAGGAAGCAAATGGGAGAGGGGGTGTCCTGTCTGTGTGAATGTGAATTTCACCCTATGGGTAAGAGTCACATTGTGATCACATTTGTATTCAAAACAGCCGCACCGTCAACAATCCAACAATGCCTTGGAGAAAAAAAAAAAAAAGCTGCTATTTACATTCCAGGTTGCTGTAAACCGCACCCATTCAATGCTGATTTCCCCCCCGCGTGAAGGCAAATTCAAACAAGAGGCGAGTACAGATAAAGACAGCGGCTTTTCCACGGCGTGAACGACATAACTCCGAGCGCTCGGGCTCAGGGCATTGATAATGTGGAGGAGGCGACTTAAGTGATCATCGTTTTCCCCTTTAACTGAGACGAGAGAAAAACTTACAACTGAATCTTCAAAAAAGAAACTGTGACCAGCAATGGCAAGAATCTAATTAGTGGCCCAGTGTAGCATGCACCAAAAGGTGTAAAGAACAGCCGTACTATGCCAACGTACAATAATGAGCATTTGCAAAAGTGTTTGGTAGGGTACTGAAATCACAAAAAGCATTTATAAAAAGCCAAACAATTATGCAAAGTAAAGACAAAGTAAAGGCTGCAGAGTAAAGACAAATCAAGCAGAAACTTATCTGGGGGCACATGAGGTCACTTGACTCTTAAAGCCACTATCAGACTGGACCATTGGTTCAGCACACATACAAGCACATGCACCACTCGATTCAATATTTCTCATTGTACCTGGGACTAGGTAAGACTGTTTCCCTTAGACCAGGGGTAGGCAACCCTGGTCCTAGAGAGCCGCAGAGTCTGCTGGTTTTTGTTTTCACCTTAAACACAGCAACTAATTAGACCAAAGAAACCAGGTGAGGTGAGTTAACTGTGTAATCAACTGCTTTAATTGATCAATTAAGTGGTGAGTAACAACAAAAACCAGCAGACCCTGCGGCTCTCTAGGACCAGGGTTGCCTACCCCTGCCTTAGACAGTATGTCCTCCCGACCAAGGCTAGAAACCCCCACTGCTAATGTTAGGACATCAGGGAGGGACTCTGTCTTCATTGCAATATTGTATTAATAAAGCCATATTTCAACAGAATAGTTTCTGGATGTGGGGGTGGGACAGGAGCATGAACAGTGCAGAATGAACTTCGCTCTCTTCGGCACACAATCACGAATATGCTTTCACGCAATTTCAAACAAAAAGTTGCAACACTGTACCGTGATTAACAATACAATATAATTACCATTCTCAACATTTATTTCAGATAAAGGTAGCATTCATCTCGAATGAATTCATTAGAACCCACCACTGACAAAGAAAATATGACAACTTTAATAGTTCCCTGGGATTGGTGTCCATCATAAGACAACAATATTCGTAAAACCTGTAAGTTAAAATGCAATTTTCAGTAGGCCTAAAAGACAATTGTTCCGGATGGTCGTGACCCGCCTGGCTGATATTGTTGTTTGTTTTGTCAATGTCTCATTGATGGCTCGGCCAGAGTGGGTGAACGTATTATCATTACAGCATCAATGTGCGAATTCCTTTAGTGTTATTGTCAGTGAACGGGTGACTGTGATTTTGCTACAGGGGGAGCAGAGTTATTGTTTGCATACAATGCGCAAGACCTCAACTCAAAAATTCCGTACCGCAATGTAGTACATTTAGGTCTGAGACAAAATAATAATTATATATATTTTTTTTACTTAAAAAAAGAAGAAAAAAAGGTTCGTTTCAGTAAGCTAGTGTTCAGGAGAGAGTATGAGGGGGGAGGGAATGGAATAGTCGGCTAATGTTTTAATAAAAGTAAAAATGACTTCACTGGCGGCGCATTTAGTTCATTAAAACCGCGTAGGGTGGATGATTCGATTAGACCAACCTTGCTCGTTACCTATCCAGGTATATATTTCGCATTAATATTACCTTTATGTTTTAAAAGTGGACGTGTACAAAAATATAAATTATTATTATTAGCTAGCTTTTCGGGAAAGTGGTGTTTAACTTAACTCAGTTAAGTTATTTGACAGTTTTCCGTTTTTTAAAAACTTTCCCGGGTCAAAACACGCGAAACAGTCTCGTGTAAATGCCAAGTGGTAAATGAACAGATTGTCTTGGCTGCAAAAAAAATAACTTGTTCGCTAAGTTTCCAAAATATAGGTGGTAATGTACATTTTCAGACGTAGCCAAGCCTACGCGCTGGGAGCGTGGAGTTTGAAGGAAAACATGCCTTTAAATGAACAGAAGAGGGGGACAATCTAACGTTAGTTAGCTAACATGGATCCCTAAACTTTCCGCGACTTTCTAGGCCGAAAGTATAAGTTCCGGAAGAGGGAGAAACTCGCAAGCTTAAGCTACTGGGATCAACCGCGTACGTTAGCCGGGAAACTACACGTAACACCGACACAAAGCTAGCCATCGTTAGCTGACAAAGACGTCGAACTACACATCAACTCGAACGATCGTCAAATGAACGATTATAGATAAAAATATTTAAAAAATAAGTAAACGCATAGTTCACCGAAAGCTTCGTGTTGCTATCAGTAAAAAATGAAAATAAACATCCCATCAAAATAATAATTTGACAAATGACTAATGATTAGTTACCAAACTAGTTGTCCGAGCTGTGCATTTGTCACATGTAGTTAAGAGAGGGCTCGCTTCCATTTTGTAGGTATGCGCATTGCCAATGTTGCTAGTTAGCTAACATTAGCAAATCAGCTCAAAGTAGCAAGCTAACTAGTGTGGCTAACGTTGGCAACATACCTAACGTTACCTTGCTAAACAAACATGACCTTTGCGATCACAATGAGACTGAGGGGGATTATATCTGGCGAGTTAACAACCTTGCCGATTAGGTGTGGGAAGTAGCGACCAAGTAGTCAAGTTACCTTGTGTTAACCCCTAGCTAACTTTAGGACTGTCAAAATTTGCATTTCAGTTGTTTTCTCCCTCACACAAAATAGTCCACAAGACCGAGTTGTAATTATCAAACGTCCCATGCGCTCAACGAATGACGGTGCTTTCGGCTCATGACATTAACTTAGCTTATAACTTTATAACAATGCCCGAGCAAGCTGATAAAGATCGAAGAAACTCCGCCGAATCATGCCGTTAGCTAAAGTTAAAGAGTGTCGCTTTTACATCAAGCTCTTCACCCACAATTACAGCGCTAACGTTAAAGACACGACGTGCGGTATCTAACGTTAACAGTTAATAGATGGATGAACGTTAACGTTAGTTTATATTCATTGTTACATAATATTAATTAGCTATTATTACGAAGTCGTTCTGTTGGGTTAACGTTAGTGTAGCTAGACTGACGTTTGTTAGCGAGCCAGTTCACAGCTCTTAACGTTAGTTAACCCAGCTAACTTTAGTAGCTAACTTTAGTAGCTAACATTATTAGCCAACTCGCATATTTTATTCGAACGCCGACAGGAAACAAAAATGAATCACTGTCACGTTAATCAAATGCCCCATAAACGAACCCCTTTTCCGTAAACTAACGTTAGATTAGATTCGTTACATTGGGTCTCGTCTCGGCCACAAGCTAAGTAACCAGAGATGCAACAAAAGAAACTTTAAAAAAATGTTTCAACAGTCTCAAGAACTAAGTGGCTATAAAGCTCGTAACGCTCGTGCTAAGTTACTCAAACTCTCGAGGAATTTACGTTACAAATGTGTATTAAGAATGTTCTAGCTAGTTACCAAAGTTAGGTAGCACCTCCTAAATTCACAACGATTTTTTTGTTGTTGTTAGCTAACTGAGTTTACAAAATAAATATCGGAAGAACTCACCCGTCTCTCCCGGGGTTTTCATGATGAATGTAGGTGGGTCAGTTGTTTCGGGAGGTGAAAGTCGGCCTCCCTCCTCCTCCTCTCTCTCTTCCTCCTAGTATATCAGCCGCAAAACTGAAACTTTTCTTTCTGTCCCCCCTCTTGCGCTGGTTCACTTCCGTTTTACTTGCTGGTTCAGACACCCCCTCCACACTCACACTTCCCAGGCAGGCCCCCTACGGTTCCCCAGAGTTCGTGTTGCTGTTGTATAGTTATCTGAAAATGGCAAGAACACTGAACGTGGCCCTGGCCGAGGGCACAGTCACCCGCGTTAAGCCGAAGTTGCAGAGAAATACACGGGCCAGTGGTCCCAAATGGACGACCGGGAAACTGTGAATTGTGTTGTTGTTTTACCAGTTTGTATTGTGCAGTTGCATGTAAATCCCTACTCCGCGTCTTTCCTGGTATCACAACAACCCGTGGCCGAAAACTCACTGACTGAGAGAGTGAGAGAGTGAATCCCCTTTTTTCTCGTTCGCTGTTTTTGCCGACTTTTTTTTCTTCTTCTTCCACTCACTCACGTACTTTCTCCTCCCCCCAGTTTCTCTCTCGCCTCTCTCGGGGTGTCGTGTTTCCTTCTCTCTCTACAGCACGGGGCCGCCCACGCGGATAGGGGGGAGGAGATCACGCCCACTCGCCACGAGCCCGGCGGCCGGGAGTCATGGAGACCGCCAACGCCGTTGTTGTCATTACGTCACATGCACGTCCTACACACGCCGCCGACGTGTAAGCAAAATGACACAATCATGCCCGATTTACGTCATTTGTACAAACACACATAGCATAGCCTAAGTATTTATTGGTATCGTTATGAATTATTGTGTTCTGCTCACACTCTATACTAAGGGATAGCAAGTAGTATCATTTGAAAAGTACGAATGTAATACAAATGGACATAAACACAGAATATATGTTGTAGGAGATTGTGGTAACGAGGTATATAAGCGAATCAAGGATAACAGATGGCATTTAAGACAGACAGACAGACAGTTAACAATCAATGCTACTTGCTACTTACACCTTGGAAGAGCAAAATTGTCAAAATTAATTGTGGTGTAATATGCAGACTGAGATATTGTCTCTAGTGTATTTAGAACTCTGAATTATTTTGTCCCCTGCAACATCAAATTACTGCACTTTACCCCCTGACCCATTAACGTAATTAACGTAACATTACTGTTGTGTGGTCTATGTATGTTTTCTGATATGTTTTAAATGTCATCTCTGTTAAACATTTGACTTACATGCAAGACACGTTCCTGTAAAAGGCTAAATAAATGAAATCTGAAATATGATTGTAGCAAGTCATTGCTTGCTGCACCTATATACAGCACGGGGCTGAAATTGACATGAATGATCTACCCTGCTTGAAACACGTCTTGTACATTAGGTTACCACAACACTTGTGTGTTCTTGTATAGTTAGGAGATGAATGATGTGGATACAGGTGCCAGCTGAAGAGTCTATTGTTCAATTCTTTGGTTTATTAGTCTTCAGTTGAGAGACAGTTGTCTACAGTTTGCCTGTTTTCTTCGACATTTTGCTTGTAAACATAACTGTTGAATGAATTGATGGCCTGGGAGGCCATATGGGACAGTTTGGGAGAGTTGCAAGTCAAATCTGACACTTCTAGTTCTAGCAAGTTGTCATTGCGGATTGTGGCTTCATGCTTTAGATGTGCAATATGCTTCTTCATCCCTATAGTGCAAGGTATTCTCTCGACAGAAAAAAATTACATGCCTAGAAGGGCTGTTCACATCATCAAACATCCTTATGTTCCACAATCTTCAGGTGCTTTGTGCATTCACACTCATATATCCTGTAATTCACAGTTCAACATGTGACAACAGACTTGCTGAAAAATGAATTATGAATTAATATGGTTTTGTATTCAGTTTTTTATGGTTGTTGATTTGTAAACAAAACCCCTTCTCTTGCCCTAGGTGATTGGTGATTGTAGCTGTCAGTGTACACAGTATGATAACATTGCATGGACATGACATCCTCAGACCCCACCCCTCAGTAACCAGAATCAGTGTACCCCAATGGTAACTTCATTCCACTGGCAACCGATATTGGCTTGTATCACATTAAAAATACGGGTGCAAGCCAGTCAGGCAGGGACCACTCTGTTATATCGTAAACATCATTTGATCTGGAAATGAACCACTGGGAAAATGAGTTGGCTACATCAGGCACATTCATAGACTTTGCCAGGTGAAATCCTACAAAACTTTTCCCCCAAGTTATTTTGGACAGTGCATTCCACAATTATTGGCACCCCTGGTAAAGATGAGTAAAAAGGGTTATAAAAAATTAATCTTTTGGTGAATTGGCTTAATCTCACACTGAAAAAAAATAGAAAAATCTAACCTTTAATTGAAGTAAATTTATTCTGAGAAAAAAAATCCCTCATCAAGAAATAATTATTTTTAACAAAACCACATGTGCCACAATTATTGGCAATTTATATAAAGAATAATGTAATAATTTTAAATATTTGGTCACATATTTTTTGCATGCCATGACTTCCTGATGTCTGTGACCCAACGACATGAAAAGATTCTAGATATCTTATTTTCTGGTACTCTTACAAGCAATACTATAATGTCTCTGCATTTGAATGGATCTCTATGGGAATTGGGGGTGGGACTAGATTTAGCTGTAAATTATGCTGGAACAGTATGGAATACATGGTTGGTAAAATGGCTGTAAGTCATCAACGGTCTGAGGTATCAAACAAGCCTCAAACCATCACTCTGCTGCCAGATATGCAGTAGATATGGATGAATCACTTTAAGGGCTTGTTTCCTATTGAACTCTATGGAGAAATAAGTCAGGAGAAGAAACCCTTCAAGTTATCCATCCATATCTACTGTATTTCTGGCAGCAGAGTGATGGTTTAAGGCTTGTTTGATACGTCAGACCCTTGCCGACTTAGAGCCATTTAGCCAACCATGTGTTCTATACTGTTCCAGTGTAATTTACAGCTAAATCTAGTCCCACCCCCCAATTCCCATAGAGATCCATTCAAATGCAGAGACATTATAGTATCACTATAGAGTACCAGAAAATAAGATATCTAGAGTCTTTTGATATTGTTGGGCCACAGACATCCGGAAGTCATGGCATGCAAAGGATATGTGACCAAATATTTAAAGTGATTACTTTATACTTTATAAATGCAGGGGTGCCAATAATTGGGGCACACATGGATTTGTTAAAAATAATTATTTCTTGATGAGAGATATTTTTTTCTCATAATAAATTTACTTCAATTAAAGGTTGGATTTTTTCAGTGTGAGATTAAGCTAATTCACCAAACGGTGAATGTTTTATAACCATTTTTACTCATTTTTACCAGGGGTGCCAATAATAGTGGAGGGCACTGTACACATACGTATATATATATTATTATATACATATTTTATATAGAATTACCTAGATGCCCTTCAAAGGGCTAGTCGTCATCTACTACTATGATCCCTCTAACACAGATGAGATTTTGCTGAAGTGGAACCCATCCGCTCTCACAACCCCAAACTGCTCCTTTTCACTCCCTCTCCTAAGCTCTTGAAAAAATAATCTTGGCTCTTATGAATCAGACATGTCTTTTCAGACGGTTGTCACACCTGTCACATCCTCTGCGGTGCATCTGCACATTTGAGTTGATGTCAGTGTGGTCCAGTGGAGGAGGTCAGTGTGTCTCTGAAGCATGGTCACAGGTTAGCATGGTCACAGGCTTCACGCAGGTTTTCAGTGACGCCTTTTTCCTCCCTCCACCCCTGTCTCTCCACTAAGGAGCTTTTGGAGGAATTGCGGTTGAAGATAGAACATGTAATGGGAGAGAGTACTGTAAGAGACCCTCTCTGAGAGAGTGGAGGAGAAAAAAGAAAAAAGAGAGGAACAGGGAGATGGAGAACGCTCATTCCCCTCTCTTCGCTCTTTCCCCCCCTCTCTCAGTCACTCCCTCTGCCGATGTCTATCCCACCCCCTCTCTCAGATATTTCTAAAGTACTCTGTACGTCCACAAGTGGAGTTCATGACGTTTCCTCAGAGTTCAGTTGCACTACTATCTAAACGCAGATTAGCAGGCTCCTCCCCCTCAGCCTCCATCTCTTCTCCCTCCGTACGTCTTCCTCCATCCCCTGCTATCTCTCCCCTCAGTCTTCTTCAGCTCACTTGCTCACCTTTCCGCCATCCCTCATCTCATCCTTCACTCCATCATTGTTTCTGTCTTTCTTCCATCTCTCAAATCAACTGCCAATAGCTCCACAGCAAGCTGAAGATTATGTGCATTCATCAACTTTGTCCGTGACTTTTATTATTTTAATCACATTGCCTCAGGCGATATCCGCATCACGTGCGCCCGCAGCCATACGTGCAATGGTGAACCCTGTGTGTACCCCTGGCTTGAAATATATTGGCAATGATATTATCAAATAAATATTATGTAAAAACACTTGTGTGAGTCAGACCTGCTGTGTGGTTGAATCTGTCTGTTTTGTGTATTTGTTACCTTCAGAGTTCTGACACCACCCACCCCTTGCCGAAGTACCCGTTCAATGCCTGGCTACCCAGCAGTGGTAAACCTTGACACTGGCACCATGGCTGCATTTATCTGAACAATGGTGTGCAGGGGCTGGCAAAGAGAGTACAGCATATATAGCATTTAATCCATACAGCCTTTGAATGCCGACACATTAAACAGCAGCTAGTTTGATAGAAATCAACAGCAATTCCAATTTCAACGAGGGAAAACACAGTGAAACTATTGATTTATATGCGAAACAAAAATGGTGTTGTTGGTAAAAGAGAAATTGCTGAATGGTTCTCATTGCTTAGGAACATATGTTTAGCCTGTATAGAAAAACATGTTCTTATTCATTGGTGTTAACCATCTTAAATCTTCACAAAATTGCAGCTGTCAGTGTACAGAGGCAGAGAACACTGGTGGATAAGGCATCCTCAGACCCCACCCATTTGGAGACAGAACTGGTGTACTCCAAGGGTAACAAACAGGGACATAAAGGTTGATTTCTGAGATACCAAAGGCACTGCCTGTTCAGGCATGTTCTCAACAGGTTAATCTTTCAAAGGTCTGCATTGATAGGTTGATGTAAAAGAAAGCACCTCCTGGTTGACATTCAACATTGCCCATGTTTTTTTTAAAGAGTACCAACAGGTGCTATCTGAAAAATTAATAAGTTCCTCTTAAAGCTTTCATTTATAGTGAATTTACTTTAGAAAGTTCGTATGTGAAATCCTACAAAATTATTTCCCCATGTCTATTTTAATTTTTAAAAAGTCTTCAAGTAAAAAAAGAATTTGTCACGTACCAACGAATCAGAGGTGGTGTCAGTGCAGCATAAGCAATCGGGGAGTTTCTTCATTAATGTCTGAAATGTCACGTTGATTCATTTAGCCTCTTTCATGTCCCTGTCATTTGATTTACTGCCAGGTGGGATGTTGGGGTGATTCATTTAGATATATTTGGATGTTCAGCCAAAGTCTTAACTTGTCTGAATTCCTTCTGTATAAGCAGTTATTATTTTCACATGTGTGATGTGTTTTTTCTTTAATTACACAGTCATTTAAATGACATGTTGCTTGAAATTTTGTCTGTATCAATTATCTCATTGATTTCCAGCCACTCATGAGGATGACATGATGATAACTCAATTAAAAGAAGAAAATTCATCCTCTATGCATTCACTTCAATGGTCTTTTTTCAGCATAGCATGCCGGTTAAAATCACCAAAGGCCTCCAGTGAAAGAAAACGCTCAAAACAAGTTGAATCAGAACAATTACAAAAATGTCAAAAACGGGTCCTGGCATGAAAATTAAAAAAGGAAACAAATTATTTTGAGGCAATCTCCTTTTTTCTCTTCTCTACACCGGTCAGCAAGTGTGTGGGAACCTTGCTTTTTTAAGGACCTCCAGTGTGGGCTGTGAAATGGCTTTGGGCAATGATAGAAGAGCGATGCTTTATGAATCCCTTCATGGGCGGAGCTCTCACGTAATACATTTGGCTCTGTGATTGGAACACGTTTCACTGTTTAGCTATGGAGAGCAAAACCTTTTGATTGGTTCATGTAAACCAGTGATTGACATCACGTGATAGGTTATAGTTTGTGACCCCACAATTGGCAATTGTCAGCTTCAAGGGTTTGCCAGATTTCGTAAAAGCTCTGCTGAACATAAAGAGGTCTCGAAGTGAAACCAGAAAATTCATACCCCCAAATATAATGAATTTCCCAACACCACCACCCCCATACACACCCCACAGATATGCACACCCTGAGTCCTGTCTTTTATGAAATTTTTGGGAAGTGAGATGAGTCTCAGAACAGGGCAACTGAAACGCCCCCTATGTGGCCAACCTACACTCAGCGTTCCTGCTAATGAGGAACCAATACTGATTCAGACTGGCATCATCGCACAGCAGGCAGTAAGGTGTTGGCACCGACTGTGCAACACAGAAATAACACACTATTCAGAAGAGTGGGCAAGAGTCCCCATTTGCCGACACATGCAAGCATGCACACACACACACACACACAAGCACACGCAAGCACACGCACATGCACACACATTCTTTCCCAAGACAAAGTAACAGAGAAAGGATGAGACATATGTACAAATGACAAATATAGCTCGAGACTCACCGAGGATTAGTCGAGAAAATGAGAGATCAAAAGAGCAAACAAACCAATTTGGAAAGAGAGAGAGGAATAGTGGTCTCGTAGAGTCAAGTGTAAGGCCCAGAGAAACCCACCCTCACTCATCTCCTGAACCATATTTAGCCTGCAACAATTGATTCACTACATCCACTATTGTCTCGTTGTTTGCATAGCATTTGTGATTTTTGGGCGGGGCTGTATGTTGGGCTAAGTTGCTCATGAATTTGTACCCTGATGGTGAAGAAATCAGCCAGACAAGTAACATAAAACAGCATTGTAACAGTGAGAATCTCTTTTTTAAGCCAGGAAACAAAATCACCTGTTCCAGTCAAAATCATGCCAAGTATCTGGGCTTAATTCTATAAACTTCACCCCTAGGGGTTGAGACGAATATGTCTCAATTACAGTATTCATGTCTGTCTGAAATTATAAACTACAGCTTAAAAAAAAAAACATTAATTTTGACGCAGTATTTTTTAAAAGGGTAGCCTCTTGCCAAAACCTCAGCTTCTTCAGTTACACTGCAGTGCAATAAATTAGGAGGGTGCTATTAATAGCCCAAAGCACTTACGACCCTCCTCTCGCCACAGCCACAGTATGAGGGATCTCTGTCCGAAAACAGAGATGGGAATATTGGAGATCCAAATGCACGTAGTTGACCAGTCTTAAAGTGTTCGTAAGAACACCACTAATACGGGCAATAATCCGTAGTGGAGAAACAACTAGAAATGAAAGACTAAACCTCGCAATGTAACCGAGGAGCTCGCTAAACGAGCAAAACAAAGGAATAAGCACAACGCTTATCTAACTCCGTTTGTTGGAGCGAACAAAGAAAACCAAAACTATAAGACCCCTATAACTGGAGTCAGCGCAGTTAGAGCGCTCGTCGGTAGAAACGGTAACTAAAAGAAAATAAGCAGACACGCTTATCTTACTCCCGTTATTGGAGTGAAAACTAAAAGGAAAACCGAGAACTCAACAACCCAAACCTTTCCTGGGGAAGAGCACTCGTAAGTAGAGTAAATAACGAAAGAAACAAAAGAACCTTCCTTTCTTTCTAACACCCTATTCTCTAAACCCTTTTCGTTTTTTAAACTATCTTACTTTCTATTTCTCTATACCTTGTTACCGGCTCGAATGTTAAGTGGAAACAACATGGAAGCAATGAGAGCCTCCAGAAGCGGGGTATAAATAGTGAGCGGAATTACCTGCCAGGTGAACTCACTAATGGCCAGGTGAACTCACTAATGACAAGGTGAAAACAAAACCTGTGACGGAACACAGGGAAATCCGATAGATTACCGGTAAACGATAACGACGAATAAAACGACGTAGAGATAAGGGAAGAAAAGTCAGATCCATGACAGGACCCCCCCTCTAAGGAATGGCACCGGACGTTTCCACAACCTTATCTCTGCGGAAGTCTGTGATTAACTGCGGGTCCAGGATGTGTCTCGATGGAACCCAGCAACGTTCCTCCGGACCATAACCTTCCCAGTCCACAAGAAACTGCCACCCTCTACCTACACGTCTCTCGGCCACAATGCGGCGAACGGTATAAGCCGGACCCCCTTCTATGAGTCGGGGAGGCGGAGGTGGTCTCTCAACTGGGGCGAGGGGGCTTACGAGTACCGGTTTCAGACGGGAGACGTGAAAAGTGGGGTGGATGCGCATTGAGCGCGGCAGTTGCAATCGAAATGTGACTGGGTTGATTCTTTTAATAATCTTGAAAGGGCCCACAAAACGAGGAGCAAGTTTGCGGGACTCGACCCGCAACGGAAGGTCCCGCGTAGTAAGCCAAACCCGTTGTCCCACTCTATAGGATGGTGCAGCTCGACGATGCCTATCAGCCGCAACTTTTTGTTTAGCCGAAGCCCGTATAAGAGATGACCGCACTTGTCTCCAAACTGACCGACACCGCCGAACGAAAGATCCTACGGAGGGTACCTCCACCTCCTTCTCGAGCTCAGGAAAAAGAGGTGGTTGGTAACCCAACTGAGCCTCGAAGGGGGAGAGGCCGGTGGAGGCGTTACGCAGCGTGTTATGAGCGTACTCAGCCCAGGCGAGATGACGGCTCCAGGAGGTAGGCTTGGATGCGGCAAGGCAGCGAAGAGTATTCTCTAGAGTCTGATTAGTACGCTCTGTCTGGCCGTTAGTCTCCGGGTGGAACCCGGAAGATAAACTAACCGAAGCCCCCAGCAGAGAGCAAAACGCCCGCCAAAACTTGGCGGCGAACTGAGGGCCGCGATCGGACACCACATCCGACGGAAGGCCATGCGGACGAAACACATGGTCAATCATAAGTTGCGCTGTCTCAGGTGCCGAGGGCAGCTTGGACAGCGCAATAAAATGGGCCGCTTTGGAAAAACGGTCGACCACCACTAAAATGGTAGTATTGCCTGAAGATAACGGCAACCCCGTGATGAAGTCCAGGGAAATATGACTCCAGGGACGGGTGGGAATGGGTAGGGGGCGAAGAAAACCCGAGGGGGGAAGGTGAGAGGGCTTGCTGCGAGCGCAAACCGGACAAGCCGCGACAAATGAGCGTACGTCTCTATCCAGACTAGGCCACCAGAAACGCCGGGATAAAAAGTCCCTAGTTCGATGAACCCCTGGGTGCCCGGTGAGTTGGGAGGCGTGGCCCCATTGGAGGACCCGCGACCTAAGACGAGGAGGCACGAAAAGACAGTTTGCCGGTGCCCCACCTGGACCTGGGTCTGAGCGCAAGGCTCTCTGCACCGCTGCCTCAACCTCCCAAATAACCGGGGCAACAATGAGGTCAGTGGCGATAATAGGCTCAGGAACTGAGTCTGTCTCAGAACGGTCGTAAATCCGCGAGAGAGCGTCAGGTTTGACGTTTTTAGACCCGGGGCGATACGTGATAATAAAATTAAATCTTAGAAAGAATAGCGCCCACCTAGCTTGCCGTGAATTACGCCTTTTAGCCAGCTGAACGTATTCAAGATTCTTATGATCCGTCCAGACAGTGAATGGATGTTCCGCTCCTTCAAGCCAATGGCGCCATTCTTCCAAAGCCAACTTGACCGCAAGCAATTCTCGATCCCCTACGTCATAATTCCTCTCTGCCGATGTTAGGGCGCGAGAGAAATAAGCGCAGGGGTGCATCTTGTGGTCAAGTGGCGAACATTGGGAAAGAATGGCTCCGGCGCCTAGCTCGGAGGCGTCTACCTCTACCACAAAGGGCAGGGAGGGGTTGGGAGTAACCAAGATGGGTTCGGAAGTGAACCTTCTCTTTAATTCGGCAAATGCTGAAGCTGCCTTCGAATTCCATTGGAACTGGCTGCCAAGGTTCTTCTTAGTGAGCGCAGTAATGGGCGCTGCTACCGCACTAAAATTTCGAATAAATCGCCGATAAAAATTCGCAAAACCTAAAAAACGTTGTATCTGTTTTACGGAAGATGGCGTGGGCCAGTTCTTTACAGCGGAAACCTTCTCTGGATCCATCTGTACCTTACCCTCCTTAATAATGAAACCCAAAAATGAAACAGAGCCTGTGTGAAAGACACACTTCTCTGCCTTTACAAATAATTGGGCTTTAAGAAGTGCAGCAAGAACCTGACGAACGTGACCGACATGTGTGGTAAAATCGGGCGAAAATATTAAAATATCGTCAAGATACACGAAGACGAATTTTTCCAGCATTTCCCTCAGCACATCGTTAATCAACGCCTGAAACACAGAGGGGGCGCTAGTGAGCCCGAACGGCATGACGCGATATTCGTAGTGACCGCTGTGCGTGTTAAAAGCGGTCTTCCACTCGTCGCCCTCGCGAATACGAATGAGGTTATAGGCGTTTCGTAGGTCCAGTTTCGTAAAAATAGACGCCCCCTGAAGGCGCTCGAAAGCGGAGTTCATAAGAGGAAGGGGGTATCTGTTCTTGACTGTTATATCATTTAAGGGCCTGTAATCAATACAGGGTCTGAGGCCTCCGTCTTTTTTTTTAACAAAAAAAAAACCCGCCCCTGCAGGCGAGGTAGAAGGTCTAATAAAACCATTAACCAGAGCCTCCTCAATATATTTGTGCATGGCTGCGCTCTCAGGGATGGACAACGAATAAAGAGACCCTCTAGAGGGGGTAGTGCCTGGGTATAGCTCAATAGCACAGTCATAAGGTCTGTGAGGTGGTAATGAAGTGGAACGTTGTTTGCTAAATGTCTCCGCCAGATCGGCGTACTGTTTGGGAACATTAGCGGGCAACTGGAATTCGAGTGTTCCTCCCACTTCAACATCCTCAGTGTCCGAGACAGAATGAATCTCCCAATCAATCTCTGACTCGGACATCATCTCCTGCCACGCAGGAGGTCGTTCCGCAGAATAATCCCAGTCTAAACTCTCTTCTCCCTTCTCGGAGGGAACATGAGAGGACTGCTGGTTACTACCGTAATTATCCTCACTATCTGAGTCAGACTGAGCATAATCCTCACCCCCTTTTCTCAACAAAAACTGACTGGTGACATCACAGTGGCGTTTGCATCTGGGACTCCATTTTTGAATAACGGGTCCCGCCCGCCCCCAATTAATGTGTGGGTTATGGCGAGTGAGCCAGGAATGACCCAAAACCAGTGGATAAACTGGGGATTCCACTAAAAAAAACTGAATCTCCTCCGTATGTTTGCAAAACGGAACGCGCATGCGTATAGCGGCGGTAACCCGGGAGATGGTGCCAGTACCTAGGGGGCGGCCATCTAGAGCCGTGACTAGGCGAGGTAGAGATAACGGGTGGGTGGGAATTTTATGGGCTTTAACCCAGTTGGCATCGACGAGGCATTCAACTGCCCCTGAGTCAATGAACGCTTTGCAGGGAATCTGGCGGTCGTTCCAGCGCAAATAAACCGACAGGAAGGTCCGAGGGTAATTTAATTCTTGTCCCGCTACGCGACTCGGTTCCACTAGCGGGACTAATCTTTTCCCACCAGTTTGGGACAGTGGTCCCTTAAATGGCCCTTCCTCTTACAATAATTACACCGCCATTCACGGGACTTAGCATCCCCTCTTTCGCGCATGGAAGAGCTATCGACCTGCATGGACTCCTCCTGTTCAATGGGAGCAACAAAGGGACTGTGAACCGGTGCTGGCGTGTGAGAGGAAGAGTAACGAGGTGGGTGCTGTTTAAAACCCTTATGAGTCCTCTCCTTCTCTCTCTCTCTAAACCGGTTGTCCAACCGAATGGCCGTAGATACAAGAGCCCCGAATGTAGCGGGTGGCTCGATCCCCGCAATAGCGTCCTTTATGTTCTCTGATAAGGCATTAAGGAACAGAGCACATAGAGGCTCATCGGACCACCCTGTCACTCCCGCAAGGGCACGAAAAGTAATAGAAAATGCGGCTACGGTGTCAGTGCCCTGACGAAGACGGGTTAGACGCATGGCAGCTTCTTTGCCAGCAACGTCCTGATCGAACACTGACACCATCTCCGCCATAAGCCGCTCCGTATTACTAACAATGGTAGAATTCGCTCTAATAAGTGGGTCGGCCCATGCGAGAGCATTACCGGTCAAGAGAGAGAGAATAAAGGCTACTCTGGACTCTTGTGCCTGAAACCGCGAGGGTTGTATTTTAAAAAAAATTAGGCATTGTGTCAAAAACCCCTGACATCTGCCGGATTCTCCATTATACCGTAAGGGGAGTTGGAGTCTTGGCTCCCTTACGTCAGGTGTAAATGTAGGAGGAATAACCTGTATAGGTGCTTCTGCAACTGGGGGAGAATCGGACCTGAGGGAGAGAGTACGGATCATTTCTGCCAGATCTTGTAGCGCTACAGCTTGTAACTGCATCTGCTCGTGTAAAGCTTGCTGTGAGTTTTGCAAGGCACGAATACTCTCTCTCTGGTCCGTCAGGGCTACCTCCTGATCGGAAATGATCACTCTGAGATTGGCAACTACTGCTGGAAACTCCCCTGTGGCTTCCATGTTCTATGAGGGATCTCTGTCCGAAAACAGAGATGGGAATATTGGAGATCCAAATGCACGTAGTTGACCAGTCTTAAAGTGTTCGTAAGAACACCACTAATACGGGCAATAATCCGTAGTGGAGAAACAACTAGAAATGAAAGACTAAACCTCGCAATGTAACCGAGGAGCTCGCTAAACGAGCAAAACAAAGGAATAAGCACAACGCTTATCTAACTCCGTTTGTTGGAGCGAACAAAGAAAACCAAAACTATAAGACCCCTATAACTGGAGTCAGCGCAGTTAGAGCGCTCGTCGGTAGAAACGGTAACTAAAAGAAAATAAGCAGACACGCTTATCTTACTCCCGTTATTGGAGTGAAAACTAAAAGGAAAACCGAGAACTCAACAACCCAAACCTTTCCTGGGGAAGAGCACTCGTAAGTAGAGTAAATAACGAAAGAAACAAAAGAACCTTCCTTTCTTTCTAACACCCTATTCTCTAAACCCTTTTCGTTTTTTAAACTATCTTACTTTCTATTTCTCTATACCTTGTTACCGGCTCGAATGTTAAGTGGAAACAACATGGAAGCAATGAGAGCCTCCAGAAGCGGGGTATAAATAGTGAGCGGAATTACCTGCCAGGTGAACTCACTAATGGCCAGGTGAACTCACTAATGACAAGGTGAAAACAAAACCTGTGACGGAACACAGGGAAATCCGATAGATTACCGGTAAACGATAACGACGAATAAAACGACGTAGAGATAAGGGAAGAAAAGTCAGATCCATGACACACAGACTGTAAAATGCATAAAATGCACCATTTATACACGCTAAAAAAATCATGTTCACATATAGAAGCAATAATATATTTTTAAAACGTTGTTCAAATTAACTTTCGCCGTTTTCCTTGCTTACTGTACTATAGACAGTACCTGATGCACATTTTCGGTTTAGAAGACACCTTTTTTTTTCTCTCCAAAATCTCTAGTATAAATATGTTTCAGAAACCAAGTACTTACCAAGTTACCAGTATATTCAGCTACAGCTGTTTTCTGATTAACCCTGAAGAGTTTATTTTGTTACATTTCACCAAATTCCCGTACAGTCATCATTTCCACAGCGACCACCTATCGCACTTAGGGCTGAAATATGTTGCTGTTGTGTTAAAACACGCACGCTTTTTAACGTTTTTAAAAAAACGTATTTAAATACATTAGGCTACTTATGTTATGGTTATTATGTATATACTGTATGTGACTATTCTGAAATAAATTCAATTCGAACTTTAAACCAGCAGGAAATATTTTTTTGAGAAATTGACATTTAAATAAAACTAGTAGAAACTAGGTGGGAATTGCCTCTGGGGGGCCAAAGTAAATAGACTAATACTCCAGTCCAACCCGCACCCTGACCCGACCCCAGGAGGAATGTCTGAAACTCAGGTAGTTCTGGTCCAGGATGACACCAAGCAAACTGATATGTGACTGACTAAGACCGAGTGCTGAAACAGAATGGCAGTCAGTGAGCAGAGCAGGTGCGTACAGTGCCCTGTCCTGGGACCATCTGAACAGACGAGTCAGATTGAAGGTGGACGTTTTCTCCGCAGGTTAGCTCGCAGGTTGTTATTATTCCTGAAGAAGCGCTTGGTGAGGTGGAAGCAGTGAGGATTGCCCTTGTTTTGCAACAGAGTATTGCCACTTCAGTCCCACCGACAGCACTGAAAAACTGCCGCCAAAAGAGAGATGGAGGGGAACATTCTGGACAACAAGAAAGAAAAGAAAGGAAGAGAGCAGGAGAGGAGTGGCTGGGTAGAAAGAATGAGAGTGATTGGGTGGGCTCAGGCCACCTGGGGGGAGGGGGTGAGGGGCAAAGAGAGACTCAATGGGTTCTTTGTGACTGAAGAATCTGTTTATTTTCTCGGCTCTTAAACTGCCAGGCTGCACGTTCCGTCCATCTTCTGGCTAACATTGGTCCTGCTCTGGATCTCTCTCTCTCTCTCTCTCTCTCTCTCTCTCTCTCTCTCTCTTTCTCGCTCTCTCTCGCTTTTTGTCTCTCTCTCTATTTCTCTCTCTTTTTCTCTCTCTCTCTCGCTCATCCTCCTGTTAGAGGGAATATTGGTACAATCCAGTCCATGAAACATTTAACTGCAGCTTAGTGCCTTTCCATCTCTGTTGCTCTCTGTATGTGTTCTCTTTATCTCTATCTTTCTATCGCCCTTCACTCACTCCCTCCTTTAATTTCTTTCCCTCTCCCAGCTGGTATTCGCACATGGGTAATGGGATTACCACACTGCTGCTCAGAGGAAGGAAAGAGAGAGGGCATGAAAGAGGAGAAGAGGGACAAGAGACGGTGGAGGGAAGTGCAGGCAAGGCGAAAGGGTTTCAATTAGGAAAGAGTGGAGAGAAAGAGCGAGAGGAATGAAAAAGAGAAAAACAGGTGCACAACAGTGCAGGGTGAAAGAGAGGGTGAGAACTAGAGTTGGTGAAGGGTTGCGGGAGGAGAGGAAACCAGCAGGCAACCAGGAGAACTACATTTTTAAAAAGTCATATAAAAAACATGTTTAGAAATCTTAAATCTCTCTCAAATTCAAATACCTTTATTTGTATGACAAGTGAATTTGTGCTGCAAAACTTCAAAAGCCCCCCCAAAAAATGTTCACCCCTCCCCCCCTCACTGTTTTTTTTTACATTTGAAATCTCTGTTTCATTAATTATTATATTTATGGCGCAACAAATGAATTTAAACTTAGAATGCAACCAAAAAAATCAAAACACCAAACTGAAATATTGATGCACTGCGGTTGTCATTTATGCACTGCATAAGTTCAGCAAGTAATTTGCGTATGTGCGCACACACACCCACACACACACACACACACACACACACACACACACATCAGAAAGTTGTAAAGCTGTACTGTCATTACTGAACTGTCCTGTGACCCGCCTCCCCATTAAAGTGTCAGTAAAGTGCTTTAACTTTATAGAGAGTTGAGAGGGTAAAGGGAGTTACTATGAGGGAGAGACAGAGAAGATATGTGTGTTATATTAGACCTGCTTCTGGCAGAGTGTCAAACAGAGAGGGAAGAGTGTGGGAGGGAGAAGACCCATTACTTTAGTGGGGAGAAAAAGTGAGAGGACAGTGAAGAGTTTGTAAGTGAGGGAGAGGGAGCGAGAGTGAGGGAAGGAGCGAGGAAGAGAGAGGGGGAAAGAGAACGAAGGAGAGGTATGCCTGGCACCGTGTCAGTTTCTATATTGAGCGCAGCATGTGTGTTGACAGTGTCTCCTGTATCTCTGTGAGGAACACATTCTTCCTATTGGCACTGTTCACTGCTTCCCCCTCTCTCTCCCTCTCTGCCCCCTCTCTCTTTCTCTCTCTCTCTCTCTTACAGCCTGACCCACTCACGCCTTCTTTCCTTCCATAAGTCATTCCAGGACTGATATCAGATTAAAAATGTAACGCCCATGCTTCTCGGAAAGAGCAGGCTTGGAGTCAGATTAAACCAAACCTTTGACAGAAGTCTCAACCCCCACCTAATGACCTGGATCAAGCCCCTGTTTTGAAAAAGCTGTCATTGGTGCTCTGGAAATTCAACAGGAATGGCATTAATGTCAGCGGTGATGTGTTCCAGTGTCTGGACAGCGTGTTGTGACACATTTAGTTTGTAGTAGCTGTGTTGTTGCGATTGCACACGCTTTCAGCATACTCCTACACCCGTGGTGGGTTCAGTCACGGTTTGGGCTGTTTTAGGGAGGGGAGAGATGCATTATGGTCTCGGAGCTGGACTCCCCTGGTGATGTGAGACTCCCAGGCTGCCTCTGCAGGCCTGCGCAGCGTGGGGGCTCCAGTGTGACCAGGCCTTCGTCCACCCCCACCGAAAACTCTGGGGGATGCTAGTGGGCGGGCGCTCTGACTGTTTTCACACCAACCTATTCTTCTCTTTCTTTCTCGTGCTTGTTCCTTATTTTTTATTATTATTTATTTATATATATTTTTTACAATATCTGAGTGTCACTTTCTCGTTTCCCGCCATACAATCTAGTTTTGTTTTGCTTCACAACAATGGCAAGGACAAACTCTCATCCAAAGGACAAACTTCTTTATGTTGGTATGACTTGACCACAGGGCCCAGCAAACAAGCGGTCTATGATTAGAATTATCCACCAGCGGTCTGTGGGTCGCCTCAATCTGAATGCAAACGCACGGCACATACAGACTCTGTGTTGGATCCGAGGCATGACGCCATTGCAAGTGGTGCTTGATTTAGCCACGAGCCCCTGTCACACCAACACCCACGGTGACACACTGAGGGTGCTTCACAAGTACTGGCAAGGCTGAGGTTGGCATGGAGACTGAGGTAGAGCGAGGGCACATACAACCCGTCACCTGGCTCATGGGCGGTCTGTCGAGCTTTAGCTTTCGACCTTCAATTCTTACTGATGTCACTCGCCTCTCAGGCTCTGCCCACATGATTGAATTTCACCTCTCACCAATCACTCTGCCCCACCACTACAGCTCACCTCACTGTCCAGCTCAGCCGACCAGAGGGGGTGTGGAGTGGACACTGACCTAGGGCTGCTCTTTGAAACACAATGTATCAGGAGACAGAGAAGTGTAACATGGCTCTGATCTGGAACAGTGTTGGAGTGATGGTGATAGGTATTACGTTTATATACAAAAATATGCAACTGTCCCTGGATTATTTTTAAACCTAAAATAAAAGTGTTAATTATTTAGCACCTAACGAATATACAATTACAAATGTCTTATAAACAGTTAATATTGAGTAATCTTCCCATAATGCACAACAGCTATATTGTATCTATCATAGCATGGTAAACAACACCTTACAAACAAGTTCAATGACAAAGTGTGCAACACCTCACCAACTAAGTGGCCCCATGTAACTTCAATTATTCCCAAATTCTTCCCAAAATAAAAAATTAAGAAAAACATACAAAATATTAGAGTTTACATACCCATAAAACAATGGCCATGATTATTTTCGTGAACATGTTACCTGGGAAACATTTAACATGTATTTCAGTTTTTAGATTGATTCAAGGTGTTATAGTAGGCACTCTAATTGCAGTAAGTTAAGGGCCGGTGCGTTTGCAGGTTTGTTTTGTTCTAGAACAGTTTGATCTAGCTCAACTTGATCTTGATTGAAGACCGTGATTAATTAATTGGTGGAATTAGGTGTTATAGTATTTGACGAGAATAAAAGCCTGCTCCCACGTCAACCCTTTTAAGATAAGATTGGACACAGCTGTGATAACTGAATATTTAATTTAAAGTGCTGCAATGTGTTGCCTGCTTAACAAGTGGCTTCAGAAAGTCCTATATTAGACTCTTCAAGCTGGAGGATAGAACTACAAGTAAAAAAGAAACGATAGAAAAAGCTAATTTCCCCACACATAGCAAACATCTGGTGGATCTGTGCTAGGTCTGGTCTGCATGTCAACAAACATACAGAAAGTCTATTTTTGAGGCTATGGATTTCCTACATACACAGAGGAGCACTTTGTGCTTCGGATTTGTGTGCACATCCGCCACAGATGTGGACACCGACAGCCACAAGAGCAACAGCGTTCTCACTGGAGAAGACGCAAGATGGCAGGTAGGAGGAAGAAAAGGGTAACTGGAGGGAGCAAAAGCCTGCATATACACTGGCCATCCAGGAATACATTTGCCCGCTGCTGCTCGATTGCCACCCTCCACACGAAACTGCCCCTCACCACCAATTACGAAACCAGCAGCAACTCGATTTCAAAGTCAGTGAGGTTCTCTAATAAAGGTTAAATAATTACAAACAAAACTTTCCAATAACTCTACTCTGAGAGAACAGGACACGGGTGGGTGAACTAGAAAAAGAACAGGAGGGATATTTGTCAACAAGCAGACGTTCTGTGACTCAACAGAGACTCTTCGTCCTGGAGCCGTCATCTGCTCCGTGTCTCATCTCACTGCAGTCATCGCTATTACAATCGCAGGCACAACTCCTGCGACCAGGGGCCACGTGTATAAACAGTGCTGAGAAGAAAAATGCCCTCAGAAAGCCGTGTAAGGGGGTTTCCACGCAGAAATTCGGATGTATAAAATAACACATGCTGTGAGAATCTGCGTACCTCTGCACACGCCGGACACCGTACGTACGCAATGTTTGGCGTCAGTGGGATATGGCGACATAGTGACCGAAAGGCAAAGGTAGAAAATGCAAAACTTTTTTTAAGCAGATTTCTGACTTTCACTCTGAGCGTTCTTTTACGCATTCTTTTACTCAGAGTTTTATACGTGTGGCCCCAGGTCTAGCGCTACATCTTTGTGTTGAGGCGCGTGTCACGTCAGGAGCGTTGTGACCCCCAGAGGATTGTTCCAGTTTATTAATGGCCCGCTTTGGTTTGTTTTTGTTTTTCGTACCATAATGTCCCTCGTCCCACTGATTGTTATGCATTGAACGGTCTCTCACTTACGTGTCCCTTTTTTTTCCAAATTAAGATGCACGTTAGCATTCGTTCTCTGGCACAGCGCGCGCATGCCAGTCTTGCCAAAGTACACACAGCTGAAAAGGAACAGTTTAAAAGTGAAGTTTAAAGAGAAACAGCTCACAGGAGAAATGCCAGTGTATAATTATGTATAATCGATCATAGCTTTTACGGTCTTTTAAATGTCTACCTCTTACCTGATTGCCCCCTGTAAAAATTATGCAAGGTTTCATGAAGGTGCTGGTGGGAGGTGGTAGGAAGTCCACAGCTGTAGCAGGAGAACTTCACACCCTCTAATTATGGAGTTCACCACCCATTGGGACATTTGCCAAAGGTTGCTCAATGCTTGCCAACTGCCATCACCCCTGGTAATGTCCTTTGCCAATTTTAGATCAGTTCAGTTGCTGGAAATGAACCTATCTGAGACAGAAACACAAATGCAAAACCTGGGTGTATGTGTTCATCTAGTGGTTGAACTAGTAGAATGCACATGCTGAGTTTCTGATACCAAAGAGGCGTAGAGCTGTCTGCCTATAAACCTCTGTGCTGATACTTTTAAAATCAGGCTATTAAAAAACGGATTCCTCCATTTCATGCACAGCTCTGTATTCGTCTGCTTAGGGTGAAATGACCCTCCTGAGGTGAAAGTGAGGCGCCGGATCAGGGGTGAAAAAGCTGGTACGGTCAGCTGCATCTCACCTTAATGAAAAGTATTCCTCATACATTTCCACCTGCATTCATTGTAGAATCTAGAACATACCCCTGAGAATTGTCATGGTAACTCTTTTCTGCTTTTAGATGATATGCTTTTTGGCCGATGCTTTTATCCAAAGCGACACAGTATATGAATGCATACTTTTACTTGATGCAAAGCAGGATACTTTGTGGAAAGTATTTTGTGGCAGGGTACACTTTAACTGGTATCCAAATTAATAGAATTTGAATTTTCATGTTTATTTGGATTTGATTCATAAGTAATTTTACCAGCTTTGCGTAGGATTAGCATGTTTTTGTTTCAAAATGTTTTTGCATTGTTATTTACTGCTTGTTGCATGAAAGAACCATACCTGTAAGAAAATCTAATTTCAGCACTATTCTAGGATTTTAGGTGGCTCAATATCATCACTGTGTGTGTGTGTGTGTGTTTGTGTGTGTGTGTGTGTGTGTGTGTGTGTGTGTGTGTGTGTGTGTGAAAGTGACTGTGTGAGAGAGAGTGTGTGTTTGTGTGTGAGAGAGAAAGAGAGTGAGTGTGTGTGTGTGTTTGTGTGTGTGTGTAAAAGAAAGAGTGTGTGTGAGAGCGAGAGAGAGAGTGTGTGTGTGTGTGTGTGTGAGAGAGAGAGAAAGAGAGAAAGAGAGAGAGAGCGAGAGAACTGTAGTTCACATTGCCTTTCAAGAATAGGAAACATGAAAATCTGTGTGAAGCTTCACTGATTCACTGTCATTATTTGAGAACTACCTCCCTCTGCTGCTCATAGGAATTACTGCAGTCACACAAATGTACTTGAGCCTTTCAATGCTACATTGCAAAGGTACTATGTCCATCAAAAATGTTATGAAAACAAATGGAAATAACTAATATCATGTTACCCATAAGTGCACTGAAAATGCCTCAATAATGTTCCTGGATATCCTTATGTTAAGACAGTTCCATAAAAAAACAATGTGTGGCCAGCCACTACCACTACAAATGGAGTGTTCCAGTATATCTCAAACATTTTTTCTTTGTTTACACAACAATTTTAATAGTCATATATAGAATATAACAATTAAATATGGAATCTTTTGAATGAGCAGGAGTGTCCTGGCCAAATTCCCACAAAAAAAAGTAGCTCTCTACACCTCGCCACCTGATCACCCCCTGTATTGGATTGGTTTAACACTCTCTTGCCCAACTTATTTCTCCCTCATCATCACTACAAAAGAGAATTCAGTTCTTAGTTGACATGCCAAAATAAATAATGGTAAAATTATGAAAAAAATTACAGCTGCACCATAACCCATTTTATACCTTCAATTATCTTGTACCGACCCGTGCAACAAAAGCTCTGTTCACTCTGACGTAATGCGGGCTGTGGGAACATCTTTATTCCTGGAGGTAACCAGAGCTTCACCCAGCTGGCAGCCTTAGTGGCTTTTAAGGCCCCTCATGGGCATCCTGGCTCCAGGCAGGTATCGGCACTGACTGCAAAAAAAAAACCCACAAGGTCCCACCTCCTTCTACCCCGGGCAGGGCACGGTGACGGCCTTCTTTTGCACCGACACTCAGACGCCTGCTTACGCGGCTGCTCAGTACAGCAGTGTGGGAATCCAGAGCACACGGCTGCTTAAGCAGCTGCTCAGTACAGCAGTGTGGGAATCCAGAGCACACGGCTGCTTAAGCAGCAGCTCAGTACAGCAGTGTGGGAATCCAGAGCACACGGCTGCTTACGCAGCAGCTCAGTACAGCAGTGTGGGAATCCAGAGCACACGGCTGCTTAAGCAGCTGCTCAGTACAGCAGTGTGGGAATCCAGAGCACACGGCTGCTTAAGCAGCTGCTCAGTACAGCAGTGTGGGAATCCAGAGCACACGGCTGCTTACGCAGCAGCTCAGTACAGCAGTGTGGGAATCCAGAGCACACGGCTGCTTAAGCAGCTGCTCAGTACAGCAGTGTGGGAATCCAGAGCACACGGCTGCTTAAGCAGCTGCTCAGTACAGCAGTGTGGGAATCCAGAGCACACGGCAGCTTAAGCAGCTGCTCAGTACAGCAGTGTGGGAATCCAGAGCACACGGCTGCTTACGCAGGCTTAAGCAGCAGCTCAGTACAGCAGTGTGGGAATCCAGAGCACACGGCTGCTTAAGCAGCTGCTCAGTACAGCAGTGTGGGAATCCAGAGCACACGGCTGCTTAAGCAGCAGCTCAGTACAGCAGTGTGGGAATCCAGAGCACACGGCTGCTAAAGCAGCTGCTCAGTACAGCAGTGTGGGAATCCAGAGCACACGGCTGCTTACGCAGCTGCTCAGTACAGCAGTGTGGGAATCCAGAGCACACGGCTGCTTAAGCAGCTGCTCAGTACAGCAGTGTGGGAATCCAGAGTACACGGCTGCTTAAGCAGCTGCTCAGTACAGCAGTGTGGGAATCCAGAGCACACGGCTGCTTAAGCAGCAGCTCAGTACAGCAGTGTGGGAATCCAGAGCACACGGCTGCTTAAGCAGCTGCTCAGTACAGCAGTGTGGGAATCCAGAGCACTCAGAGGTGCAGTCGGAGGAGGAGCTTGCAGGGTGCTGCATTGGCTTGGGGGGGGGAGAATGGCAGAAGCCCAGAGGCTCACGGGCAGTTTCAAACACAAATTAAACGCTAGCTTGACCCTCAAAGCCCAGAGAAGCCCCATTTCACTTAAACCTTGAGCAGGAGCCGCAGCCATTAGCTCACCTACAGCATGGTTCCAACGCTCCCCGATATGGGGGATTCGCAGCTAACTACTACACTCCCATGCTCCCCTGTTCCGGAGATAGCATACAACTGGCAACTGACCACAGCAGGCCTGGCGAAGCGCTATGCCGCAGAGGCATGCATCTGTTGCAGAGACAGGATTTAAACCCATAAGTCTCTTGGATGTAGTCCGGTGCCTGACCCGGGATGCCACTCAGCTGACTGCCAGAAGCATAGAGAGCCGGCCGAAAGGACAGGAAGTGTCTGACAAGCCGAGAGGCACGTGCCATGGCGAGGACGCCAAAGTCAGGAGACTCATTTACATGGCCGCCTTTTTACAGGCTCAGTCAAAGCCATGATTTATTTGGTCTTATTTGGATTGCTTTTATGAGAGCTGTGTGCCACATCTTCATCGACTACATGCACATGACAGAAAGAATGAATGCAGCCTCTGTCAGCACTGCCGCTGTCATTCCTCATTCGAAGTGCTTCTGCCCCTGCTGATTCTGTTTGCAACAAAAATCTCCGTTCTCTCCGATTGGCTCGGTTTCATTTGTTTTCTTATCCGTACTGGCTCTTGTCTGCTTTCTTAGCCAATCATGTGGAACCATATTTGACAGGTCATTGATTGGTCAGTATGGAACATTTTGACTGGCAGAGGGTAGGGTGAAAGGTCAAAAGACCTAAGGTGAGGAGTAGGGGAGAACAATGAAGGGACAGATAGGACATCAAAAGTAAGTCATTACCTGCAGTGGTGGGTAAGCTGTGAGAGCACATTTGGACCCCAATCTACCTCCTCTGGGGCAATGTTCCCATGGTACCATTTTCACAGCAAGTCAACTAATACATCAGAATGCAGTTATATTCACTTATACACTGTCTGCTATTGTTTATAGGACTCTAACATGACTGACTTAGCATTTGCCAGTGATGACTATACAATTCATAATCACTCTTATGCATGGAACTGTGTTTGCTGTGTACAATTATGTTTCATGTGATCCTGCTATGACTCACAATAATATTCATATTTCCCCCATGAATTCATTATTTAATGAACCCATTATTTCAGTCTTCAGTCTTTGTTGCATTTCACTGTTAGCTCAATCTTCTCTGTGTCTCTCACCCAAACATATAAGCTCTCAATGACATAAATAGGCTTGGCGGCTGCTAAGTGGAGATGTGCGTGGATGCTGTCTATCCAGAAACATAACAAGATTTGACCAGTCACTCATGGTAAACAATAATTGGATTTCAAATGCAGTCCAATCCTCCAATAAGGCTCCTTAAACGGGAGGAAGGTCAGGAGTTTGGGGGCCTCATGACAATCTTTGGAAACACTTCTCCCCTATATATGCAGTTAACTTTGGGGGAAAAAAGTGTTATCCTACATGCTTTTAAAATTATGTTTTTCTTGAATGTAGTGTTGTAAATAATTACTATTTGCAAGTGTATATTTGTTCAGGCTTAAATTCCAAATCCAGTTATCAGGGGTAGTTTATCATTCTTCAGCCGTCAGAATAAAGCATCTCTCGCCCATCGACTCTGAGGTGGTGAATTATTTTCTAGTGTCTGATATGCTAAACAACAAACTGACAGAAAATCAACATGGCTGAGAGAAAATGGAAAGTTCCAATTTCATACTAAATGATAAAGATGTGAAAGATATCATAATTATTTTCTTGCATTGCCAGGGTACAGCTTTGCACAGCCAGTGCGTACATACACATAGAGCTAACTACCATTTACAGTAAAAAAATGCCATTGACTTACGAGCATCTAGATGTTACCCGTTCAATCTACACTTTGGGAACCTAAAGTAACTTCCTGGTGGCAAAAGCTGGTAGATCATTTTCAGAAGTTGCTTGAGAACAGATTTATTAAGCATTTCTTGTATAGAAGATGGGGATGTTAAATGTTATAATTTAACTATACATTTTTATCCAGTGGGCACTCCAGCACTCTCTGCTGTCAGTGTATGCACCCAACCCTTGTATGGGCTGATTTGTACTGTTTGTATATCTTGACTATGAACACCAGGGCCCAGTAGTTTTAAACTTTTAATCCCTATCCAATCGGATAAGATTTAGAAATCTCATATTTTGTGATCCAGGATCAGACAACTCCAATTTTGTCCAGGTATTTCAAACAATTCAGAATAGGATCACCCTGATCCAGATTCAGACTTTTCAAGATTACCAGATCCTGAATATCAGTGCTTTAATCCTACCCATCACCACCTATTGGATATGAAAAACATACGACAGACAGTATAGCAATTTAAAGCAATTTATTAAGGATATAATTATGAATGATATTTTATATATCATTTTATGATCACAAACTTATTATTTGGTTGTTCTGAGAGGTAGGCAAGAGGCCACTGTAAATGTGACTAAAAATAAATGAAAATCATAAAGACTACAAATTATGCATTATTTATATTAGCAAACTTTACAATCTTATTTATATTGAAACATATTTTTAGATTAATTGTATAGTACATTTTTTCCTGTTAATCCAATCTAAATCCACCCCCTCCAGCTGGATCAAGGTAATCCTGATTTTTTGATTTTACCATCCATGTATTCCAAGTCATCAAGGGTCTGAGGTATCAAATGAGCCTCAAACCATCACTCTGCTGCCAGATATGCAGTAGATATGGATGGATCACATTAAGGGTTGTTTCTCCTGACAAATTTTCTTATTGAACTCTAGGAAAAAATAAGTCAGGAGAAGAAACCCTTCAAGTTATCTACCCATATCTACTGTATTTCTGGCAGCAGAGTGATGGTTTAAGGCTTGTTTGATACGTCAGACCCTTGATGACTTAGAACCATTTAGCCAACCATGTGTTCCATACTGTTCCAGTGTAATTTACAGCTAAATCTAGTCCCACCCCCAATTCCCATAGAGATCCATTCAAATGCAGAGACGTTATAGTATCACTTGTAAGAGTATTAATGATTTTTTTTTCTCATAATAAATTTACTTCAATTAAAGATTGGATTTCTTTCATTTCTTCAGTGTGAGATCAAGCTAATTCACCAAACGGTGAATTTTTTATAAACCTTTTCACTCATCTTTACCAGGCGTGCCAATAATAGTGGAGGGCACTGTAGATCCATTCAAATGCAGAGACATTATAGTATCGCTTGTAAGAGTACCAGAAAATAAGATATCAAGAGTATTTTGATGTTGTTGGGTCACAGACATCAGGAAGTCATGGCATGCCAAAGATATGCGACCAAATATAAAAAATGATTACTTTATTTTATATATAAATGCATGGGTGCCAATAATAATTGTGGCACACTTGGTTTTGTTAAAAATTATTATTTCTTGATGTGGAATTTTCTTTTCACTTCCACTGAGTATGTGAGCTGTCATAAAAATGGCTGCCATGGTCTAAATAAGAGTGTTTGTCGTCTCCTGGAATCCAAATGGCCTCAGGGTATGCAGTTTACAGATGGGCAATGACTGCTGGTAGTAGTACATTCTCCTGTCCTGCCCACTACACACCACCAGAGACCACAGAGAGTGTTATCTTGCCAAGGCACGAAGCCAGGATAATCAAGATCGATCTACACAACATTCCAATACACTTGCACACACATACAACCTGGTCAGCCGAAGAAACATAACAGTTTGATGACAAAAATATCGAGAGAAATATTATAGCATCTGTATTGTGAGTGCATTCTATATAATGTATAAAGCTTGCATTTTTTTCAGCTCATTATATCTTTGGAGGATTCTGACTGATGCCTCTTCTATGATTCTGCTCTCATAACAGACGGGTGACATACTTCACTCGCCAGCTGTCTGTTGTGCATCAGCGTATTCTCAGCTCCAAGGTCCGATAGCAGCACTGATCTGCCCTGCTCCTGAATATCCTAGCTTCAGGTTGACAGGGGCATGACTGGGGCTCCAGGTAGGGAGGGTTTGGATACTTTTTGTTTGGTTTATTTTCCAACTTATAAAGGGTCTGCAGATGGTGTTTATTTATTTATCTATTTATTTTTGTAATTCAGTATTAATTTTTTATTCCTTTTCTCCCCAGAATCAATTGTATTATATCAGCACTCACTGCTGGAACCCCTGCTATAGATTTGGGAGTGCACAGACAAGCACGCACTCTCCTCTGAAGCACGCTAGGCTAAGCGTCACTTCTTATCGCACCACAGCTCTCAAGTCAGCCTCAAACAGAGATGAGTTGGAGGAAGACACTTCATGCGCAACTTGCAGAGGGATTTGCTGGCACCCCATTGACCAGCGGGGGTCGCTAAGAGAGGGATGAGACATGGATCTCTGCTGACTGAATCTTCCCTACCCTTTGGTAGCGGAGCAGCCAATTATGCACCACCCAGTAGGCCTACAGGCCACGGTCTGGAATTCAATCTCAGACCCTGACCCATCCATGCACTAGATACAGGGATCCTCAATCTTATTCTGAAAGGGCCGGTGTAGGTGCAAGCTTTTGTTCCAACCAAGCAGTAATACACCAGATTCTGCTAATCAAGGTCCTTTGCAATGACGAGTAGTTGATTAGTAGAATCAAGTGTGTAATTGCTTGGTTGGAACAAAAATCTGCACCCACACCGGCCCTTTCTGGATAAGATTGAGGACCCCTGCACTAGAACAAGAATGGTGCCTGGTGAGCAACTGCATGAGCTACCCAGCAGTGTTCTATTCAAATTGATTTTTTGCATTAATACATTTTTCACTTCTAATTAGCTTTTTTATTGTCTTATTTCTCACTCTCTCTTGTTATTTGATTAATATGCTGTAAGTTGTTCATTCAGATCTCTCCTTTCAGGCCCACATCGCTCATATCTTGGCCCTTTTCACTTTAGAAGTATATCTTTTGATAAACATATTGTTCTTGCATGATGGAAAAAAATGGTTCATAACCTCTTTGCTGGTTTATAACCTCTTTGCTGGCCTATTGTAATGCATTACTATCTGGTTGCAATAATTTGAGCTTGAAAAGTCTCCAACTGGTAAGAATTTTGGTTGCTAAGGTACTTACAAGGACAAAAAATTCAGAACATATCGGTCTGGTACTTGTGTCTATTCATTGGGTCCCTGATAAATTTAGAGTTGACTACAAGGTTCTTCTCCTAACTTCTAAGGCTTAAAAATATCGAGAGTCTTTTGATGTTGATTGGTCACAGACTTCAGGAAGTAACAGCATGCAAAGGATATGCGACCAAATATTAAATATGATACTTTAAAAATATGTTAAAGCAAAATCTTCTAATTTTCTGAGACACTGAATTTTGGGTTTCATTAGCTGTAAGCCATAATCATCAAAATTACAAGAAATAAAGGCTTGAAATATTTCACTCTATGTGTAAAGAATCTATATAATATATGAGTTTCACTTTCTGAAATGAGTGAGAAAAAATATTGAACTTTTTCACGATATTCTAATTTTTTGAGCTGCACCTGTATATCTGTTCTGTCTTGGATGCGTTTACCCAGTCTTAAAACAAGCTGTGACTATTCTTATGGGTCCTTACACACAGGCTGTCCCCTATCAGAGTCTGTGTAAAGAGTGATATGATGCCAGCTGTTACAACCACCTTAATCTATAAAATTCATGCGTCATCTGACACTGTTCCCTAATAAGCCACCCTCTCGGTCACGTTACAGACACTGTGCAAGCTGCAGGTTAGTATGGATTCCTTGCATGCATGTCTGTACAGATAAGCCTGTGCATGAGCTACATTTTGCTAATTGGGTTGCATTACTAGTGTGTCATGTCAGAAATTTGTGCATATTCTCACTGTAATACTGCAGACCTATAACATTTTTGTGTATTTCTCTGCTCTGTACCTGGTACACCTCACCGGCCTATACTGTGCTGCTGGTGGCTACATTCATTCTTATTAAAATATTGCAAGATTTTCCTTGTAACTTTACATATGAGAGAGGAATGAATATTTGCCAAGATGCAGCAACTTCTATAGAAATAAAGATATAGAAGCTTTAAAAATACAGAGCTAGTATTAAATGCAGAGATTCAGTGGCTCCACTGTACTTCTAAAACTGACCAGCAAAAACTCCTGTACTTCTTTAAGTTGTAAAGTAGTCGTCTTTCATTTCTTAGCCTTGAAGGATCATGTAAAAAAAATGCACATCAAAATGAAAGTATCCATACCTTCTCCTCAATTCTGCTTTGAATGGTACTCATATTTGTAGAGTATATGTCATCATCATTCTAATTTCATCAAGCCACTTTCCTTAGAATGTTCTGAACATGCTATTTTCATATTTTCATCTGGCTTATGGCGATAGTATGATCTATATAGATTTTTTGCCTTTTTAATAAAAAGCCTTTAAAATTCAGCATGTCAATCTAACCTGAATGGATTCAGCATCCATAAAATAATGACATGTAAAAGGTATGCCACACAAAATTAATTTTCTTGGTTATTTAAAACTCAGACTTCAATGCACCATTTAAACTCATGGAACAATGCATAATTTATGTCCAGCTAATAATGTGATAAAAGCAAACTGTTTGTGTTGATAGAGAATATAGCATTTCAGTTACATTACCATCATATTTCATGAGAAAATGCATATAAATTATTTTAATCAATTAGAATACTTATTTAATATATTGTTGTTTCTGTAAACCATACAAATATTGAACAACTGCAGTATTCATCAGTGCCAATGTGATGTCTCTAATCCAAGAACCATTTTTAAATGCCAAAAGTGTTGCTGGCTTTTGCAGCACAACATCTCTTGTGGCCTAAATGTCTACATTCATCCCTCAAACTATTGTCTTTTCTTTCAGTCGCATACCCTATATTTTCTCACTCTATCATGTGCAATATTTCAAATCCCCTATTCTGGTATTCATTTATTTAGAAAAATAAAAGGCTGCAGTGCTGTATACTGATTTATATAAACCTTAGTAATAACACATTGGAGCGCGGAAATACTCTTCTCTTTTCTCTGTATGCACATGATTATGTGTGACTGCAAGTGCGATTACATAACTGTTACGCAGTTTTGGTGCCTGTGAACCAGACAGAAACACACATTACTGCACTATCGAATCTTCCTCTTTGACTTTGGTTTCAAAGGAGGACATTGCTGGCCTTATGATCATCCACGCAAAGTGTAATGTCATACAGAAAAATAGTTTATGCACAATACGCAACAAGAGAACAAGAGAAATATTTCACGCATTGAGGAATGACAAATACCATTATTCAGATATGGTGTTAACAGACATCTTGTATAAGTCACTGCTAATTATAATACGGCTCTTTTTGTAGTAAACATGGGGTTAGCTGAGTTTACTGAAAACCCCGCCTTTTCGTTCCATCTGGTGGCAACAAGCGTAATTACATCATCATTGTACTTGGTCATTGGCTGAAGGGACTTCTACCTCTTAGCCAATTGAATTGTCGTATAATGACGTCATCTTAAAACTCAACCCAGGTTGGTTGAAAAGGAGGAGCTGAACCGTCGCTGACGTCTGGTAGAGACTGGCTAAGCAATGTGATTGGTTGTACTGGGCAAGGTGAGGGGCTGTTGCTAACAGAAAAAGAGCGATAGTGAGAGAAGTGTGGAAAGAGTGAAGAACAGTATACAGGGAATGTTAAGAGAGAATGATGCAAGGTATCAAAATGAATTGAAATTAGCAGCTGCATGAACAATTCCAGTGCATCTGGCGAAATGATCAAATATTATAATTTGAAAGAAAACTACTTCGCATAGTTTTCCTCCTCTAACTTGTTCGTTCGCTCTCCCACAAGTAAACTGAGAAATATACGAACCGCGAAAACTAGGATGGGCTAAATTGTAGTTTTTGCAGCAGGAGTAACTAGAGTAGCAAATTACCTCATAAAACAATGAACAACGCATCCCAGAGTGCACCGTTGGACTGGGAGTAGTGTCTGTGCTGTTCATAAATAATTATTCATATATAGGGAGTATTTTTGTGTTTTCAGATTGGCTATTAGCGTACTTTTTCCTTTGCTTAGCCCACCTACTTGCTGTTTCTAAGCCTCCCTGATCTCTAATTGGGTATTGTAAACTTTGTGCCGATGCGCCGGCTAGGTATTTTCCCACAGCTCGATTCGCTAATGGTCAGTGTCAATTACCTGTAGTTTGACAGTTGGCCACGCCCCTGTGTTTAATACCTTAAAACTACAGGCTACTGTACCTGTCAGTGATTTCTGATTGGCTAAGCGGGCCAGCTGTTAGAGATTCATTCACCATTTTGTGATTGTAGTGTAAAAGGGATTCAGTTTTCCTCCTTTGGGTTGCTGTGAGAAGAAAGATATGTTTTACCAAGGAAGAATAAAGTAAAACCCTTGACAAGCAACAGCCATGGGCGGAAGTGTAATTTCAGTAAAATTCCTACTGTCTCGACAGCAAACAGCACCGTAAATCTTTTTTTCGGGGTGAGTTGAACAAACGAGTTTATACTCTCTTCTTGTCTTTCAAGCAAACTAGGATAGGTTGCTATCTGGCTAGCGCTATGTTATCTGTGATGCTGTTTTGCGACCGTCTCCGTCTGGAAGAAGAGTAAAGAGAGATGTATCGCTGTCTATCTTGCTACATAAGTATTGAAACAAGACGAATAGAAAGAGGTGCACGGAGTGGGGGTGCGGGGGGTGTATAGTCTAAACTTTGCCAAAAAAATTGTCTTAACACCAAGACCCTGGAGCTTGCTAACGTTAATTAGCTAACCTAACGTTAGCTATTTTCGCCACTGCGTCGCAGCTGCGACTGACAGAGCTAGCTAGCTAGTTAGCACTGCCCTAAGTTCTAAACTTGACTTTGTACCGTTAATTTGCAACAACAAAGATACCCAATTGCACCTATAACAGTTAACTTACTCACCAACGTCAACAATTATTAAATAATTCTTATTTCCACGCCACAAGTAAGTTGTTTTGGTTTGATAGCTGCTTATGTAGCCGGCTAGCTAGCGACAAGCTATTTTCAATTTGATTAATTTAACGCTGCGACTACTACGCTACGACTGCTAACTACTACTACCAGCTGCTACTATTGCCACTTCGGCACCTGCACACTAAAACGTCATGCTTGGTTTTAGCTGAACTTTTTTCTTTCCACGTCGATGTATTAATATTTATTAACTTATTGTGTTGTGCAATGACTTATTAATTTGTATTAACGCTACTTTGTTCGTTCAATAATGTCAATTAGCTAGCTAACAAATGAGGTTAATTGTAAAGGGATATTTCTCTGTGTATTTTATAAGCGAGTTAGCTAAGTAACTAGCAGCATTTGTTTCTAAAGAGAGGCCTGTCCAGCGTCACTCGATCCTGTTTTGCTGAGACCGTAATGTGCTTTAGTTGCAACACTCCCCATGTAGTAGTACCTACTGAGGTAGTGCTAGTAGTTGTAGATCGTAGTAAACTGTTGTACAGCCAATGCTGGGCTTACTACCGTCAGAGCCACAGCCAGCTACCTACATAATGATAAGTTGCAACTTGTATAACGACACTAACGTTAGCTCGCTAAGGTTAGCAACGTAAATTAACGTTAGTTAACCCTCGTAGTGACTTAACGTTACAATAATTAACTTGCGGGATTACATTTAATAGTGACATTTTATATTGTCATTGGCTAGCATAGTGTTTTATGTACAACTTTTAAAATGTTATTGTACATTTTGTGGTCAACTATTGCGACTATTTGTAACTGCAGCGCTATTGATAATCTGGCACTGCGTGTCTGACCTGTCTATATCGACCGAATGACGTTATTTTTTTATGACTGCGTTTCGCACTCATGTCCAATAATAATCGATAAGAAATAGGCTAATTATGAGTCTTGACGCTTGTTTTCTGTCATTGCGTTTAGACATATTTAGATTTTGGTAACGTTTAAATGTACCAACATAGATAACAGTAATTTAGTATTTAATGGCAAAGTAACAGCGGTTACTGGAACTGTATTGATACTATTGGAACTCTAGGTAACGTTAGCAAACGCTAGTACTGACAGTACTGCCTCAAACTGCTGAAACATCACTACAAAGGTTTTTAGGAGTCTGTTACCAACGTTATGTATTCACTTTCACGCCACTATGTACAAACCTCCAAATGAAACCACCGGAGAAAATATGCTTTAGCATTATGGAATTCTATCAGTGCTCTTGTAGGTTTTTCCTGTTGTTGATTATGTGCGTTCCCTGGTGACCTAGTTAAGGCAAAGCGAACCTGATGGTGTCCCGTGCGAAACTGCGCTCCCGTACACCCACATTGTACAGTACTGCACTACCTTCACAGTGAAGTGCAGTGCAGCAATCCAGTCCACTGGCCTGTGGAGTGCACTGAAACGTAGTGATATGTCAGGGCACACATATACACGCCGCACGTTTGGAGCACAATACTCATAATGATAATAATATAATGACGTACGGGAACAATTTGGTGCAGTGTGGCCCATCTCAAGACTCCTGTCACAGTGCAGTCCTGCACCATTGCACAGGGACACAGGCATGGTATAGTTTGCTTTTCTGCTGTGCAGACAGTGTTTTACATCTGCTACAGACACCATATTATACTAGACACGCCGATGGCTTTTTTCTCTAGAGTGTATTTACAATGTCATAAGCTGGTATTCATTTCTATCAGTATAATATTTCTGCGTGATCATCTGCATCAGTTTTAGCACTTCTATAATGTAACCCGATGCCCAAAGGATTATGGTTGTGTGCTGATATATTTGCGTGCTTTGAGTTTGTCTCTGTACATTACCTGACTGTACATATGTATGTAGTTGGGGCTTAAGTGGTGTCAGCTTTGGTCCTTTTTAACAGGGGAATTCCTGGCAAAATAACTAATCCCAAGCAAATGAATCTGTAATATTGCTTTTGAGGCACTGGGCGTATGTGTGGCAATTATTTTTGTTATCTGTCATTTTAAATCAAACATTTAAGAATTCAATAAGTGCACATGCACATTAAATGCACACGTTTTTCAGTAATTGTCTTGTTCAACTAAAGAAATTCTGCTCTGTTAAGGTCGTGATTCTAGGCATTTGCTGACGTTATTATTAAATGCGGAAATATGCAGGCTTTAGTAATGTATTATTCTTCAGTATTTTTAAATAGGCCTACCTTTTAATCCAATGAGTGACCTACCTACTGTTAAAGCTAAACAGAGTAAAATAACCTTGGAAATGTGGTCATAATTAAGAAACTTTATATAGTTGTGGATGGTCTCAGTTCCTGTTTCTTTTTTCTTTCCTTTTTTGCTTGTTTAAGGAACATGGATCATCTGGCAGAATTTCAGAATTGATGTTTTTTGTTTTTCTAAATAAACCACACTAGTAAAGGGAAAGAAAGAGGATGTGAAAGAGGCAGCGATGGGCGCAAAGAGAACATTGGCATTCACGTAGGAGGAAGTGACGTCATGGTTTTCGACAGGAAGTGCGGATTTGTGCCAAGGCGCTGATGGCATCGGCAAAGAAAGGGTTCAAAATGTTCACCAGAATGAGAGAGAGCGAGAGAGCGAGAGAGAGAGCGAGAGAGAGAGCGAGAGAGAGAGCGAGAGAGAGAGCGAGAGAGAGAGCGAGAGAGAGCGCGAGAGAGAGAGCGAGAGAAAGCGTGATAGAGAGAGCGAGAGAGAGCGAGAGGAAGGGAGGGAGAGACTGAAAATAGAGCGAGAAGAATTCCCCCACAGTCACTCTGGCCTTTTGGGCCTGGAGCCCCGTGTGACTGTGTGTGTGAATCTGCGGACGCGCTCGTCTGCTTGCCAGAGCTTTTATTTTCTACAATTTGTGTTCATTATATCACCATGATACAGCAGATTATAATGCAATCTGTCCTGCATGCTGTTGGCTTGGGTATGCAAATGAGAGGCAGAATCAGAAGGGGCGGGGGGCACTTGTTTAAGCTTTTCCCTCTTCTTTTTCTCAATATGATCGACCACAGATTGCTTGTGTGAAAGTTCTTGTTTTGATATCAGTCCCATTATCAGCTGTCCAACAATCCCATTATTGCTGAAATGGTCCTGCAGCTGCAGGTGCTTATCGTTGAAATGTATCAGTGACTTAGGTTTGGCAGTGAAGGCCCGTCCTATACAGAAACGTGGGCTGATTAATGTCTTTTTCGAGTTGAACTTAAAACCGCCAAATAATACACATTTAACCAAATGGCAGGGAGTGATAAATGAAGGGAGTGATATCCTCTCTGATGCAGTAGCATGTGGATCGTGGAGGTATATATACAAGGACAGGCTGGTCTCTAATTCCACTGCAGTGTATCCTACACCTGCCCTCAGCAACGGATCTGAGGCTCTGAATCATACCCGGCGGCAGCTCCCGAACAGCGGCGCAAATAAAGCCTCGTCTTGCTGATGCGTTGCTTTCAGTCTTTCTGAGAACTCTGCATGCGCGTCCTATAGAACTCTGCATGCGCGTCCTATAGAACTCTGCATGCGCGTCCTATAGAACTCTGCATGCGCGTCCTATAGAACTCTGCATGCGCGTCCTATAGAACTCTGCATGCGCGTCCTATAGAACTCTGCATGCGCGTCCTATAGAACTCTGCATGCGCGTCCTATAGAACTCTGCATGCGCGTCCTATAGAACACTGCATGCTCGTCCTATAGAACACTGCATGCGCATCCTATATCATGGAATCTTCCGTTAGGGAAATTGTCAGAAATATGGTTTATTCAAAGCAGTTTTCCGTGTATAAAAGATTTACAACCCAAGTTGCATGGTTCTGTACCTCTGTGTAAATTGAGTCCCAGGCTGTATGCTGGGTGCAATTTACCGGTTCCACACACCTGGGATTGGACCTGGTGGAGGTACCGCATTCGAAGTGAATTTGTGGATTTGAACCCGGAGCTTTTCCATAAACAAGTAATATTTGTGACGGACAAAAATGAAGCCATGCTGGTATCTGATATAACCCTCGAGTTAATGAACATTGAATCTGGTTGACCAAATTGGATATTCTCAATTCGGAAAAACCTATGACCTCAATAAAGAACCTATTGACATTATGACTGACGATAGTGGAGAAAATACCTAATTCAGCCCATTACAAAGATGATGATGTTAAATAAAAGTAGTCTTGTATTGGATATTATCTGCATACTTTTGTACCCCCTTGATGGGATAAGCATGCAAATCAATGTTCTGTTCAGAGCGGTATGTGACATGTAGGCTATATAAAACCGAAAGAAATAACCTCGCTCAGCATATTTACTGTATTTTAAAATGATTGATTGTGTAGCAGTTGCCCAGGATGTTAACTGTGCTGCAGTTCACACATTCCCTTTTTGAGAATAGACGTAGTTTGGCTCGTTCTGTTGTGATAATGTTAATATTCCCACAGTCACCAAAAATAAACAAAAGCAAAATGTAGAGCATCGCTCCAAAGGTACACCATATTCTGCCAAACAGCTGGCACTGTGATTCTGCTAGTGCATTTTTCTGGAATAAAATAATTTGATTATTAATCTCTTACCCTTTCTTGCTTTCCCTCTAGTCCTATTTTTACCAATCGTTGATTTGCTGAAGCTATTTACAATTTAGAAATGCATGAACACTTAGAGTTGGATTTGACTCTGCTTGCCTTGATCATATTAATGTAACAGAATTAGTCCTCTTACTCCACCTTTGTGAAGTGGGCCCTCGGGGCCCTCGGGGCCCCCGGGGCAGCTCTGCCGTGGGAGTAGGTCATGGTATGGGACCATATGTTTGGCTATGCACACCGATATGGTCCAAATAGCACAGGGAGAGAAAATAAACCCACTGCTAATTTTTATTTTGTGCCAGAAACTTTCATTTAACACGCTCAAAGGGAAGAAAAATTTGTAAATGTATAAAGGTTTCTGCCATGTTTACGGCTGCTCTCAGGTGTCTCTGTATGGACATAATTTCCACCTGCATGGGCCAATTACTGTGCATTTGGACAACCCCATTGCCACAGACTTAGTTCTAGTCCAGTACCTCCTGAACAATTAATTTGGCAAGCCGAATACCAATTTTGCTCTAATCATTTCTGATTCTTTTCGCTTCAGAGTAACTTAAATTAGCCTGTGCCCAGTGCCACCTAAATTGCAGCAAGACTATCTAATGTAGGCTAAGTAAAATATCTAGCCTATAGAACTGGAGATTTTTGTCAAGGTCGAGAAAAATATATTTCTCCCCCCCCTTCCCATGTCACAGGCTTGTACACAATGCAAATGCAACTATTAAACAGAATCAAAAGCTCCAGATATTCATAACTGGCAACAAGAATTGAACATTCCATTATCTTTAACAGAAAATTGAATTGCAGTTTCTGTTCTCTTAGAAACACCACTACAGTTGAGTGAAGTATCGCACATTTTATGAATTGAATCATTTGGAGAAAAGTTACCATATTAATGCAGGCGTTTTTGCATTTTATTCCGGCCTTTGTTTGGAGATTGTTTCTCTTGGTTCTACTTTCAAGGCAGCTTGGCAGAGCACGTGTTTACATTTCTTTTCAGCTATCTTCAATTATAGATTATTTCTGAATTCTTACTTGATAACTCAAACTGTCCACACAGCTATTTATAGTGCAGTTTGGAAAGGCACACGGCCCTGCTTTGACTGGGCAGAGTGAATTCACATCCCAAACCACAGCTACTCTATGGCCAAGGCTGAGCGTTAGTGAAGTCAGCAGTGCAATTTAGTGTAATGTATTTAATAATAATGATAATCAACTGCCATCTCTATCTTTCTTCTCCATTTTAGCATCTTCAAAAGCCCAAGGACAGAACAGGAGGCAGAGCAACGGAGAGAGAGAGAGCGAGAGAGAGCGAGGGGGTGGGAAAAAGACACAAGAAACTGAAGAAAAGACTCAAACAAATAAGAGTGACAGGGAGCAGAGGGAACCTGTTGTGAAGAACAAGAGGACTGAAAGGAAGCAAATAAGAAAAGATGAAGCCTTTGAAAAAGCAAGGTAGGCGGTCTCCCCCGTCAACCCGGGCGAAGGGGGGGAAGAGGCGGGGGGTGGCGGAGACGGCTGGAGAGGGAGAGAAGAGGGAAAAGCAGGCTCAGGACCCCGAGGTGCAGACGGCGACCGCGCGTCTGCTCTCAGTGCCGAGCAGACAAACCCCGCCCGTCTCAGACACCTGTCGAGAGGAACCCGTCAGGTGTAGCAGAACCCCAGACAAGGAGGGGCCGAGGGACGGAGCAGGGCCACTAGAGACCACAGAGGATTGTGGGAAGCCGGTGAACCAGAGAGGGAGCCCCAAAGCAGGAGGCACGAACGGCAGCGGTAGCAACAGCACGGCCAGCACCAACAGCAGCCCCAACCCATCGTCCAGCCGCAAGACGGCCACGTTCAAGGCCAGAGTGCCAAAGAAGAAGTACACCTACGAGCACTGCACCAGCACCACTTCCACCCCCCCACACAACAGCAACGGCAACAACAATAATAGCAACAACAACAGCAAGGGCGGCAACAGCACAGGCAGCCAGTCGGCGGCGGCAAGCACAGCGGTGAGCGAGGACAGCACGGACACCGACGCGCACAGCCACAGCAGCGGTCCGCTGGGGGGCCGGCGCCCCGACCGCGGCCCGCCGGGGGAGGGGGATGCGGAGCGACCGCCCAGCTCTGTGCGCTCGTCCTCCACGGACACGGCAAGCGAGCACTCCGCTGACCTGGAGGTGGTGGAAACGCCCCCCGACCCTGGCCGTGATACCATCGCCGACCCCGGCTCCCTTCACAGCCCCCTCCTAGGCTCGCCTGTCCTCCCGTCGCGACCGAACTCCTCGCAACAGGACGGGGCCCTGCAGGGGGCGCTGGGCGAGGCCCTCTCCAAATTGCTGAAGAACCAGCGAGTGCTGGTCCGGCAGCAGCTGAGGGGGCAGGACAGAGAAGAGGGCGGATGGAGGGCGGGGCTGGCTAACGGACCCCCGTCCCCCGTGTTTTGTGTGGGCATAGTGCGGCAGGTGGGGGGCGAGCAGTGCACCGTGTGGGTGCAGCTGAATGGGGAGAGGGTGCTGTGCCACTACCCCCTACCAGACAGGACGTCCCACAAGCGAGACGCTGATCTCATACTGGACACCCCGCCCCCCGGCCCTGCTCCCGTGGCCATAGGCACCAGGGTGTGCGTGCCATTTGGGGGTGGCAGGGAGGGTGGGGAGGGGGCCGCACAGCTGTACAGGGAGGGTGTGGTTTCTCAGGTGGACCCACACCCTGCGGTAGCCTTTCCTTACCGTGTGATGCTCTGTGAGGACAGGGAGGTTCTGTGGGACGCGGCGGCCGGAGACGAGGAGAAGAGGAGGGCCAGCGCGCAGGCTGTCTGGGTGTCGCGCCAGAGCCTGCGTCTCCTCACCCATGCCTGGGAGCTGCCCCAGCCCGAGGAGAGGTGGGAGGGAGGGGAGAGGGGGATTAAGAGGGAGGAGGAGATTGAGATGGAGGTGGAGCCGGACATGTTTCAGCTGAGTGATGGGGGCTCCAGGCACAGACACGGGTTCCCGTCCAGGGCCTTGGGAGGACAAGGCTTCTCTTCTACACCTTCCTCCTCCATCACCTCCACCACTGTGCTGAGCCTGGCAACAGAGAGAGACAGAGAGCGAGAGAGGGAGATGGAGATGGAGAGAGAGAGGGAAAGGGAAAGGGAAAGAGAGAGGGAGAGGGAATGGGAAAGAGAGCGGGAGATAGAGAGGGAACAGCAGATGCAGAAGCAGCAGGCTCTCCAACCCCAGACACCGGAGGAGGACATGGAGGTGTCGCACTTCAGCATGGCTCAGCTGCAGGAGGGGGGTGTGGCCACCGGGGCAGGGGGAGCCCCGCACAGGCATATCCTCTCCAAACCCCCTGGCTACCCCAGCCCCCAGCTCTCAGTAGTCCGGGGTGTCGGAAACCCCCTGGGCATTCCTCCGGTGGCCCACCTCACCCTCAACCCCCTGGTGGGCCTCCATCCCCCACCCTCACCTGTGCTGCAGGGCCCTGAGAGGCCCGGGATGATGGCTATCGAGGCCCACCACCTACCCCCGCTTCCCCCCTCCTCTTCCTCCTCCTCCTCTGCCCGCAGCTCGCTTGGTGCCCTGGACAAGACGCCCACGCCCGGCGGCGGCACCCCGGGCGGAGGCTCAGGCTCCACCTCCTCCTCCTCCTCCTCCCGCTCACGCACCCCGCTGACGGCCGCCCAGCAGAAGTACAAGAAGGGCGACGTGGTGTGCACCCCCAACGGCATCCGCAAGAAGTTCAACGGGAAGCAGTGGAGACGGCTGTGCTCGCGCGAGGGCTGCATGAAGGAGTCGCAGCGCCGCGGGTACTGCTCCCGCCACCTGTCCATGCGCACCAAGGAGATGGAGGGCGGGCCTGAGCGTGACCGGGGCGGAGGCAGCAGCTCAGGCACCGTCACTCCCTCAGACATGCGGCTGGGTGGGGGCCGGGCCAGCAGCGAGTTTGACTGGGACGACACATCGCGGGACAGCAGTGAGGCCAGCAGCCGCGGGGGGGACTCGCGCCCACGCCTGGTGCTCCCGTCCATGCTCCCACAGGACCTGTCCCGCTTCGACTTCGAGGAATGCGAAGCGGCCAACATGCTGGTGTCCCTGGGCAGCTCGCGTTCAGGCACGCCCTCCTTCTCGCCTGTGTCCAACCAGTCGCCCTTCTCCCCCGCCCCTTCGCCCTCACCCTCGCCGCTCTTCTTCCGGCCCGCCAACTTCAGCCCCATCACCGCCCCGCCCGTCCTCCAGCACCGCCGCCACCGCCACCTCAGTGGCACCGGGGCTGGGGCCACACCCAAGCTGGGCACACCGGGGGCGGAGCGTGAGCGCCACCCCTCTGGGATTCCGCCCTCTTTCCAGACAAACCTCACCTTCACCGTACCCATGAGCCCCAGCAAGCGCAAGCCGGATGCCCCCCTGCCTCCGCCACCGCCCTCTATGCAGGATTACCCCAAACCAGAGCTGGAGCACGGGGAGCACGGCATGGGCCTGGGCCTCAACCCTGCCGCCTTCCGCGTGCTATCGCCCCAGACCCAGCCGGGGGCGCCTTTCTCCCGGCCCCGCGGCATTAGCAGCCGGCCCCCCTCCTGCACGGCAGCCTCACCGCCGCCCATGCTGGTCTCCCCCACGCCTCCCTCGCCCCTCCCCCAGGACCCTGGCCTGCGCCGCCTGGTGCCCGTGTCCCAGCAGGTCCCGCGCGACTCACCCGTCATCGTCCGCAACCCCGAGGTGCCCCTGGCCAAGTTTACAGAGCGCCCCCGGGGACGCGGGGGTGGGGTTGGAGGCGTGGGCGGGGCCTGCTCCAACGAGCACAGCCAGACCCCCCTGCCAACGGGCGGGCTGCAAGTCCCGGTTCCGATCAACGGCGCGGCGACCAACGGGGCCGTCCTTCTGCGAAGCCCCGCCCCTGCGCTGGTGCTGGTGTCTTCCGCTCCCTCCTTGCCCGCAGCTGCACCCCTCAGCCGCCCGGCCCAGGCCAGCCCCGCCCTGTCCTGCATCTCTGTATCCAGCCCCTCCTTTGGCCCTGCCCTCGCTGCCTCGGGGGGACGTGATCGGGGGGGCTACGCCGGAGCCTTTGCGTGGCCCCTGCAGCAGCCAGTGGCCTGCCACCCCTCCCCCACCGCCCTGCTGCCCCTCATTCTCCCTGCCGAATCCCCGCACCCCGCCCCGCGCAAGGACATCATCATGGGCCGTCCCGGGACAGGTATGACCAGTTTTGAGGTGATATAAAGAGCACTGTTTATGTTGTGTGGTGGGAAGGGGTTCATAGAATAGGGGATTCCTGAGCTGGGAGGCAAGGACAGATAATGCATTGAAATGAATGTCAGCAGTGTCAGTAGTGTGGAGTGGTGAGGGAAGTTTAGGAATGGAAGAACGTAGGTATCATGTTGTGAATGTTTTGGGCTGTCGAGATGGAAACCAAAAAAAACAATAGGACAAGAGGATATTTTATTCAGGTTTGATTGACTTGGGCTCTAGTGCCAAAGGCTGCACTAATCAAAGGACATGGATTTAGCAGTGATGTCACTGAAGTATTTGTCAGTGTATGTGCTTACCGATCTTGGATTCTCCAAAAACAGGAGTCTTATTGTTGCCTTTCATAAACTAGATGATTTAAACGAAGCTCAATCTGTGTTTTTTTTGAGTGGGGGGGAAATTGAAATGGGTGAAATTGCACTGTACAGATCAACAGCTTTTACTTTTTGTAATTATGGAATAGACGTAGTCTAAATGGATTTAGGAATTTCAATACGGAATGAGGTATTTTGCATGTCATTAATGTAAAATGAGTTGAATAATGAACATCGTTCATTTGCTCAGAATAAGTGGGAGGGGGTGTACTTATTTATTGACATTTGGCTACACTCTACAGAAAGTGTGAATTAACTGTGAATTTGTACTTTGTTTGTGACTGTACTTGGTGCATAATCTCTGCTCTGATACATTTACCATATTGATTCACAAAAATTTAAGTCGGCCTATGCATAATGCACTGACTTTTAGGAACGGCTGGTCATGGGCAAAGATGATCAGAAAAATAACTGTGCCAGGGAGACTGATAACATCTTGAACAACTGCTTACTAAATTTAGTTGCTGAAAGTGTATGTTTTGAACAGATGTCATGTTAACTTTTTTATGGGTGTGCCCTGGGGTTCCAGAACCTTTCAGAAGGGGGTTCTAGGAGTTCTCTCGGCAATTAACTTAAAAAAATAAATGTAATTTATTTGGCATCTCCAATCCCACCTTAATTTGGAATGTCCAATTTGCGAACTATGTACAAGCATATACATCCCCTGCTACCGGCTTGGTATAGTGAAGACGACTCTTGGTTCTCCTCCGTAATATGCAGTGCCAACCAGCTGCTTTGACGCTGCAGCCACAAGCCGCGCATGCTCGGAGTGTGGGTGGAGGAGAGACAATCATACGTGAGCACAGAGAGCAAACCACGGGCACCCGGATGGCCAACAGCGGTCGCTTGAATAATGAACACTGCTATCCCTGCTCGGGCTGTCACTTTTTTCTTAAAATTTACATAATAGAGACATATGTTCAAATTTGTTTAAATTTGTACCATTCAAATTTAAAATAATTAAACTTTGCCTAAATATATGATTATTACATATTATGGTTTTAATATTAAGTTTTTATGTCACGCCTGCAAAAGTAGCTTAAACAAGTAAGGATGGTGCCTGCAAAAACTAAAGGAAAACTGAGAGCAGACACTTGAAACCTCTTGATTTATGTACAATAATTTTTTTATCAGGGATTTCTGTTACGTTTTGGTAAGTGTGTTATTTTGCAGATATAAGATATAGGCTAACTAAAATATAATGACAACAGTATCTTGACATTTTATTAAGCAAAATAAAACCAGGGAAGATCACAATGTCATTGATGCCATTCACAGCAATAAATACCTGGCTCAGTAGATCAACTGTGTCTCAAACGAAAGAAAGAATTATAACACGAGTTATAATTTCAATGAACAACAATGGCATATGGCTTACTGAAACTAAACTTAACTGACCAATCTTCTTTGGGGGGGGGGGGGGCATACCTTGCAGGAGACATTATCCTTAGTTATTATTTTGGCTCCAATGGCATAGAACCCCCAATATTTCCAAATGGTACTCCTGAGGTGCGGTGTAGTTACGATTTTTCTTGGCTCCTCCATTATGTATGTATAGCCTATAGAGTACTCAAGTGACTACGTCACGCTGGTTTCGGAAGTAAATTCCCCATTAATTTAGAGCGTAGACATTAACTAAAACTTACTTTAAAACCATTTCTAGTGATTATGTCTTACCGTCAATTTCCCGGATTGTTCAATATAACGCCCGTACGCAAACTGTCGTTTTTCTGGACCAGCTTTGAGTATATTTTACGTTTTAGTATTTTTTTTGTGAACTTACCAGCGCTGACACTGTTTAAGCGGGACACTCGCTCACCACCACTGCTGGAGTGAAAGCCATAAAGCTGACACTTTCGACATGGCCAGACTGATAGTGATACTCGCCCTTGGTCATACTCTTAGTTTCACTTCCAAGACAAAGTGATAGCCATTTTCGCTAGCAGAGCGACTGGTAGCTACTTATTTGGCCGTTAGCTACTTTCATAATAAGTTACAAGAGCAGACCGAGTGATAGCCATTTTCGCTAGCAGAGCGGCCGGTAGCTACTGCATTAGCTAGCAAAAGCGAGAGCCGGCAATGTACTACCGGGGATTCTGGGTAGTGTAGTTATGTTTTCTCAAACTTTGTTAATTATACGATTCAAATTTGATTTAAACATGGTGTTGAGTATATAATAGACTTTGTATCACATATATGTCAAAGTTTTGTTCTTACAATGCCATAATATCATCATAAGGGTGACTGAAAGATCCCGAAGTGGGGGCAGGTAATTGCTTCCGGCAGTCTTCCGGGACCAGACAGGGATAGGAGGGGGCGGGACTACGGAGCTCTATAGGCTACGCGGATGGCATGACCCGCACATGAACTTTATTTAGGCTACCAACCCTCCAGACAAAACAATAACATGGCTTGTTGTTTATCGGCCTTTGATATTGAGCGGTACCATGAGCGCAACACAGATGACCACAGAGCTGGTCTCCTTATTTCACCTAGCCAATGGGATTACAAATTTGAACCCTTAATTACATAGTCAAAATGTTTTATTTTTCTGAGATTCGAACAAGTTCGATTAACAAACAAAAAAGTGATGGCCCTAATCCTTACCGACTGAATCCCTAACTTCAAAGCCAATTATGCGCCGCCCTTGCGTGGCTGCCAGCCAGAGTTGGGACCCGCACGGGTCGGATTCGATCCGAGACTGTGGTGCTCAGTTGCAAGTGGCTTTCTGGGTAATTTTGGTCCAGTTACTTTAGTTCCTTTTTTGGAATATGTACCAATTTCTTGAGTTTGTATTTAAAAAGTATCAGTTTGCCATGCTAAAATACAAAAGTATCCAAAAGAACAAAGTATCAGTTTGAGTCCGGAAAACAACAGTCAGTCCACTATATCAGTCTGGTCTTCCCTGACCTAAGATGTCAGTGTTTGTACACTAAGATGCGTGCCGTGGATCATTGTCACACTGGAAGGTTTTAGCTTCCGAGAAGAGGAAGCCATGATTTTAGTTAAAATTGGCGTAGTCTACTTTTATAGTCCAGCTTTGCATCAATTTGAAAGAGGGGCACCAGGACCAGAGGATTTAAAATAATCCAGCGAAAGACAGACGTAATTCCATATTTCACAGAGGGGATGATGTTCTTTTCAACATGAGCCGCACCTTTCGATGGCACACATCCTGCTGTAGACCATTTCTGTAAAGCTCAGCGTTTGTTTTATCTGACCATAAAATATGATCCCAAGTGTCATTACATACATACGGTTTGGCAAATTGGTCCCCCCTTTCTTCATCCCGGGGCTTATGAAGAGGCCTCTTCAGAAATTGTTTTCTGATGACGACAAACACCCTTTTAAATCCGTAAGATCCCCAATTGCTCCCAATTTATAAACATGTCTTTATGCTCTGTTTTCATTCATACCTTTTGAGGAATGTTTACAGATTATTTATTTTTTCCCGCCATGCTCAGAAAATGTAAACTGTCCTAGTTTGAAGGTGTGGGGAGTTTTCAGGAATTTGAAGTGTATGAGTTTTGTCAGAACCGAATGACTGTTTTAGGAGACTGTTTTTGCTGTTTAAGAACGGAGCTTCCAGGGCAATACTGTGTGGCACAGTCTGCAGGGCAGTCAAACCCATTTATGAGTCCACCCACACGGATGGGTTCAATTCCCGGGACACTTTCTGTTTCTGTGATCCCATCTCTCTCTGTAATCCTCTCTGTTATCCCCCTGTCTGAATAAAATGAAGAATACATAAGGAAGGCAGACTTCCTCCTGGCATTCAGGTGGGATAGCTCCTGAAACAGTTCACTGTGAAGTTTCTTTATGATGAAAGCAGTGTAGCTATATAAATTAAGGTGACTTGGGGCTGCTGGGTGGCTTTTATTCACGAGAAGTTGCAATCCTTTGCTGCTTGAAAATAATTTATTTGCAGTGCTGAGAACATGTATTTATTTACTTAAATTGGCTAAGTGGGCCATTGAAAGTAGCGCAATTAAAAATTTTAAAAATAAAATACACAAGTAAATCAATATATTCCTACTGTTTGAGGCGAGCCATTCATTTTTAAGGCCTAAAAGATTGTTTTTAAGGCCAAACGGAAAGATAGCCCTGCTTTACGTTCTGGGTTAGGGTTCTGCATGATAGCGTAATTATCAAATAGATCATGCTTGTCAAGAATGAATATTTGGATATTCAACTCCCCAGCTGTACAACATAAACATTCTAATCCAAGTCAACCATCTTCAGGTCTGCTGTTAAAGTAACATGCATACCATAGCCCATGTCTACTCTGCTTACTTCATTTGGTTATAACTGAGAGATAAACTGTCCTATTCTTAGCACAGCCATGGCACAATAATAATTAAGCCAACATAAATAGGTTTACACTATGAAATGGAATTTGTAACTTCAGAGCAGCCTGTCCAGCAACATTATATATCCACAGGTTGTATATATGTATATTTATATATTATCCAATAATTTAAAATAAATAATGTTTCATCTTATTTTTAATTTGAACTATTCCCTGTGGTGCATGCAACCAAATGCCCTATACCTGCCACACTGCACAACTGTGTGCCCGGACCTGTCAATAGCCCTCCTCAGCTAGTATGAAAGGAGTTTCCAAAAAGGCGGCCATGTGCCGGCACTGCTGTAGTGTAGCAAGTCAACCAAAAGGTGGTTTCCCTGCAGTGTGATTAGTGTTATGGAAACTGAAATGTTTTTTACACAAGGTCAAAGGTCATGTGGAAACAACACTGGAAAAACTCTTAAAATTACTGGGCAGTGCAGTTGTTACCTCATTATTCAGCAAAAGCACGCCATTTACATTCAAACCTCACAGTTCTACCTCTGTTACAGAGACCCTTTCACATATGCCATTTAACGCCATTTCAGCCGTCACGAGGAGAAAATTTATTTGGTCCCCCATTGGGTGAATGCTTTTGATCTGATGTAGTTTCAGTATTATGCTACTTTTCCCAACATGAAAATACGCTGCTGATCGTAATGTCTTTTCTATGATTACTTTGTTGGAAGGTTAAAAAAAGGCACAGGACCACCAAAAATCACAAGAACTGCAGCCAAAATCCTGCTTCATTTTTTTAATCCATATATCTTGGTCAGCCTAGTAGTGCTAGGTGACATCATCCCCACATAGCCAATGCCAAATATCTGGATCCATAGGCTATTTCTGTAACGTACAATTGCATTATAAATGTCCTTCATTATGAATCATTGAATTTAATCAGTGGTTCTCAAACTCGTTCCTGGGGACCCCTGTGTATGCTGGTTTTTGTTCCAACCACAATTCCAATCCTATAATTTTAACAAGCTGTTCATTTTTCTCAATAGAGGCATGTCACATAGAACCAGCACTGTAGTTACCAATGGTTACAGGGACGCGCCGCCATGTTGGAGGACCAACTCTAACAGAGATGCTTAACGTTACTCGTAGTGTTTGCTACTCCATGAAACGAGTCAAGTAGCTAGATAACGCTACTATGATTGCTGTTCTACAATGACGAACTTCTGCACTGCGTATTGATGTGCGAATAAAGCTGGGAAAATGGGAAAATGTCCTTTTACATGATAATATGAGTACGCACCATAGTAGCTTAGCCACCATGCAGGGTGAACGAACTCAATTTTACGACCGAAAGAAGAGACTGGTGGTTGAAAGCATTTAGCATTCTGGATTTAGACAGCAACCAGGCTCGGATCATTACAGCATAGGATCGGATCATTAATGGTAAATTACGTTTTATGAACAAATTATAAAGTTAGCCAGTTAATATATACATAACTAGCTGGCCTAATGTACGTTTATGTGCATTATCTTAATGCTAGAAAGTTAAAAGTGAATTCATCACTAGGTTTAGCTAATGTTAGTAGCTATATCATTTGTGTGAACGACTGCTACGCCTGCGAAACATTAATGTTAACCTAATGCGATACGTCAAACATAGTGTGAACATCAAAACAGTGTTCATTTGAACTATTATTACATTGCTAGGGGTGCTACGTTGTACGATGTCTCAAAAATAGATTGGATAAACTAAACGTTACCTGTGCTGGCCAGGCAGGGTGCGAGCAATATGAGAGAATCCAGAAGAGGGCGTGAGAAAATGTAGCTAACGTAACGATATTAAGCACCAAATAACAATGTATTTGAATGTAATAATGAAAGTAACGGTAACTGTACTTTGTGTTGAACTGATTCGCCTTTATGGTGGCTACAACTGAAGTCCCTTTCGGGAAAATAAAAGTTATTCTATCCATCGAGCTAAAATATGTTTTATTGCTGAAGTAGGCTACTGTAGCCTACCGTTAATACTTTAACATGTAACGTATCACTTTGCTCCCATATGAACTACACAAGCACTTTACTTACCAAGGTGGTATACTACGAAGCAGGATTACTGAGTTAGAACTAGCTGGATAATAAAACAGCTCTTTTTACTTCAGTCCATGCATGTTCCAGATTTGGGAGGGTTCCGGGTTTTACTCAGTAATTAATCCTGCTTCGTACGTATACCCCCAAGACTCCTTATAATATTTGTTTATGTTGGTATTATTAGAATAGAATATAATAACTTATTTCCCGCTAGGGAACATCAGTTGTAGCCCCAGCAACAACAAAAAAGACATAGACGGTGGGGCAGACTCACAACACATAAACAAACCTATCAAACAGATACATCCAACAGAATCATTACATCAATAAAGTGAGTTAAGTGAATGAAAGTGCAATACAGCCATGATTAAAAATAGCCCCGGCTGTCCCGAGATGTCCAGTGTCACCAAGTAGTCCAACACACAAACTCCGCCTCCACAACTCACCTCCTTACACGCAGCGCCGCGGTCTCTGTACACCGGCGAAACGGATAAACTGTTTTGTGATGTCGTGCACTGTATATTTTGTATATTGCTTTGTAATTTTAAGCTAAGCTAAACCTGAATAAGGCTCAATGATAAAGTATGGGGAGTCTGTGGCAAGAAGACCCTTCCTGAGACAACTTGGATTTTTCTTTAACCAGAAAAAAAAGTCATGACAATGGTGGTGAACTTTCAATCTATTACAGCTGACTTTAACTAGGAATTTATACTACACTATAGTAGAAGCTTCCATGTGTGGCTTTGGCATTTGTTATGTTGGGTGCACCAGCATAGCTAATGTGACATAAAGGAATGGCATGGCAGCGAGTTGTCCCTTATAGTAATCCATGGGCTGGTGTATGCTTATATAGTAGGTAGTTGTATTAATTGATTTGACCCTGTAAATTGTGTGCATGTTCTCATGCATTGTTTGTCTGACTGATAAATGACCTTTCATGACCAGAACGGGGCTGTGGTGGACATTTTTGGCACTGGAAACTAAACGGAGACAATGAAATTGATTATTTAAGAGTCATTCCCCAATAATTGTCTCTACATAGGATGTAACTATGTGCTTCAAATGTGCAATAAAGCTGTGTTTATGTTTGAGTAGCCTTGGATAGGTTTGGGTAGATTTGGATAGGTTTGTATATGTAGCATTGGTTTTCATGTTTTTATAGATTTTGATACGTTTGGGTATGTTTTGGACACCTATATCCATTCCCCTAATCTTTTGCAAAAGTTGAAAATTCTGTAATGATATGGATGCAAATATATTTCAAATGAGTCAAAAGTGTTTATCTGTTGAAAAATTTTGAGTATCTCCTGGATTACAATGATCCATTTTAGATAGATTTTTGAACACCAAGGTACACTGTTTCAAGTTGCTTCATGGGACTTGAGCAGTAATACATATCCATTCATATTTTATACACATGCAGACAGGAGGTTTGTGAACCAGAAAATGTAAGGTTTTATCTTATTGTAACTTTACCTTAATGTTTTACCATCTTTGACTCTCAGGGGTTCACTATAAACTAGAGTGATGGAACTTTCACTGGGGATTGTGTATTCACTGCCCATAATTTACATATGAATTATGAAAATACATTCATTTAAGGCATGATCATAAATGCTACAGGGGTCTTCTTTAATTTTAGTCATTGGTGTTTGTGCAAAATTTACATCTGGAGTTATAAAGCTATAAACAGAACAGTACAAAACAAGTGAAAATTGGCTAAATTAAGCCTCTGCGCAAAGGGGTTAATGATAAACGATTTTGGACCAATTGCATTCCAATGGTGACTAAGCTGTGGATTCACAACTTTAGCTCTGTAATTATTCCTATGTATTAAAGGCACAGATTAAAATGTGCTGTTACTAAACAGAGACGGACATATTCAGGTTTTATTCATCTTAGTCGGCTGTCTGCCCTCTGAATCTTTTATAGTACAATTGAATGCATAATGAGTCACATACTGTTGTATTTATTTGTTAATGACAGATCAAGATCCAGGTCCAAAGCACCATTAAATAATTTATTTCCAATGAAAAAAAATGCCTATATGTCTTTGTGCATTATAATAAATATTGATAACTTAATTATACATGTATATATCATGGTCCATTTTATGTGACAGGTACTTCATTTCCAGTGCATTTCAGACATAACATTAAGGTTATGGGTGATTCCAGAGCCTGATGTACTGTAGGACAGTCCACTGTGACTGTATGGAAGGCGCTGGGGAGATCTGCACACATCTTGCTGCAATCGATTACACTGTAAGGCTAAGAGGCTGTCATTTCCCCAGGCCAAGCACAGGCTGCACCAAACCTTCCATCAATTCCGAAAGTGGTCTTTCAGAAATGTGGACATATTGACTCTGCATCAGAGGCTGCCAGGAAGTGCATTGCAGATGATGTCATTGATGGGGATATTCTTTACTACAGGAGCAAAGCAGCCTGGGAAGGCTCTGAAATTGGTTTGTTACTGTAGTCAAAGGCAAACGTGCTAAATCCGTGCATTGAGGAACCAAAAAACAAAGATGGATGTTAAGGAGTTCTGCAAAAAAAGTTATTGGATAACCATCAGCAGGATTTTAAGCTTAATGCATACTTCCTCTTTAATTTACCCATTGGTACCCCATTTCTTTGCTGTACCCCTACTGTAGTTAATATCCACAGGGGGGTACATTTGGATATTTGTCTGGGTCATGGGAGAGGCTGTCTGAAGTTGGATTATCTTGTCTTAAGGGTTTCCTTGGGGATATAAAGTGGAAGAATAAAGTGGCCAAGACCTTGCCTTTTGTCTAAGCAACACATGATTTTAGTTAATAAGGCTTAATAAACGACTTCCATATTGCATACAAGTACAGACAGTTTCTGTGCCTTTGTCATGGGGCAGATATGTACACAGCCCCCCAAGGCACCCTAGGTGAAAAGAAATATAAATGTGGAAATCTGTTTTTGTAACGTTTTGTAATTCATGTGTACAGTTTTGCAATCCGTACTTTCGGTTTTTGCAGTCCATATGTACAGTTTTGCAGTCCGTGCGTATGCTTTTGCAATCTGTAGCATACGTATGTTTTTTTTAGTAAAATCAATCATTTTTGCAACCTTAAATCCATTTGTGAATAAAGCGTCAATTGCAGGAAAGTCAAACACGAACGTATCATGGACTACAAGTCACTTGAGGAAACGGGATAAATATTAAAGCGATATGGCACAAGAACCTGTGGTATATAATGAATATTGGCAATGCTAGGGGATAGCCCTGTCAATATTCATGATGGCCTATACCACGGGTTAGAGCGCCTTTTTATAAAAACGCTTTTATATAACGGTGTCGGCCTGTATATCTTATAACGATTCTCCAAAGAAAGACGACAACAACTTTAAAAAAAAAATGTTTTAATAGATGGCGGGAGCAGGGGACCCGTAGATATGTACGTGGAGGCGTTACGTCCAAACCCAGAGCTCTGGCGGGAAATTCTGCAGTTCATTAAGGTTACAGTCACACCTGGACTAGTGGCCCATTTCTCCTCCCAAATCTGCCAACAAGAATGCAAAGGCTCACGTAGTAGTGATGAATGAAATCTAGAGGATAGACTGCAGAGAGGATACCGGTTGTTTTTACGGCATGAGGTGGACGAAAACGGCACCGCGCGGTGGCCTGTGACTGGGTGAATGGCCCATTGATTGGTTTCTTTATTGTGTGGGCGTCCAGGCGGAACCCAAAGGGCAGACTGCCCTGTCTGCCAGCAGCTACAAGCAATCAAACCAGCATGAAATGGAACAAGTGGCTAAACCTCATGTTTCCAACTGTCAGCCAGATATGTCTCTACATACTGTATGTACTTGTAGTTTTGGCTTTCTGATGTGTATGTTTTCAAAGGTATAATATATTTTATTCTTATTAATTAAATGTTGTGTTATTATATTATGTTATGTCCCTGCTAAAGATAAAAGATCAAAAACTTAACAGACAAATAAATGAAACATAAATATTTGGGAAATTCATCTTGAATTTGGATATATTTTTAACAAATATCGTTTACTTCTACAAGGTCTATATTTGAACACACAATGCAATGTAAACTACTTTGTTGTTCCATTTATACAGTATAAAGAGGGAAGTGGTTTCCAAAAAAAGGACAAAACCCCCCAAAAAAATCTACTTCATAACCTAAATGAAACCTCTTGTTGTGTGTGTATGTGAGCATTGTAGAACTGTTTAAAAGCACATTAGTATACAGGAAGCAATAAACCACTGAGTTTGTAGTTTCACCTCCCACCACAGGCAACAAAAAGCGATTATGAGGGTCGATTCAATTGCTGAGTACTGGTATTTCTGAACAGTATTACCAATTGTGTGTTATTCATTAAATCTGATCTGCCACATGCCAAATGGACTCTACATTTAAAGCACATTTGAGTTTTGCTCCCGGTTACAGACCGTTTCTACCTCAACTCATGACACTGTCGTGCAGATTAGGCTAATACTAAACAGGTCAGTTAGCTAAAAGGATGTCCGTAAGAGCTTTTTATGAATTCACTTGCTCTACACTCTGAATCATACAAAATGAAAGCCATAACTCCTCGGGGTATTCAAGAAATTAGGCCTCGATGTTCAATAGCATTGTAGTGTTTGTGTGAAGACGGTATCGTGCTTCGAAGTAATGAAGCAGTGGTCTTGCAGTGAATTAAAAAGCAGTCAGCGATGGTTGTTAATTTCCTCTGAACTGATGTAAGGCCTCCTTAGTACATTGGAGGCCAGAGGGGGTTATACAAGTGTGCGCAGCATCCATGATTTATACGTTTTATTATTTATTCTTTATTACTATATATTGCTGTGCCTTGCCCTTCCACTGAATTTTGGGAAGATGGATTTTAGTTTCTACACTCTGCGGTATTGGATGCTCCAGAAACAGACTCAGCTTCAATACTTCATCCCTTTGTTTGTTTTTAAGAGCTTGTTACAAACATAAAAGCTGAGACATGTTCTTGCTGTGACTGATAAGGTGCCGTACAGTAGTTGACCGCCCGTAAGATCATTAAGGCTCTTTCTGTTTTATGATTGTGGTTTTTACTGCACTGTGCTGGATTGTATTTTATGCTGTGTGCTGCAACCTCTTGGCTAGGGCTCCCGTGAAAGATTTTTTATCTCAATGGGGCTCATCTGGACAAATAAATAAATAAATAAATAAGCTTTTTAGCTATTAGCCAAATTTGCAATACCAATTTGCAGCTTGTAGGCCTGTCCCTTCACAGCCTTGACCCCTGGCGGTTTTGGAGCACGAATATGATTGTGGGTGTTCCCTCCGTGATGCGTGCAGTGAGCCAACAGGTGACCGTGCAGCTGATGCAAGCCGATAGCAGCCGTCCGATTGGCCTTAGCGTGTGATGAAGTGGGAGTTTCCGTGTCGACTCAAACCCTCCCTCCCTGGGTGGCACTACTTTTTATTTATTTTAATTTTTTTTACGTCATCATCATCACATGACTCCTGTCCCTGGTCGGCACTACCAGAGTCTGGTTTCAAGCATTTCTCACAGTTTGCAAGTTAATCGTGGAAACCGTTAATGCGGTCACTTGAAATTCATCTGCAATCACTTGGCTCTCGCAGTTTGAAATGGGGTGTAATCAGCAGCTCCTGAAATAGTGCGGTAACCCACCTTGTAGCACTCGTTACTGGCTGAGAGGAGTTTTAACAGCGCTTTGGCGAGCTTGGTTATAAGGAAGGTTTTTCTGTGTCATTTATGAAACACCTCTGAAAAGGTGCTTGTTGCATATTCTGTTTTAAGAGACTTTTCTGTGGCACTTTTTAAAAAATTGCAACCATACCTGGGAATGGAAAGCGGTTATCACGACATTCTTGTTCTCGTGAAATAAATTGATACGAACAGGAAAGTGTAGCCAAGCTGCAGTCAAGCTAATAACCGGTACTTCATGACAGTCGAGCTGACCGTCGAGCTGTTCATATTCACATTTTACCCATTTGCATGAAACAATATAGCAATATAGCGGTGACATGAAAACGTGCTATGGCTTGAGGTACAATTAAATAACCTACTTTAATGCATTGCACGTTTTTAAAATGTTTAGGGATGCAAATAACCGAGCATCGGGAATAAAATCTGAATACTGACTAATTTATCCATTTTGGATGAATTAAATAATCTTGGATCTTTCGAGGTTCAAAAATGATCTACCATATGTTGAGTATGAAAACAGGAATGTATTTGTGATAAGCTTGTTCCAATTAGACTGTACGAGTGAAACTGTCTGCCATATTAAAGTAGCTGGTAGAAAGAGTTAGAAAGTGAACACCAAATTTTCAAAGCCTTGTTTTAAGGCAGTTTTAAGAACTGGCTGCCCCACAAACACACGAGACCACTTTCAATTTTCTCATTTTGAATTCATGGTTTTCCAAAAACGGGCCAGTTGCTGAGACAGAGGAGCGGGTTCACATTTTCTTCCTTCTTCTATTGTAGCTACAGGAACACCCGAGTGTGGGGGAAAGCCATGTTAAGGGCACTGTTTTAGCAGGTGTGCTGTGTAGACATGTCCGATTTCTTCATCAGACATGTGTTTCTCCTGATCGAGAGCCATTTTCTCACTTCAACTTATTTAGTGTTGACCCCCAATTGGCACTGACACCCCGAACATAATTGTAGATGTACATTTTTACCAGCTAGCTTTTGAGAAAGTTTACGTTAGATTGATAGTTCACTGTTGTCTTAACAGTATAAGAAGCCTGACAGCACATCTGGTGGCTCTGTGTAAGATTGAGGAACACCCTTCCCTCCCCTTTACCTAATACCTACACACATCCTCTCACTCCTGAGTCACACAGGCGTTTCCACTCTTCTGAGCACCAGCGCGGGGGATTTTTCAGGAGGTGACGCACAGCGGCCAGGAACCAATCCCTGCCCTCCTAACTCAAAACATCCCTTAACGGCTTTTGAAGTTCACTTCTACAGTTGGGCGGGTGATGCAAAGTGTTTAAAAACGGGCCAGTCTTTAAATTTGCGTATTCGAATCGGGTACATGCTTCAGTGTCAATGAGTGCAAGTGGGTTTGTAAAGAACCCAGGATGTGTGTGTTTGCAGGGGATGTGCAGAAACATGCTTGAAAAATTTAAAATTTACCGTATGAAATCCCCTTAAATGAGAGAGAGAGAGGGAGAGGCAGAGAGAGAATGTGTCTGTGTATTTGTGATAATGTTTGGTAGGAGTTTCTGAATGTCTCGACCTTCTGTGGTTATAGATCAGTGTGCGCTGCTGAGTGAAAGGTAGTGGGAGGGTTAAAAATTGCAATTCAGTAAAACTGAAAAGGAACGTTGACAAACTGTCTGACTCAGACCTGCCCAGACATGTTGCGTGTGTGAGAGAGAGAGAGAGAGAGAGAGAGAGAGAGCGCGAGTGAGTGAGTGAGTGAAAGAGAGAGAGCGAGAAATGTAAGGGTAAAAATAAAGACACACTCACTGCGTAGTTTTAAGTTTGTAATGGTAGGATAATGCAGTGTTATTATTACACAATGTTATTAATTAATTTTATTGAATGTATTCTTAAGCATATTTGAAGAGCAAATACTTTGAGACAGTGCTGGAACTCTTGAGATTTTTTTCTACACTGATAAGCAGAGATAATTATTATTCAAAATGGAAGGAGGAAAGCAGGTTTGTCCGTATGAACAGAGAGAGGGAGAGGGAGGAGAAAAAGGGAGAGAGGGAGAGACAGGGAGAGTGAAGAAGCCTTCCGTTCCTTTCGTCCTCTCCCTCCATTTCTTCTTCTCTTTCCAGCCAGTACCACTGGGCAAAGTGCTACCCTGCCTCTCATCTGCTACTCTTCCACACATACACACACACACACACACCGATCCTCACATACTCACACATTAAGTAGAGGCATGCACTAAATGAGGTTAGTTGGGCCACTTGCACATACGCATTGCTTTGAAGGGAAACTAATTTTGTCTCATTTTTGACACTCGGGTGCTCGCTAACAACTGCTTCTCGCTGTGAAAAGGAATAAATTGAAATCCGAAATCTGGGCTGGCGAGTCAGCGCTGTGCCCCGGTATCCCACGCACGCAGCTTGAGTGCGTGCCCTCTTCTGCACCCGCCTGCCAGCCAGCGACTGCTTTCCACACCACAGACCAAGCGCTACTAACGACCAGCTCTTCCCTTTGTTCTCCCAAAGCCACTCTCTTTCTGTTAACCTCCTGGATTCTGACACCTAGGCAGGCCTTTGATACAGCCAGATTAATGTCACGTAAGCACGACACATCACAGACACCGGCCGCCATCAAACGGACGTTTGAAAAGCGTGGCTTACCCCAGAAGACTCCCAGATGGGCCTAATCTAGTGCAAGCAGGCAGGGGCCACTCTAAATAAAGTTTAAAAAAAAATTTTAAATAAGTTTTTCAAAGCTTTTCAACGCAGGAAGGTGTTAGTTCTCAGGTGGCAGGGATGTGCAGAACGTTTTAAGTTTGGCGGCATTGCGGTAAACATCACATCTACCTGTGCTGCCTCGGGAGTTTGAAGGCGATGCCAAATGCAGCATTGACTGGTAAATGTGAACACATCATAGAGAGAACTGCATTTACTGTGGGTCAGACTGAGGGAATTAGCAAGTCAGGAGAGTCTTTGGGGGGAAATGACCAGAGCTGCAAGGTCAAGGGGTCAGAAAGTTAAAGTCCTGCTATGTGTTTCTACCACCCATGAACTCAGTCAGCTGATTTCACAAATTAGTTCTACCTCCTGGCTGAAGAATTGTGGAATTGGAGCACCTTTACTTTCTGAACCTGGATTTTACACCTCTGGAAATTACTTGTTTTTATCTACATTGTTCACTGATGTGTACGTCATCTGGATAGGTCATCATATTCACTGAGCCCACCAAATCAGCTGATCCGCATAAAGTCTAAGTTCAAAGTCACAGTCTGGTGGTCCTGCATTATTTACCGAGCAGGAGAAGGCAATGCAGTATAAATCCAATTTTGTCAATGGGTTGCTTGATACATTTGAATGGCAGTGTTAAGCTAGGACCCCGTTACTCAAAACACGGTCCTCGAGGGCAGAGAACTTCTGGTTTTCCACTCTCCCTTTACCTGGGAGTCAGATGTGAAGACAGTCTGGCCAATCAGTAGCCCTAATTGTTTAGCTAATTACCTGGGTGAAAAATAAAACCAGGGCCGGATTTGAGTATCCATGAGCTAGGATATCAAATGGGAAACAAAAAAAACCCCTCAAATAATAAAATAAAAGCAGTACTCTGAAACCAGATTTTAATTTCTGTTAAAGACTTTAGTGTTTAGCTTTGGCCTGGGTAAGCATCCATAAGGACATTTCTGTTTTATAATTTAAAAAAGAGTGATGAAGAAGTTCCTAGTTGCAGCATTCTCTCCTCTGTTCTGGAAATCTTAAAATGGCTCCTTGGATAAAAAAAACTAAGTGAAATGCATGTCATTATGAAGAAGCATAATTCTGTTATACTTGTAAATAGGGTATGAATTTAACACCAGCCACCAGCCAAATGTTACATGGTACAATTTTGATTGCGGCTGGTAGAGTTTCTACGCTAGAAGCCAATTTGGCTAACCAGGCTGTGCTATATTGTAAAAGGTAATGTGGCTGGTAAAATGTTGAAAATGGCTGGTGCTTTTTAGATTCCACTCTGGCCAGTAGGTAAAAAAAGTTAATGTCATTCCCTGCTTGTAAACCTCCCTCTGTGCAAAGCTGTTGCACGGTAAACGGCAAACGGTTTCAAGTAAATCGGTTGCCTTTTCGTCTATTAATAGTAGTATTGTGCTGTCCAGCGATTTGACGGTACATTTACACTGTAAAGCTGTGAAATTAGATTAAGTGCTAGCACACTGTAGTGTCATTTGGGTTTGGTGCCCTCAGCAGTTTATAATCTGTTCCGTTCTGATTCTGATGTGTTTGTGAGGCACTGATGTGCTGGACGTACCCGGAAGCTTTGCTACCTGCTTTTGTGTGTTGCAAAACTATCTGCATTTACTGTGGCGGCGGCGGCCTCTCCTTCTCTTCCACATCCACTAAAAGCGAGACGCACAATTCAACATAGCAGAGGCTTAAACGGCACGTAAAAATAATCGCCATTACAAACGGGAGTCGTCCTCAGTGCAGGAATGCAGAATGCGCACGCAACCTGGAATTCCTCTTTCAAACGCATGTCTGTTATCTTTAAGTGAAGTAGTTTTGGCGGCCAGTATAATTTAACCTTTAACCCCAACCTGACTAAACGTTGGTCTGTTTGAGGCAGGTTGACCTCAGAAACTAGATCTGCTGGAGAACGGACGATAAGTCAAAATGAGTTACTTTCATGTTTGGGCTCCCTGTTTGAAACTGATTAGTGTTTGATTAGTGCTAATTTCACGACATTTTTAATGGAGTGTGGCGACCAGCAGGGAAAAGATGCCTGTTTTTGTTTTATAAGTGCATCTGTCACTCACCGATCCGGAGAAATGTGTGACTGCCACACGTCAGGTGTTTCCATGGGAACACTACAAACTGCGCGCATTGGCCTTTGTCAGGGATATAAGGGTGCCTATGCCCTGAGAGGACCTTAGTGTGCCAGTCTTACAGGCTAGCTTGGTTTTCCATTGCACTACCCAGGCTTTAAGAGTACAATACATCACTTCAGTGTGCGTAAAACAAGCAGTGCGTGTCACTGCAGACAGAGACGTAAGTAACATACAAAATGGAGACAGAGTTGTACATCTTGCATTTAGCAGACCTTAGGCCTACATATCTCATTTCTTCAGACCGCCTTTTTGGGACGCCTCTGCCTGCTGCTTTTACATCCAGCTGAGCTCACAGTTAGTGAGGTTTGATTGAGCTGCTAGCTGAACACTGATCTCTATTTTGAGTCTTCATTAAATCTGTCTTGAAACATGCTGTCGGATGTGGATATGCGCTGGTTTAATGAAAGGTAGAGGTGTTTCTTCCATGTGTTGTCTTGTCTGCCGCTTGGGTGCATGTCTGAAATAGGCATAATTAGTCATTGAATTTCTAGACCCCATTGAACAACAAATTACTCTTGATAAACTAATAGTTGTCTGCATTACCAATTTAAGAGGCTCCGATGAATAGAGATGAACAGAGGTACCTTTATATGTCTGTTAGAGGTTGTTGAAAATGTGTGCTGTAGCAAAGGGCTAAGAGAAGACGATGCATAAATAATAGCAAATCCATATCAGTATTCAGCTAGCAGCTCAATGTAGCCTCATTAACAGAGAGCGCAGTTGGAAGGAAAACAAGGATACACACTGAGACCCTAAGACCAAGCGTGAGACGCACTCAGGTAGCTCTTATCTAGCTCGATTTATAATCAGATCTCGTCAGAGTGGCACGGTCCACAAGCGCAGAGCTATTCACACCGTGTGTGATTAATGTGAATTTAGGTTGGCTATCGATCCGTATAGGCCTAGCCGCCACACACAGTACACGACTTAGAGGAACAACACAGATAATCATAAGAGTAGACTAAATAAATGCTACATGGCGATTTGGAAGTGGAATCTTTTCATCGCTAAATCGCTAGGAAATCATCACATAATATCGATCGCAGCTTGCTGTTGCATTCCCTTACACACTGCGCTCGCTTTACGCTTGGATTGCAGTGGAAAACAACACGGCCACACTAGTTCAAGGGAGCCCGGTTCAACGTGACGGTGAAAAGGGGGAATGGCAGCTCTTACGCGTTAATGAGTGTTACTGTGTTCACATGGAGCCGGAGTTTAAGAGTCCTGGACACACACAAAGAAGGGCGTAAACAATGTGCATCCCCACAACAAACTCCATAACTTCAGACGCAATTCAGCATGGCGAATGAATGTCTAAAAATATATTTCCTTCCCCCTTTGCTACCTTATCATTTTCTCTCCAAATATAAACCGCTTTGCAGTTTATTAGCCCCCATTTACTTTTTTTATGCTTATGGAAAATATCACATGAGCTGATTTGTTTTAAATTTTTATGTAATTGCCTTTTCAGCAATGTGGTCTAAGCCACCACTGGCTTCAGCTTCTGGGACTCCTGTCTTTTACAGACGGGTGATATAAGGGGAAATCTGTTGGTTATATTCACTAAAATATCTGTTTTCATTTTTTTCCAGTGTAACATTGAGTCTTTATTCTAAAGAGCATAATCTGTTATCTCGTGGTCAAGTAGAAATGAGTATTTCATTCTTTAAATAGTGAGTAATCTGGCATTTCTCCATTCTTGTCCCTCAATTGCCAGTTTTTTTCCTCAGACCAATACTGCTGCCCAGTGGGCAGATATGTGAATTGCACAGCTGTGGGAAGCTTCTCTTCTGCATTATGGAAAATGGCGTTTCGATCAACCAGACCTGCGGGACTGGTTCTTCCCTGGTTCATTCACATTTGGCTGGTAATTAGTTCGTAATGCCAAAGCCATATTTTCTCGATTAGCATATGCATAATTATCCATGAAGTGAGCTTGACTCACTGTCTAAGTGCCAGTATAGAGTCCAAATCACTCCAGGTTTTTAAGGGGTTTTCCAGTCAGTGCCAGCCTCCTCTGAGATTGTGGTGTTTCCTCAATTCTAATTGGCTGGAAGCCCGGGCTCCAAGCAAACTCTGGCTGGAAGATGGAGATAAGCCCCTCTTTCCATTTTGTGTAACTAGTTAGATTAACGTACAGTTAGATTTTGTAGCTTTGAATATCAGTGTACACCCATGCTCTGAGCATTCATTCGTACCTTTGGTTATTTAGTCTATCTCCACATATGGTGTAGAGATTATTTCCAGTATTCCCTGGGTGTACACGTTCCTAATGTTCAACACGGAAAGCACCTGGTTGAAATGCTGAATGTCGGTAATAAAGTGTGTAGATGAGTGAGTCAGTTCATTCTCTTTGATCACGGCAACAGAAGGAAAAAAAAGTATTTTTCACAGCCATTCCTTCTCCTCCCCCTTTCTCTCTCTGCACAGAATGACTTGTGCTCTATTTTTGCTCTCCTTCCCACCCATTTCCCCCTCAATTTCCAACCCTCTCAAACTTGTTCTGTGTGTGCGTGCTTATACTCGCATATGTGCATGTATGTACGTGTGTGTGTGTGTGCGTATACTCGCATATGTGCATGTATGTATGTGTGTATGCTTATACTCGCATATGTGCATGTGTGTGTGCTTATACTCGCATATGTGCATGTATGTGTGTGGGGTGGGGGTGTGTGTGTGTGTGTGCATGCTTATACTTGCATATGTGTGGGTGGGTGTGTGTGTGTGTGTGTGTGCGTATACTCGCATATGTGCATGTGTGTGTGCTTATACTCGCATATGTGCATGTATGTGTGTGGGGTGGGTGTGTGTGTGTGCATGCTTATACTTGCATATGTGCATGTATGTATGTGGATTAGGTATGGGTGTGTGTGTGTGTGTGCTTATACTCGCATATGTGCATGTATGTATGGATTAGGTATGGGTGTGTGTGTGTGTGTGCGTGCTTATACTCGCATATGTTCATGTATGTATGTGGATTGGGTGTGGGTGTGTGTGTGCATGCTTATACTCGCATATGTGCATGTGGGGTGGGTGTGTGTGTGCGTGCTTATACTTGCATATGTGCATGTATGTATGTGGATTGGGTGTGTGTGTGCGTGATTATAATCGCATATGTGCATGTATGTATGTGTTTAGATTAGGGTATGTATGTGTTTGGATTGGGTGTGTGTGTGTGTGCATGCATGCTTATACTCGCATATGTGCATGCATGCTTATACTTGCATGTGTGTGGATTGGGTGTGTGTGTGTGTGTTTTTGGTGTGTGCTTGTGTGTGTGTGTGTGCATGCATGTTTGTGTTTTGTGTGTGTGTGCGTGCGTGCATGCATGCATGCATGTCTGTGGATTGGGTGTGTTTGTGTGGATTGTTGTGTGTGCGTGCATGTATGTGTGTGTATTATGTGTGTGTGTGTGTGTGTGTGTACACGTGTAGATTGGGTGTGTGTGTGTGTGTATGCGCATAGTGGATATGTCTATGTGGCTCATGCCTTACTGTATAGGCCTTGCTAAGCCTGCCTAACCTGTGCTTTATAAGGTCGCTTTGTGTTTAAAAAAAAAAATATATATATATATATATATATATATATACAAATCAGCAGCTGGTCTGGGAAAATTCCTGTAGTCACAAGTCAGCTCCTGCCCTGTGGTTTCAGCTAATGTCTGCCGGTTGTGCAGGTCTATTTTAAAAACAGATACACAAGCACCAAACTTTATGTAGCGGTGAAGAGAAGACGTACAGACTGTGACCAGCATGGTTTGGCCCGGCTGTGTTTTATGGGTAACTGCACTAAGACTGGCGCACATTTAGCCACGTCCAAGAAAATTCAGAGGTCTCGCCGCTCGACACTGTAATGGAAACGGGGCTGCACTGATTCTAAATGCGTCATTTTCTCATTTTTGTGGGGGTGGGGGGGTGCAATATTTTACGCAGTTCTCAGACAAGCATGTTCTTGCATAAACTGGGCGCACTTTGCTGATCGTGTGTGTCTGCGTGTGTAGGTCTGTTGGTTTTGAGGTGAATGATTGAGTAGGAAAATGATAAAAGGGATTAATCCTGGTTTGTTATTCCGTGTAGTAAAATCACAGTGCCTCTCCTGCGTTTTCCCTCTCTAAATAGCACAGGGTGACAGTCATCGACGGACAAGTTCTGTAAACTCTGGCGTGTGTGTGTTTGTGTGTGAGGTCACGTACTTACAATGTTAAAATGATTTCCCTGTTAGAATAAAATATTGTGCATTTGCATAAGATTTTTAAAGCCAACTATGAAGCTGCACCAGTCTGTAGTTCAGACCTAGAGCAACATTCAGAGAAATAAACATGTTTATTTGCACTCTTGTCTTTTTTTATTTTGCGATTAGTGGACTTTGTACTTGTCAGCAGAAATGAATGGGCATTTTCTCTGTTCTAAGCTATATCGTCTGGCTTTTATCACAAGTAGTTGGATTAATCTAGCCACAATGTCTGACAGTTTAATACCTTTGAAATTATATGTAGGCATAACCGTAGCACAAAGGAACTGTAAATGAAAATCCTTATAGCTTCCTCTGAGTATGCTGTGTTTGTGAATTTTGACACTTCTTAATTTGCTTACTTTTGACCAATAGTTGGAGGCAAGAACCATAAAAGGGGAAGTCACCAGCATTACATTTTCTTCATTATGTTTCAATACAATTTGTCTCTGGATTATGAATCTAATTGTTGCCCTTTTTTTTTGTTGTCTTCTGAATTTGGATATCCTGAGACGAGTGCGCACCTGAAAACCTAAGGGTATTACTGAAAATAGGGGTGTTTGAATTGATGCTCTTCTCTGCTGAAAATATAGAAACCTAATGTGTGGTGATTTTACTTATCTTCAAAACTGATTTGCCTGCAGTACAACTTTATAAGATAATCTATATTATTTATAGTGCCCTCCGGTGGTTAGAACGGTTGCTGCACGTCAAGCTTTAAGGGAGGGCTGTGCTTTTAACTTGTTTCGCACCGTTGTTTGGTCGTTAAAAAAATAAAAATAAATTACACTTTCCTGCTCTCAAATCCTCTTCGAGCTGTCATTTAAAGCTTACCAGTGTAAAATGCACGAACTATTATTGAGTGCTCTGGACGAAAACTCAAAAATGCGGCCCAGTGCATGTCAACCAGTGAGAGGCCACGATAGAAAAAGATTTTTCACAAACTGAATTGACCACTGCATCCACGTCATTCATCTGGTCCAGTTAGAGTCGAATGCATTACGCCCAGTTGGAGAACACCATTGTGAAATTTACATGATCGGCAGTCCTACTCCCAATCCATAGAGTCCAATCAGCGGGACGATGTAGATTTTCAGAGCCAGGTAGGGAGTGGAACTGGGCTATTTCTGGACGAGGCTCACGTGATGCTGAGATCTCAGCACTACGGAAAAGTGGCAGCCTTGTTTTCACAGTGGTAATGGGGCGGGGCATAGAAAGATTGACCGAAAGAGATAGAGCGTAATGTTTAGGAAGAGCGGATGAGTGAATGATGTGACGAAATTGCTTTTACTACGGAGACCAAAGCCTGACCGGAGGAAGTGCTGTGCGTGTCGTTTGGGACCGCAATAACATGGAGTAACCTGCAGACAGCATGCACTGGACCTATCAGTTGTTTAGATACACTATTACCGGCATTTCACAGATGTTTATCACTGAATGTATATGTGTGCTGTAGGTTTAAAACAAAACGTATCGTCTTATGAAGTTCAGAAAGGCGTGATACTGAGCCTTTTGGGTTATCCGTATTACCATCCGGTTGATGCATTCGTTTATACGTCCTCGTTGGTAATCTTACTGAAATTCTGGTGTAGTAACGTTTCATTGGCTGAATTAAAGCCTGTTTGTAGGGGCTTGATGTTATATTAGGTATGATGAAAAAACGAGAAGTAGAGCGAACGTCAGATATGGCTGAGATGAGAGATTGTGAGACGGATGTTGTGAGCTAGCAAGCTAACTTGCAAACTAGATGGCAACCTAGCTGGAACTGGCCATAATGCTGCTGTTGAAACCAGTTACCTGGATTTAAATGGTCATGTATACAATAATAGCCAGCTAGATAAAAGGACTGTGGAGATTACTATCTGATACCTCCATAACTCGTTTACTAAGTTAGTGTTACCCAATGTAATTTTAGAGGAGTTTTAAGTATAATTAGGACTGTTGCCTCCTGTTAATATGGAGGGATTTGTGGCCAGTTGAGGCGTGTTCATTCAGTTTAACCCAGGTTGCTTCCGCTTCATAACATGGGAAATTAAACTATTTGGAGCCATGTGACTAAGCTTGCTTTATTTGAGCAAAAGTGCGCAGGAAATACAGCTATAAGTTGATGCAACAGCAACGTTGGTTTTTATTGTATCGACGTCTGACACCTTTTGCGTCAACCTAGTAACGTGAAATTAAATGAACTTCGAAAACTGGCCACATTGGGTGATTTATAGGGAACACATTGCGATAGGTAACCAATACTTCACATATAAATTGTATAAGCAACAGGGGGACGACAGTAGTTCGTTAAGAAAGGACACGCTAAACGGGTGTTGAGCCTGGTTACAGAAGACACTGGTGCCAATTACTACGGAAAAAATATACATTACAAAGTATTAAGCGGCATTAATTGCACTATGCTACTTGCGATGGCGCTAGCCATTTAATTTTATACTTACAGTAACATTGATCATTAAATCTAAAATAAAACCGTATTTAACGTTAGCTGTCTAGGGTCTGGGAATAGGTATCACAGTCTAGCAACAGTACTCATGCTGAATACCGAAACAAATGTACAAGCCAACATAAATACTAAGGTCGGCATTGCCTTTGAAAGCCGTCGACTTCAGTGCGACTACTGTCTGCTATAGTCGTGACTGTACTGGCAGTACTAGCTACGCAATGCCGAGGATGTGAAAGAGGCCTAGTTAGTGCTTGCTAACTCTCCGCTCAGAATATGAATAACACTTTTTACTAGTCATCAGTACTATGAAAATGACAAAAGATTACTATGTACTAGTAGCTAACCATATCTGGATTTCTCAAATTAAGAATACTTATACGGCCAAGTCTCAAGTAATATCATAATTATGCTCTTCCGTACTATACCTCATATAGGTGTAGTAGTAAAGGTCCAACATGTTAATGTTTGATGAGCTATCTAACCAGTGGTAATGTTTGACATACGTAGGAATACCTAACTAAGTATATCGATCGGTTTTATTTAGCATGCTATGAGTGGAAACAACATCTTTTCCACGGATAAGACGACGTGGTTGTTCCGCACCCTTGGATTGGCTTGCTTGATTAGCGTTACTGAATCTGAATCCAGGAACCACTGAATCGAGAATCGGATAGCACGTGCCCAGCGTAGCATGGACTGACTGCATTTGAACACTGTCCAACTTGGATTTATCCTTTTTATACATTTATAAGGATTTTACAAGGTCAGCTTAAATACGGGTTTGTTAGGATAACATAAACGTGTACAGTTTCCGAGTAATTGGGCTCTTCGGAGTCTTAAAGAAATGAAACATGTTTTCGGCGGAAAGTCGTCAGCATCCCCCACAAGGCTTGAGTATGTTCGGTCAGTATAATAACATTTTCTATACAAGTACAGTATATTGTCTGCCTTACCTCGATGACTTTCATATTTGCTAACTTTGCGTGTTGCATCCGTTCAGAACTACCAGAAAACTGTTGCGAAGGTGTCTTGTTTTATTCCAGAAACTATTGATCCATTCATAGTGATTAGCATAACATTTGCAAATATATACAAAACAAGTTCATTTAAAAATAAAAAATAAATAAAGACTTTAAGTAGCATTGGCCTCCATTGCCATTAAGCATTATATCTACAGTAGGACTCAGACAATTTAAGTTTTATTGCTTTGATTTTTAAGACTTTTGTTTGATTTTAGATTGTCATGTTGGATTATGTTGAGTTTTTTCCCCAACAGTCAAATAGTGTGACGTACACTACATAATATATGCCAAACCGGTACTTCTGTAGGCCTCTACATCTCTTAAAATGCATCATTTTAAATCATAGCATTTCAGCCCTGTGCAGTTCTGCATGCTGTGGTATAACACTGGAGTGAATGCCCCACAAGTGAACGGACATTGTGGCATTCACAAACGGCATAACAATGAATCATTGTGATTGAATAACCAGTTATTTGAGCAGAGTGGTATCACATTTATTTAAAAACTTGAAAAAAATAATGACAATAATTTTTTTGAAAAAAACTGCTCTTAGGTTGAACACAAAATGTGCATTTAGTATTTTTTTAGTCTTAGAAGTCTTTTTCTTAAATTGCCAAATTTGGCCAGTCAAGGCCTATCCAGCCAAATTAAATGATAATTCAAAATTCACCAACTAAACTTTACTTGTAAAAGGTACAGATTATGAAGGGTTCCGGGGTAGTAAAGTGCATTCATCGTCACACAATGTAAAAGGGTGTCCCAATATTTTTCACTCCTCACCTCCTTTCCTCCACTCATCTCCTACCCGGAAGTACGCAAAACAGCCTGTATGTTTCAAGTGCAAGTGATTGCATGTACAGTAAACAATGTACCTGACATTGCGGTTCACGTTGAGACATTCATTAATATGTAATAATTAAATGTAATATGTAATCAGAAAAATTAGATGAGGACACAAAGATCCGTTTCCGGGGCATGTAGGAGAGGAGGTGGCAGTGGAGGAAAGGAGGATGCATTTTTTGAGTATTGGGACACCCCCCCCCCCCCCAAACTTAATCTCTTAACTTTCCTGTTGGTTCATAAAGCCAGACAGTTGCGGACTAAAGCAATGATCAGTTATTGAAGCCAGTAGCAAAACTTCACACTATCCTATCGGGCAGAAGAAACTGAATTATAAGTGATTTTACAGTATTTTGAGCAAGGTGACAATGCTATGTCTAAACTATTGCACCAATTTTGTAAAAGAATATAAAAAAAGATTTCATTTAGTATAGCGCCAAGTATGTGTTAAAATCTTCCTCCTTCTTTCTCCAGTGTGGACGAATGTGGAACCCCGGTCAGTGCCTGTATTTCCTTGGCATTCATTGGTCCCTTTTCTGGCACCAAGCCAATCAGAATCATCTGCCCAGCCAACTGATGGCCAACAGCCTGTAGATCAGGCTCATACAACCAATCAGAGCAAAGGTAAGATGACTAGCGCAGTTTTGGAGAAAGAGCTCATTTGAAATATCTTAAGAATTTTGAGAGTATTTTATGTTATAAGCACATTATGCATCATGCCTCCATAGCCTTTGTGATGTCATGGATAACAACATCTACTAAATAGAAAACGCTGAATGGCATACATTTCTTACAAGGACTGCATTCAGTGGTAGCTCTAATAATCAGAAATGATTATTTTGAAAATGTACCCTTTCACAAGTACTCCAATCTAAGAAAGAGCTATAATCCTGCCACATCCAAATACGTGTTAAGATGATATTGGTGTTCCTCAGACACACATTATGTTGTAAATTAAAAATTAAACGGGAATCTGTGACCGCAGTAGTCTCTTTCATTATTATAGTATGTTTCGTTAACATCTTCTTCCCCACGTGTTAGAGCCACAGCGTAGCACTGCACCGGTGACTGACGGACACACAGACTCCCCAAAAGTGGAGAGAGGATCCCCATCTCGTCCGCCCGCCACCACAAACAAGTCCCCCCCTCCAGAGAGGGATAGAGAGACGGAGAGGGAAGCCGAAAGACAGAGGGGAGACAGCGAGACCGAGAGTGATGTGGACGACCCGTAAGTGTTTGTGTGTTACAGAAATTGAATATTGTATTGTAAATAAGTTGAAAATATAATGGTAAATATATTTGACAGCAATACATTTTTTCAAATAAATATATTAAGATTTTTGAAAGAGACTGTAATTAGCATGTTTGGCTAGTGAATTGTGAACTGTGGTGATGCTGTGTTCACGATATATGGGAGAGATGGTAACTATGAGCCTCCAATTTGGAAATACCGCTCACGTCCGCTTTCAAGTCGTAAATACTACTTGTGAACTAAATGTTTTTGTTGTACTACCATCTCTTCCATATGACATAAGCACACAGCATACGACGGCCTACCAAGCATGGTGGCAAATTCTGGTGAAATGCAAGAAAGAACCATATTTTCCACAAATAATCTGGAAAAATGAGGACTCTTGTTTATCGGATTTAACAGATTACCTGACAACATGTCAAAAGTCCGTAGGCTACCTACAGTCAAATCAAATGTTCATTAATGTTTGAAAATGAGCCAAAATGGCTATAGTTAACAAAAAGTTCTTATAGTTCTGGCAAACGTTCATCCGAGGTTAACGCGTGAACGCTTCCATGTCGTGAACGTAGCATAATATCTTGATAATATATTTTATTTTATATATATTGGTATATCCCTTTTAAGAAAGGGTCTCTCGATCCCTCATGGACATTTCACTACTACAAATCCAAAGATTCTACAGGCAGAACACTGCTGTTAAGAATCTGCTAACTAGGAATAGGAGACACCTCCTTTCACGTGTGTCTGCTACCGTCTAACTCGTGGCTGTTGCGTTTTCTGTCGTATCGGTCCACCACAGGATCGCGAGTCGCATTGTGCATCTCGCGAGCGTTATTGTCACGGTCAGTCTTGCACAAATTTAACCGTGCATCGCCCTTTTTTCTGTGACAGGTTTTTTTCCAGCATGCTCCCTGACGCTGTCCTGTCGGTGTCGCCCGGGAAGAGGCGCACCCAATCACTGAGTGCTCTTCCCAAGGACGACAAGAACAGCCCTGGGAAGGTACGCCTCCATGTGTGAGCGCCGCTCTCTTCCTCTCTCTGATTGGCTGTTCTCACCGCCCTTCTGCGCCCTTGACCCTCAGGTCACCGACACTGATGGAGTCCGCCGTTTAACTCCGCCTCTCTCCTCCTGCCCTCCTCTCCCTCCCTCTTTTTGCATCGCTCACTCTTTCTCCCTCCACCCTTCCCCAGAGGGAAAAAGACCACATCCGACGGCCCATGAACGCGTTCATGATCTTCAGCAAGCGCCACCGGGCTCTGGTCCACCAGCGGCACCCGAACCAGGACAACCGCACCGTCAGCAAGATCCTGGGGGAGTGGTGGTACGCTCTGGGGCAGAAAGAGAAGCAGAAATACCACGACCTTGCCTTCCAGGTGGGTTTCCACACACACACCCAATAGAGTTCTCATTTTGATTTTCTCCTGTTGGGTGCCTAGAATAGAAAAAAAATGAGGTTATCAAATGGGGCAAGATTATATTAAATGTTTTCATCACAAAATATAATTTAATAAAGCAATGAAATGAAAGGGGCGGGTAATGTAAATGATTACCTATTTACAGAATAGCATAGTCCTGGCAGTGGTTGTGGGTGGTCAGACTGATGCCCTCTCTCCTGGCTCCCTTCCTTCCTCTCTCAGGTTAAGGAGGCTCACTTCAAAGCACACCCTGACTGGAAGTGGTGCAACAAAGACAGGAAGAAGTCTGTCCCTGAAGGCCGGGGAATCCCCGGAGGCAAAGACGTGCGAGAGAGGAGCACGTCTGAAACCGCTGGTGAGGGAAGGTGGCTGTGCCTCGGTTTTGACACAGTATTCGCTACTGTGTGTGTCTGTGTGTTAGTGTGTGACTGTGAGCAGTCTCTGACCTCACCTTCCCCCTCTCTTTTCGCCCCAACAGAACCTCAGCCCGCCCCTCTGGTGGTGGAGCTGAAGGGTCCGGGGTCCACTGAGCGGAACCCTGTGGCCGGGCACACGACCCAGCTCACCCGCCCGCGAGCTTTTTCCCAGAGTGCTGTGCACACCCTGGAGAAGAGGGAGCGGGAGAGGGGGACCTCGCAGGCCCTGGAAGAGCTGGTAGCTAATCTGACCAATCGGCGCTCTTCACATTTCTGCCCCTTTCCCTGCCCCTTTACTCATTTTCCTCTACCTGTGTTCTGACCGTCGTGCCTGTCTTAGATGTGTCGGGATGGAGGGGGCCAGCGCTCGAGACGTCCCCCGCCCCTCTCCCAGTCCCAGCGCGCGGTGAGCGAAGACATGACCAGTGACGACGAGCGAATGGTGATCTGCGAGGAAGAAGGCGACGATGACGTCATCGGTGGGTCCGCAGTCCCGGCGCCTCTGTGATGTCATAAGCGTGCGCCTCGTTTCTCTCCGTTGAAGTTTTTGCCCCCGGCTCAGTCTTGGTCGTTTCTGTCCCTGACAGATGACTCCTTCCCTGGCAGCTCCATTGACCTGAAGTGTAAGGAGAGAGTCACTGACAGCGACAGTGAGAACATCTCTGCAGACGAGGCCGATGGCAAGGTACCGTTGGAATCGCACATTTCAGTCTGTGATTTCCGTATGTGTATGAGACGTGCACTAGGCATTAGGGCTGTCGCTTTTTTCAAAAATTTTGTTTTAACGATTGTCATAATTGATAAATTAATAAAAATTTGTTTGAATGTTCTAACGTCAAAATGTAATACGTTAAAACGTTGCCTAAACGTGGTAAATATTTTTTTATGTGTAATTACAGTTTTAACTTTTCATTAAACTTTTAGCAAAATAGTTTAAACGTGCTAGGCTATAACTAAGAAATAACGACAACGGTATCTTGAAGTTTTATTAAGCAAAATAAAACCAGGGAAAATCAGAGCAATGCCAATGATGCTGTTCACAGCAATAAAATGACGAGTCCATCGTTAATTCACAACAACGGCATGGCTTCATTAAACTGAACTGAACTGGCCAATCTCCTTTGGAGGGTTAGTAAGGCAGCTGCCACTTGCATACCTTGCAGAGGACTTTCTCCTTGGTTATTATTTTGTCTCCAATGGCTTAGAATCTGTAATATTTCCAAATTGCACTCCTGAGGTGCGGTGGAGTTATATTGTTTCTATAGCCTACAGGCTAAGGGGATAGTATGACCCACACAATAACTTTATTTAGGCTACCTAATGGTATACCCTCCAGACAAAACAGTAACATGGCTTGTTGTTTATTGGTCTCTTTGATATTGAGTATTACCGCGAGTGCAACATGGATGAGCGCGGAGCACAACTGGACTCTTTATTTTGTCGAGGCAACGGGATAACAACTTCAAACCCTTAATTAAATATTCTAAAATGCAGGTGTAAATTCAGGGTGAAATGAGGATGCATTTTTATAGGGTCTTCATAGGGACTTTTTTTTATGGGGACTACAAAGTGTCTAGTCGTGGGGACCATAACTTTATTGTAAATTCTTGATAAATGTGCGCGTTGTGACTTGTGTGTGTATTTTTCACTGTTCTGTCTCTCTGATTTAAACTATGAGATCCATTGTTTTCTTTCCATGTATGGAGCCAGGATCACAATTAATTAATTTAAGTTTTTCACTGTGTTTTCTTTTCTCTGTATTCCCCAGCGATCCTTTGCTCCAGTGATCCGCACATCCTCTGCCTCCTCCCCCTCAGTTTCTCTCTCCTCCTCTTTGGGGAGGAGCGCCTCTATCTCCTCCTACCCCGAGAACAGAGGGGGAGGGGCCTCGGAGAGCAGAAGGAAGAGAGGGAACGAGGGCAGAGGAGGAGGGGAAGACGGAGGAGGCAGCAGTACCAAGGATGGAGTTGGTGGAGGATCAGCCCCCCCTCATTCATTCCCCGCCTCCAGCCAGTCCCTAATGGCCAGCTCTGCCCCTAGTACGCCCCTGCACTCCTCAAACCCTGGCCCTGGTCCCGCCCTCCCCAACAACCCCCTGGGCTTTTCTCCCATGCTAGGCATGGGCCGGATGGCCTCCACCATGGTGACCAACGTGTTGCGGCCTGTGGTGAGCACGCCCGTCCCCATTGCCAGCAAGCCCCGTGAGGGCGGGCCGCCCCTCAGCCCTGTTACCATGGAAAGGAAACCTGCCCTGCAGCAGCAGCAGCCACAGGCACAGCTGCTTATTGGAGCAGGAGGAGGCGGGGCAGTCAGAGGGGGTGGGTACTACTCCTCCTCCTCTCCCAACCCTGGTGCCGTTGGCCAAGGGGGGCTTGTCACTAATCTAGTCCTCGGAAGCGCCTTCCCGGCTCAGCCCACAGTTCAGCTTATAACCCCTTCTCAGCCGACGCCCCAACCGCTGCCGGCCACGCCCTCCAGCCATAGCAACGGCCACTTGTCCCTCCCCCTTCTTCAGTCTCAGTTCCTTCCCGCTTCTCCGCTGGCGTCTTCGTGCGGTGGCCAGACCATCACGCAAGTCCAGTACATCCTGCCCACCCTGCACGCCAGCACTAACCCCAAGAGCCCCTCTCAGCCAACCAGTATCTTCACCCTGCCCACAGCTCCACCCACTCATGTCTCCTTGGCCAATGGAAAGCATTCAGGGGTGGGGCCAGGAATAGCATACGCCACAAGTCCAGCAGCCGTGGGAATGGTCAGCCCTGGAGTCAGAGGTGAGGGGCTTGCGAGGGAGGGGCACTGAGGCATGCTGGTTAGGGCTTCAGCACTAAAACGCAGAGATCACCATTAACCAAAAACCACTGCCTGCTAAAAACACACACGCTTCTCTCTCCAGCTCTCCCGCGCACACGGCACTCACACGCACAACCGCACAGTCGCAGGAACACAGAATCACTCAAATAAACACTCTTCCACAATCACTCATACATGCACATGCACTCTCCCTGCTAAAGGGTTTTTTTATTTATTTGCAGGGGTTATAGATCAGTTAGAATTAAAAATGTGATTAAATCAAATTTTTCTGTAAAGATGAGGATAAGCATGCATATACATTAATGCAGTTATGATCGAATTCTAGTTTCACGTTGACTTTTAAGGGCATTAGGAGGGACGCTGAGATTTGTTTGTGTCATTAATTGTCTGTTTCAGAGTAAAAATGAATAAGTTGGAGAATTTGCTTACTTGAGGACAGGAGGTATAAACTATACCCCCCCCCCCCTCTCCCCCTCCCTGTAGTTCAAGCACAGTCTCCAGTCTTGCAAGGCAAGATGCTGGTTCCCATGGCGACTGTGAGAACAGGCTGTGCCCCCCCTCAACCGGTCCCCCTGGTGGCCCCGCCTCTCCCGGTCCAAAACGGTGCTCAGCCAGCAAGCAAGGTACTCATTTGCGTTCTCACCTTCAAAGGGGGCATCTGAACTCCCTTCACCCTTCACACCAGAGACTGCTGCCGGTGATTGCAGCTTAATTGCTGTGTATCATCATTCTCACGGCACCAGGCAAAGCTGCCTTTTACTGTCTCCTGCGCAGGGCGCTCATTTGTCGTCTGACAGGTTGTTTTTTAAGCTAATGTGAGCACTTTGCTATGGTGCCCTTCAGAGACAGAATTTTAATGGGACAAAGAGGACAGATTAAATTCAACTGAAATAACGGCACTCTTTGGTACATCATTCTGACACAATACCACATAATATACAAGAGATCTCTTGCTGTTTCAAGCTGTTCTCAGAGACTGTTAAACAGCAGCCAAATATAAACTGCATTGTGATTGCTTCTCTTATTTTAACAGCACAAATGGGCAGCGTTGGTTGCCGAGGAGGTTTACAATCTTTTTTGAGCATTCTGATGGCTATTGCCGTCTGGTATCGCTGGCAGGTTTCTTTACGGACCAATGTGATAAAAACGGCAGCAATTAACCAGCTCAGCTCACACAGGGCTTAGTCACTGGTAGAATGAAAGGAGGCTCTGATATTGCCAAAAGCAAGCAAAAAAAACAGTGGTTAAGTAGTAATAACTTGGAATCCAGTAGAAATGCAACATGGCACAATTTTGTGAAATAAACTCCCAATTTAATCATTTAGCAATATTTTTAGATTCCTGCTTATTTTATGAGGTTCTTGAAAAGGAAATAGATTTCACAGCTCATTAGACTTGATAGAAATCAGAACAAAAGGAAAGCCCTCATACAGATGGTTGGCTTTACCATGACCCACTTATAAACACTGAGTTATAGACGCTTATTCCAAGGTCAAGGATGGCACAATTGAACTTTGGTAGAACTTTGGGTTGTGTAGTTACCTGGCCATGATACGAGTCCAAATGGTGGTGAAATATGTTTATTAGTTGCTCTGTGCTCCCCTGGGGTGATAATCCAGAATAGGGTATTCGTTGCTCTCCATTCACTTCTATAGGGCAGCTAAAACGGTCTCAAAATTATACTTCTAGCACTTATACGAACGTGAACAAAGCGTATTCTGTCAATACAAACAATAACCAGAACTTTTACGTTTTTAAATTTATTTTTAAATTAATTAAATGGCTTTTTCATATTTTATTTGGAATGTAGATCCGGTAGGTAATTTGTGTGTCAGAAACAACATTAATGTGCCGATGCGTCAGAAACCACTCATTGGTCCAAATTTTCACGGAAGCTAGTGCTCCTGGTAGTATACGGTGAGCACCATAATTCATTGGACAGTGACAAATCTTTTGTTATTTTGGTTCGGTACTCTAGCACTTTGAGTTTGAAAGGATACAATGACAACGAGGTTGAAGTGCAGACTGTCAGCTTTAATTTGAGGGTATTTTCATCCATATCGGATGAACCGTTTAGAAATGATCTAACCTTTTGTACGTATTCCCCCACATTTTCGGGCATCAAATATTGGACAGTTTAACATAATGTAGAATGAAGTAATAATTTTTAATATTTGGTCTAATTTTCTTTGCATGCCATGACTTCTTGATGTCTGTGACCCAACATTATCAAAATACTCTTGATATCTTATTTTCTGGTACTCTTACAAGCGATACTCTAACTTCTCTGCATTTGAATGGATCTTTATGGGATTTGTGAGGTGGGACTAGATTTAGCTGTAAATTATGCTGGAATAGTATGGAATACATGGTTGGCAAAATGGCTGTAAATCATCAAGGGTCTGAGGTATCAAACGAGCCTCAAACCATCACTCTGCTGCCAGATATGCAGTAGATATGGATGGATAACTTGAAGGGTTTCTTTTCCTGACTTATTTTTCCATAGAGTTCAATAGGAAAATTTGTCAGGAGAAACAACCCTTAAAGTGATCCATCCATATCTACTGCATATCTGGCAGCAGACATTTCCGAAACCTAAAACTTCTAATTGGATACCGTCGCCACCTAGTGGAAATTTCAAGTGTGGCCACTGTGTCATCCTGCCAACACGACGAACACCAAAACCTTTTCTCATCCACGTTCGGGCAAACCGATAAAAATGAATGGATTTATTAATTGTAATACCACTGGGGCCGTTTACATGTTGATTTGCGTTAGTGGGATGGCCTCCGTGGGTCAGACTAAACGTGCCCTGAAGATACGTATTGCGGAGCACAAGGCGGCAATCCGCAATAGTAACTTAGGTTATTCAATCGCCAAGCATTACGTTGCGGCTGGACACGGCTCCTCTCCGCATGCCCTGCGCTTCATAGGAATTGAGCGAGTGCGCTCCTCTGAAAGAGGAGGGGACCTAGTTCAGCTGCTTCTTAAAAGGGAAGCTTACTGGGTCTTGCATCTACAGACTCTAACGACTTCAGGCTTCAAATTTTTTATCTATTTTGATGAAATATGTTTGTCATGATATCTTTAGGTTACTGTCGTAACCCCGGTTCTTTGAGTAATATGAGCGAGATGTCTCGCTATGGGATGTGACCCTCCGCAGCCCTGACAGAAGTACCTATCTCAAATAACCAATCCTGATTGGTCAGAGAAGCGTGTCCCTCCGCTGCGTGATGTAGTCCCCCCCACTACAAATACCGCAACAGGAGGACACGCCCGCCATTCTAAAGCCCGAAATTCCTTCTCACCGCCCAGCAAGAAGGGTTGTCTGGCGAGACATCTCGCTCATATTACTCAAAGAACCGGGGTTACGACAGTAACCTAAAGTTCTTTTTCATAATCTGAGCTCAATGTCTCGCTATGGGATGTGGTTACTCCCGCATTGCCAGACAGCTTTATCGAACAGCAACCAACCGATGGGAGGGTCCAGATGTCCAGATGCTAGGTCTGAAGGACCGCGCTGGCAACGCACGGGCCCGACACATCCAGCATGTAGAATCGGACAAAAGTCAGAGGCGAAGTCCAACTCGCCGCCGCACAAATGTCCTGAATAGACACCCCCCTGAACAAGGCCCAGGATGCAGCCATGCCCCGCGTAGAGTGAGCGCGCAGGCCCGCAGGCGGGCGCAACCCCTCATTAGCGTAGGCCAAAGTTATAGCTTCCACCAGCCAGTGTGAGAGGCGCTGCCTCGAAACAGGCTGACCTTTCCTGGGATTAGCCCAGGAAATAAAGAGCTGGTCGCTCCGTCGGAAGCACTGAGTCCTGTCCACATAACAACGTATGGCCCGGACCGGACACAATGTATGAGCCCGCTGGTCAGCAGCTGGAGCTGTGAACGCAGCGAGAGAAATAGGGGAGCATGAACCCACCACCTTAGGCACAAAGGCTGGGTTAGGTCTCAGCGACACCCTTACGTCCCCTGGGGCAAACTGAGTGCATGATGGATGCACCGAGAGTGCATGAATATCGCTGACCCGCTTCGCGGAAGCGAGCGCCAGCAACAACATTGTCTTAAGAGACAAATGCTTCAAACTAGCACCCTGTAACGGCTCAAAGGGGGGACCCTTAAGCCCCTCCAAAACCACCGTCAGATCCCATGGGGGCATAAGCGGCCTGGAGACTGGGAGCAGTCTACGGGCACCCTTCATAAAGCGGCACACCAGAGGGTGCTGACTCACTGTTTTGTCCCCAAAGCCCACGTGACTGGCGGCAATGGCCGCCAGATACACTTTGACTGTCGAGAAGGCTCTGCCATCATCGATGAGGCTCTGCAGGAATGATAAGACCACCGGAACAGAGCACTGAAAAGGGGCGTGATTCCGATCATGGCACCACCGCTCAAACACCCCCCACTTACCAGTGTACAAAGACCTGGTGGAGGGGGCCCGAGCATTCTGAATAGTGTTAATCACACTCGGAGGAAGGCCCGCAGTGGTCATAGAGAGCCACTCAGGGGCCACGCCCACAGTTGTAACCTGTCCGGGTGTGGGTGGAACACCGTCCCCCCCCCCTGTGACAACAGGTCCCTGCGTATTGGCAACTGCCAAGGCCGGGCGCACAGCAACTGATAAATCTCCGCCAACCAGTGCATCGCCGGCCAGTGTGGAGCTATCAGGATAAGAGAGTGTCTGTGTTCCCTCACCCTCGCCAGGGTGGGAGGAACCAGCGCCAGAGGGGGAAACGCATAGAGCAGCTCGTGAGGCCAGTCGTGCGCCAGAGCGTCCAGCCCCAAGGGGGCCCCCCGACTGTGTAGGGAGAAGAACAGCTGACACTGGGTGTTCCCCTCCGACGCAAACAGGTCCACTTTGGCGCGGCCATAAATGGACCAAATCTGCGTCACCACGAGAGGGTGTAAAGTCCATTCTCCGTATACGGGCGCACCCCTGGACAAGAGGTCCGCCCCCACGTTCAGGGTCCCCGGGACATGCGTTGCCCGCAATGACAGGAGACGCACACTGCTCCACAGGATCAGTTTGCGTGCCAATATGTGTAATTGACGTGAGTGCAAACCCCCCTGGTGATTTATGTACGCCACCGTGGTCGTATTGTCCGTCCTCACCAGGACATGATGACCCCTGAGGAATGGGAGGAAATGTTTCAGAGAGAGAAACACTGCCGAGAGCTCCAGAAAATTTATGTGATGTCACTGGAGACCCAGGCTCCAGCGGCCCCTCACAGATCTGCCCTCGTGAATGCCGCCCCACCCCTGGAGGCTGGCATCCGTAGTGACCACTTTCCTGGACAGGACGGTGCCCAGGGGCACACCCTGAGTCAGAAAAGAGGGTGCCCGCCAGTGACGTAGGGCCAACACGCAATCCGACGTCACCAAAATCCTCCGTGCGCCATGACGCACGGGGTCCAGCCTGAGCGCAGCAACCCAGCGCTGAAACTCCCTCATGTGGAGGCGACCGAGGCGTATTACGTGTATAGCCGAGGCCATCAGGCCCAGCAGGCGCAGACACACCCTGAATGGAACGTAACAGTGTCTCTGAAAAAGAGCAAGACATGCCTTGAAACTGTTCGCCCTCTCCTCCGAGAGGCGCGCCGTGAACGGCATTGATAGCAGCTGTAACCCGAGGAAGATTATTTCTCGACCCGGTGAGAGATTGCTCTTTTCCGTGTTTATCACAAAGCCCAACTCTGACAGATGACGTGTGACAAACTCCGTGTGCGACCTGGCCTCCTGCTCCGAGCGCGCTAGGAGAAGCCAGTCGTCCAAATATGTGGCCAGGCGTATTCCCCCCCGCCTTAGCGGGGCGACCGCCGCGTCCGTACACTTCACGAACACCCTCGGGCTGAGGGAAAGTCCGAACGGGAGCACTCGGTACTGATAGCACACTCCCTGGAACGCAAACCTCAGATACTTTCTGTGGGCAGCGTACACTTTTATATGGAAATAAGCGTCCCTCAGATCCACTGATGTGAACCAGTCGCCTGGTTTTATTAGACGCAACAGTGATGCCTGTGTCAGCATCCTGAACTTGTATTTCCTTAAGTGACAGTTCAGAGCCCTGAGGTCCAAGATAGGGCGAATTCCTCTCCCCCCCCGTTTGGGGACGAGAAAATATCTTGAATAATACCCGGATTGACTCTGCTCGGGAGAGACGATCTGAATAGCTTTTTTGTCTAAAAGAGACATTATCTCCTCCTTTAGCACGCCAGCTAAACGTCCCTGTGCTCGTGACTGTATTATGCCGGAAAAACGAGGCGGCACAGTGTTGAACTGTAGCCGGTAACCCCGCTCTATCGTGCGTAATACCCACGGATGAGCCCCTATTTCTCTCCACTTTTGAATGTGAAAGCACAGTGAAGGGGAGAAATTCGGCTGAGGCTTTGCCAACACGGGAGGGCTCATAAGCGGTAGTATGGCTCCCTCCAGTGGCAGAGTGAGAGAATGTCCCTCGGGCCGTACTGCGCATGCGCGAACTCGCGCCGCAGTCTGGGTAAATTCCTCCGTAGCCGGAAATGGGGTGCCCATCGCCGGCAACAGAGGGACAGCCTGTCCAGCGGACATGCTGCTTATGTGCAAAGCATTCATTTTGTTTGTACTTGCTTTGTTTTTGGTCTTTTTCACACATTTTGTTTTCAACTTTATTTCTTTTAATAAAGGCAGAACATTGTGTGTGTGTGCGTGCTTGTGGACATATGAACACGGCTGTGCAACGGCAAACAGCCCGGTGGCAATGTCCCTCCTCGTCTCGTCTGGCCCTGGGGCGGAGATCAGCGACTGGAGATGAGCACTTAAAACACTCTTTGGTGGAGCCCATGAACGGGGAACTGATGGGCGCGTCACCCGGAGAAGAGGCGAAGGCGGTCAAGTAGCCTTCTTCTTCCTCCTACCCTGCGCAGCTGAAGCGGCCGGTGAAGGCGGCGGGGCTGCGGGCTGAGCGCCGGGGGGACCCTTCCAACCAGCCCGAGGGGCAGGCGACTGGGATCGGGCCGGGGAAGGCTGCTGCTGCGGTCTCTTAGGGATCTTAAATCGCGCAGATTGAGCAGCGGCCTGGGCGAAAGATTTTCCCCGGGGCGGGGGAGACGGCGAGGGGGCTCTACGCGGCAGGCAGAGCGCAAACGCCTCGTTGTCTTTCTTCCTCGCCTCCGCTCTCTCCTGCATGGAGGTCAGAGCTGAGCCGAAGATACCCTCCGGTATGACGGGCGCATCCAGGATGTCATCTCGCTCTCTGTCAGTCAGCCTGGCGAGGTTGAGCCACCTGGCTCGTTCCTGGACCACGAGAGAAGCCATAGCTTTCCCCGTGGCGAGCACAGCCACCCGCTGGACATGAAGGCACAGGTCGGTAATCACTCCCGCCTCGCGCCAAACCGCGGCGCTAGGTGCGCCGTGGAGAATGTCAGCTTGGTAAGCGGAGAGAAGCGACAGCACATTCAAAGCCCTCATCGAGAGCGCGGCCTGCTTGTACGCCCTCTCGGTCAAAGCAGACTGAAGACGCTCCGATTTAGCGGGGAGGGACGGACGTCTGCTTGAGCCAGCCATGGCGCCACCCGGGTACAGATGCGCTGCAACCGGGGACTCGACCGGGGGCATGACGAGGAGACCCAGGGCTTCCATGTTCTCGGTGTCGAGAACGGAGGCACCCGGAATCTGGTTCCTTCCGCTGTACGGCTTGTCGCTCCACATCTTGGTGAGCTCGAGCAGTAAGTCAGGAAAGACGGGAAGAAGCTGCTTAGCCGTGTTACCGCCCGGTGCTAATAGCCTGCCCTCGTAGCGCGAGCGCAAGGGCTGTGTCACCGGAGCGGGCCAGGGAATACCCATGCTCGCTGCCGCACGTTTGCACGTGTCGAGCAGGACCACAGGAACCGGGGACGAGGGACGTGCGTCCCCGCCGTCCTCCGAGCCCTCGGAAAGCAGCCCCGGCTTTGCAGCCGGCACCGGAGTGATAAAGGCCTCATACTCATCCTCGCTCTCTGAAATGAGAGGGGGATAATCGGAGTCATCCTCTACACACTCCAGCTCTAACACATCGTCGGAAGGAAAGGCAGGAACCGGGGACATCACAGACAGGGTGGCCCAGTCGGTGTGCACCTCCTGTTCCTCCTCTACCATGGGCTCCTCTTCGTCAGCGGCTACCGGGGCAGCGGCGGTCAGAAGCGGGTCCTGGTCGGACAGGCTGGCTTGGCGAGCCAGGCGGCGTCTCAAGCTTTTCGTCGTGAACATTTTACAATGTATACACGAACCGGGGACGGATAGGGACAGCCTGGCGTGGTCAGTCCCGAGACACCTCACACACACGGAGTGCGTATCCTTCCCCGAAATTCGGGCACCACAGGAGCAGGGCCGAGAGTCTCCTCTGGCATGAGGAGCAGCGGACGCCATGGGGGCAAAAAGCACCGGCTGGTGTGCGGGTGTTTTTTACGCTAAGTGCTAGCTAACTGGTGTGTTAGGAGCAGGTAGGCTGATGACTGGCGTGTCAAAAGCAAGATGCTAACTGGTGTGTTTAGCAGGAAGCGTCGAGGAGAGCTGGCGTGCAAAACCTCGGCGAATATCGTGAGCGGAGTTAGCGTCCGTCGACAGAAGCTAATAATTAATTAATTCCGTCTGTGGACAGTTAAACTAACTTATGCTCAGAGAGATAATGCTTCCAGGTGAGAAGAATTTTTAGAATGGCGGGCGTGTCCTCCTGTTGCGGTATTTGTAGTGGGGGGGACTACATCACGCAGCAGAGGGACACGCTTCTCTGACCAATCAGGATTGGTTATTTGAGATAGGTACTTCTGTCAGGGCTGCGGAGGGTCACATCCCATAGCGAGACATTGAGCTCAGATTATGAAAAAGAACCCTATGTATATATTGCTATTTCTATGTATAAATGTGCCTTGTTAATTAAGTAATCAGTGAGCAGTGTCACACAGGTGTGTTGGATCATGTTTGATTGTTGAACTACTTCCTTCTGCCGAATTTGGCTTTTTCTTACTCTGACGAAGGAGCTTGACTCCGAAACGCGTCAGTTGATTCAATAAAAGATCCTAAAGGCAGAGTGCCGTCCTGAAACTTCATTTTGGATTAGAAATTATTACTTTATTATGTTAACCTGTCCAATATTTTTTGATGCCCGAAAATGGGGGGGACTATGTACAAAAGGTTCTATAATTTCTAAACGGTTCATCCAATATGGATTAAAATCCCCTCAAATTAAAGCTGAGTCTGCACGTTAACCTCATTGTCATTGTATCCTTTCAAAGTCAACGTGCAAGAGTACAGAACCAAAATAACAAAAAATGTGTCGCTGTCCAATTCATTATGGTGCTCAATGTATATCTATGGTAAACAAACCAACCTGCCGACAATTTGCTAGTCTTTTCTGGTAGCTTGCTAAGAACATTGAGGAAAATAGTACTTTTATAAATAATTTTAATTACACAAAAACAAATACGTAAGAGGACTGGTTATTGTTTGTATTGACAGAATCCGCTTCGTTCACGTTCGTATACATGCTAGAAGTGTCATTCTGAGACCGTTTTAGCTGCGCTATAGATGCGAATGGAGAGCGACACATACCCTATTCTGGATTATCACCCCAGGAGCTCACAGAGTAACTAATGAACATATTTTGCCACCATTTGGACTCACATCATGGCCAGGTAACTACATAAACCAAAGTCCTACCAAAGTAAAATTTTGCTTTAAGTCCAGCTTATACTTACCATATATAGGGAGACTGAAAGCTGCATGGTGTGGAACTTTGAACAGAATCTGATGTCTCTGTGATCGACACATCTCACATCTCCTTTCCAGATCATTCAGATTGCACCTATGCCGGTTGTCCAATCCCAGCTGCCCACTGGGGGTGCTGTGCATGCTGGGAGCCCCTTTCCTGTGTCTGTGGCAACAGCGACTGTGATGGCTTCAGGCCCCGCCCCTTCACAGACGGTGCTACTTCCGCCCCCACCCACAAGGTACTGTTGCCAGGGAACAGGGTCTGACATCACAATACACCCCCAGTGCCACCAACACTGTTGAACTCTGATGTGTTTCAAGCTGAGCATTGCTGTTGAATGATATTTATTGAATTTTATCCCTCCGTCTCATAGGATCACATATGTTCAGTCCACCCCTGGAGTCCCCACCCCTCTGCCGTTGGTCTCCACGGTGACCGGGTCCTCCCCTCAGCCAGCGCAGCCCCCTCCTGCCCCGGCTTACATGCCGTCGCCCCTGGCAACGCTGGGCTTCACGGCCATCGCCCCAGCCGGTCAGACGTTGGTACAGCCCCTTATAGCAGGTCAGTTTACTGCAAGTCACCACTGGAAGGATCGCCCATAAAGAACCACTGTGAAGGAGCTAGTGTTATAACCATGGCTATCACCTCTAGTGATCCAATGTAGAAGAGTTTATAGCCATGGTCATCACCTCTTGTGATCCAGTGTAGAAGAGCTAGTGTTATAGCCACGATCATCACCCCTAATGGTCCAGTGTAGAAGTGCTAAAGCGTTATCATTCTCCTCTCTTTTCTCTCCAGGCCAGCCACCCCTCCTGGCTCCAGCACAGTCTCCCAACTGCCCCCCACTCACCTCCTTATCAGCCCCAGCCTCAGGCATCGGAGGGCAAATAGTCACTGCCATTTACCCTCCCCCTAGCGTCACCCTGGCAGCGGGGGTCGTTTCCGTGACAACGGTGCCCACCAGTGGCGCGTACGTGGCCTCCTCGCCTTCCTCCCCGCACATCCTGCCCAAGCACGCGCAGGCGCCTCCGGCCGACCCGCAGACGGACAGACGGACGGAGCGGCCGGCCCACACGCAGGCTCTGACAGACGCACAGTCAGAACCTCTGACACATTCCCAGATGGACAGGCAGGGAGAGGGACAGGCCTCTGTCCAGCCAAGCAGTGTCTCGGTGACGGCCCCCAATGGTGTGACGCTGTCACTGCAGCCCAGCAGCCCCACGCTGTCATCGCACACAGGTAAGAGAAGCTGTGGTTGTCTGCGTCGCGCTCTCTCACTTTATATTGTCTTTGCTGCATCTTCTTGTTTTTAATGCCATCTCTCATGTTTTTGTGTTCTCAAAGATTGTGTTTTTCTTTTCTAGCAGGCAGTGCACATGACGCCCCCAAGCTGCCCGCAGTCCCAGCAAGGGCCCCTCAGAAAGTGAAAGCCACAGTTGCCAGCATCCCTGTGGGCAGCTACGAAGGAGGTGGGCGCGGAAGGGAAAAGGAGAGGGAGAGGGAACGAGAGCGTGAGAAGGACAGCGGCCGCGGCGGTCACTTCACGTTTGAGCCAGAGCAGGGCGGGGGCGCCGGGTCCCCTCTGCCCCACCCTGCTGAGGAGGGCCCTTCGGCGGGACTTCCAGAGGGCCACAGCGATGCAGATGGCCCCGGCGGTCGCAGCAAGGAGGGAGGTGCCAAAGAGGTAGGTCAGAACCATTCCCCAGTACCGCATGTTGCACAGGTTTAAGGGTAATGCCCTTCACACATTTAAGAGAAACAATACATGTTATCTTCCTCTCTGATTGAATGGTAGGATTCCCTCCCCTCTTCACCCTTGCCCCCATCCTCTGGGCTGGACACCTCACTGCCACCTCCACAGAATGACAAGGACATCCACCTGCCAAAGAAAGCAAAGTCCCGCCCCCCTCCACTCAAGAGGACTTTTGAATCTGTGGACAAGTGAGTGACACGTATACAGGGCCATTAGGAAACCAGAGCCTAATCAGAAAGAGTCATTAGAAATGTATTGGCATCATCAAATTATCAAATGTACAAACAAGACTCTAATTGTGGGTCTGACTAATGAAGAAAGTTGAATAGAAAAATTCAGGATCGGTGACTCCAAACAGAGACTGAGGCTCACTGACGTTAAACAGAGAGACTGAGGCTCACTGACTCTAAACAGAGAGACTGAGGCTCACTGACTCTAAACAGAGAGACTGAGGCTCACTGACTCTAAACAGAGAGACTGAGGTTCACTGACTCTAAACAGAGAGACTGAGGCTCACTGACTCTAAACGGAGAGACTGAGGCTCACTGACTGGCATTCCCGTTCCAGGGTCCTTTCCGGAATGTACTTTGAGGAGCGCTTTGCGGAGCTGCCAGAGTTCCGTCCAGAAGAAGTGCTTCCCTCCCCCACCCTGCAGAGCTTGGCCACCTCCCCCCGCGCCATCCTCGGAAGCTACCGCAAGAGGAGGAAGAACTCCACCGGTGAGAGAGGGAGGGATGGAGGGATCAGGCCAGGGAGATAGGATGAGGAAGTGGAGGAGAAATATGGGCCACCTGACCTAGAAAGTGAATGACTCCACCAATGAGATGAGGATAGAGAGCATGATCTCAGATTACTAGATGAGCCCAGATGGAGGGGAATGGAGTGAGTTGATGCCAGCATACTGCCACTGTACATGTATTTATACCAGCCCTGAACTGTCCTGTTACAAAATATTAAGTTGACCGACTTAAGGTGAATGGAGAATCTGCATATGAATCCACCTTTATCTGCCTCTGAACCCTGAATAGCTTTTATAAGCATTATTCTTGAAGATGTAACTGAGCTGGTCATTGCAGGACTTGAGTCTCCCAGTAGCTTTTAAGTGTTTGTCTTTTCCTCTTCATATCAGAGATTTCTAACTCTTAATCTTGGAGGGTTACAATGCCTGCTGGTGTGTTTCTGCCCTTTAGTGCTTCATTTAAGTCACTGAGTGGCTAGAGAATCCACAGACCTTGTTTCAAAGGCCTAAATTGAAAGGAAACCACAAAAACCTGCAGATACTGTGGCCTTCAGGACTGGAGTTTGAAACCCCTGCCATATATGCTTATATTCGGTGTCTAAATGTTCTATTCTTCTGCCTATACCACCATTTCCCAGTTCTGCTCAATTTTCTTTTGAGGAGTCTGGAAATTGCATTACAATTTTCACTCTGGGGAACCATGTGACAATCTGATTGACCTGCTATACAGAATAAAGATTGATGAACTGATTACCTGACTGAACCCTAACCCCTCCGCAGACCTGGACTCATCCACGGATGACCCCATCTCCCCGAAGAGGAAGAGCCGGCGACGCTCCAGCTGCAGCTCGGAGCCCAACACGCCAAAGAGCGCCGCCAAGTGTGAGGGGGACATCTTCACCTTCGACAGGCCAGGTACGCCCCCCGCCTGCCGCTCGCACGAATCCCTCTGCTCTCTGTCCCTCACCTCCACTCCTCACCTCCTGTCTTCTCTCCCAAGGCACTGACTCTGAGGACGTCCTTGGGGAGCTGGAGTTTGAGAAAGTGTCCTTCTCATCCCTGCGTCGCACTCTGGACCAGCGACGCGCCTTAGTCATGCAGCTGTTTCAGGAGCACGGCTTCTTCCCCTCAGGTGACCTCCCTCTCCCTCACCCATTGGCCAGTGCCGTCTTTCTCTCTGCGGCACTGTTTCACCCCTCACTGGGTACATTTTACCTTTCACTTTTGTGGATTAAACACTCATTTAAAATCATATAATTTGTCCATTTGACTTTCTACTTGGACATGCTAGTCTCAGTATCTCGGAAGTCTGGGTGTCAATTTTATTGTCCCATACTGGTACAAGACACCGTTTTCACTATACTGTAGTTACATATTTACATTTGTGCCCTGAGCATGAAGTGATCCACGGATAATTTACCAAATTAATTAAACCTGTACGGGTGGTTTTGAGACAGACGCACCCTGTGGGCAGGTTTTCTTGTCCCTTTCTGGCTTCACACCCCAATGTTAATGCCGTTCTCCTGGCTTCCCCCCTTCCCAGCCCAGGCCACTGCCGCCTTCCAGGCGCGATACTCGGACATCTTCCCCACTAAGGTATGCCTGCAGCTGAAGATTCGGGAGGTACGCCAGAAGATCATGCAAACAACCGCGCCCTCAGAGACTGGGGGTCCGGACAGCGCCACCTCCTCCCCGGGGCCCTCCAATCCGGAAGCTGGAGGGGCGGAGCTGGCGGAGAGGGAGGCCGAGCCAGAGAGAGAGGGCAGCCCCAAGGAGCAAAAGGGCACCAGCGAGCCGCATGAATCCGCCAGATGAGCAGCAGAAACGGTTCCATTGGTAGGAAGTTTCAGAAAGGCTGCGCGAAGGCAAAGGAATGGGATGTCCTTAAAAATGTACCTACCACCCCACACCCCACTGACACTGAAACTTGGCCAATGTGCGACCCACAGATGACCGAGCACTCCACACGCCACTTAAATTGGCACGCCGTTATCATCACTATTGTAACTGTGAGGCTTCCTTTGCTGTTTTGTGCGCTGTTAACACGGGATTGCAGTCGTATGTCCGCAGGGTCTCGAGTCGCACTTTGCTACTTTGTCACAGGACTTGACTGACTGGAGAAGAGCTTTTTTATCTTCTGAAGAGAGAGGTTTGAAAACTCAACAAGGTGCTGACAAGTGTCAGTTTAACATTAGTTCTGATATAGTTAACTGCTCTCCTGTGATTGGCTGTAGCTGACCACGGTAACTGTTTGTCAGCTTTGAATATCCAGCTAGGAGGAGAACAGTGGGGGAAGGAGGTCCGTAGGCTGTAACTGGCCAAATTATAACAAGAGCCTGAGTTCAGACTCAAACAAAGTGCAATTGCACTGCAGACACCTTCCATAACATAGTCAAAACGGAATAAAGTGGAGGAAGAGAACAGCAGCAACTCTTTCCTCCCAAGACACAGAATTTTAGTTTTCATTATAAAAGAAAAGAGAACCTACGGACTTGATTTTGAGTCCACTCGACCTTGTGAGGATATTTCGATTGTTATTGCTGATCCTTTCAGTGTTGATGTTGCGGATTCTCGTATTGTGTAGATTAGCAGCCTCCACTTCTAATAATATTTCACCGGAAAATTAGGGGATCTGTAACAATCACCACCTCCCCACCCCCCAAAAAAACTCCCTAGGTCTTCCTTCTGACCTTTAACCCCCCCCCCCCCCCCCCCTCTCTCTCTCTTTCACTCTTATTTCAGTTTTAATTTTATTGGGGGAAAGGGGCTGGGATAGAAAATTTTAAAGTTTTAATGAGAAACAATTATTTTTATAGATATATTAATACTCCCTTTTCCTCTGTCGTCTTCTAAGCTTTAAGCTTCAACCCCCCCCCCATATTGTTCCCTCCCTCCCTCCCTTTATCCTTCCTTCTGATCCTTCTCTTCCTTTCTTCCCCTGTCCAACTGCGCGTCACTTTCTTCTCTGTTGTTCACCTTACAGGGTGCAATAAGAGAAAATTAGGTTTGGGTATTACAGTAGCAAAGTCTTCATTGTGCAAGACTGGTCTGACCCATAGATATTTACTGTAGAGTCAGAAGACTCATCAGAATAATATAAATGATATTAATAAGATTCATAATTGAGTGTTACAGACATCATCAAAGAAAATGACAATTGTAAAATAAAAAATAATTTTTATGTAACTACTTGTTTTGCTGATAAAGTAAAAAGAAAAAAGAAAAAAAAAGATATATTATATATATATATATGAATATATATGAATTATTCTGAGTGTGTATCTGTACCTTTCAGTATACAAATAATGTTCAAATATGTATGAGTGAGTGTATGTTTCCTGTACTAAAAGACTGTACAATCAGAAGTTGTCAAACCTTTCTGTTCACAAATACCAGAGGCACTGCTATATAGGGAGAACAATGAAAACAGGGTTTTGAAGGATGAGACAATTTAGATGAAGTTGGATGGTGTGCAGTTTTGTTTTATTGTATTAATTGAAACTTTGACCGATTTTTAACAAAAAATCCAACTTGCAGTTTCAATCATGCAGGTGCAACAACATGCACAGACACCTGTATGTGTGTACTTTGTATGTATGTGTGTGAAGCGAATTGTTCTTATTTTGAGAAGGAATTTTACAATGAGACTGATGGTGAGTGTTAGTTCCTAAACAGGGCATGTTGACCATGTGCAATATTTCTTACTTAAAAAATAATATTAAAGACTTAACACAGTATACCGTCTACCTGTCATTTATACCTGAAAGAAAAGGGGGGGAAAATGCCCACTAACATACCTGGACAAGCTGTCACTGATACAGACAGCAGTTTGGTGGTTACTTATTACATTACAGATTTGCTATGCAATGCTACTAGTATTTGTAGTACTATAGTTACTAATAATTACAATTAAATATGTAAACTCTGACATAATATGCATTTTCTTTAGCATATTTGCATCATATTATTCATAAATAATATGATTTCCTTGAAACCATGAACACACAAATCTTGATTTTTCCCATTTGTGATTTTTCCCATTTGCTTCCGAACTTTTGTTTTCAAGGGAACTAGAAACACTGGATGACTGGGTGTTTACATTTACATTACATTACAGTAATTTAGCAGACGCTTTTATCCAAAGCGACGTACAGTAAGTGCATACAGAAACGTCATCGAAATAACTACAGAACAGATAAAGCACATTCTTCCCATAAAGTAGCAGCTATCCCTAGTAATAAACATTGAATGCAGTTCACAGTAAACTGGGTAAATAGTAAACACAGTAAATGGCTCTACGACGATTCTATATATTATAACCACCCTACATCATACTATACCTCCATGCAGATGGGCACACACACACGTTTGCAGAAACCACGCAGGAGTGTTTTGCTTTGATTACATATGAGGCAAGGAGGAATTATGCGTGGATGGATTTTGGCAGAGGAAGCAATGCTACCCATGACCAGACCAAGGAAGGAATATACTGTGATGTGGGTTAATGGGTTAAGAACCTTGGTTTTAGGTGCATAGACAGCTTGGGCCACGACGGGACAGGTAGTCAGGAAAAAGCTTGGGAAAAGCTTCAGGGAGAATGTGTGTGTGCGCTGGTGGCCCTATGGTTATTTTCTTCTGTAAGCTGTGTCCCAAGTAGATCCAAAACTGCTTCGGAGGGAAAAAAATCTTTAAACTCGGAAGTTGAGAGATGCCCAGCCGAAGAAGAAGATACAATGTAAGACCACTCCAGTTAGAACATGGCTATATTGAGTTTGGCTTCAATTGCCTTGAACACTACGCGGTATCACATGTACACAGCGCAGGCTGTCCGTTAGTCCACACAGCACTGTGTTCCAGCCTTTCCTGCACCGTGCTTAACAATATTATCACAACTATCACCAGCTAGTCTATGTATGCACCTTCAGCTAATAAAGAGAGGATACAGGGCAGCTGTAGTGTCTTTTTTTAAAGCACTGGTTTTTTATTATTATTATTTGTTCAGATTTACTTTAACCAAGAAGATAAAAACAGGTAGGAAACAAAACAAGAAATCTGATGCCAGTAAGTAGTTGGGAATGTAGATTATGGAGTGTGGAGAAACAACAAATCATCAGGTTTAGGGTCAGAACAGACAGACACATTGTTCACATTTAGATGAGAAAACATTGTAAAAGCATTTACAGGGGCAATGTATGCATGTACATTAGTCTACCTGATATCTTTGTGGTATGGGCGTACATGAACTGTCCCAGGAAGGGCTTATTTTGTTCACCTCAAGTGCCATCCAAGATGTCAACAGCTTACATATCCTTATCCTACAGGACTTGAGCATCACAGTCTTTGTTCAACTGTTTCCTGTGAGTTGCAGAATGGTGCTTGCTGTGGTCTTGAGTAAAGGTAGAGGCTAGAGCAGTTAAGAACAAGCAGCTATCTGAAGATGGATGCTGTGGGTTTAAAAAATAATTAATAAAAATACATTAATTTATATGACAATTATAAGTAGCTACTATTGTGTGTGTGTATGTGTGCATTTCTTATCAATGCTGCACAGTGCATATTCACTAATCCTTGTCAGTTCATGTTAAATGTTGGCTGTCTGTTTGGTAAATACACATATTCTAATATTTATCATAAGATTGAATCAGTAATTACTTCATGGAAGTAATGTGGAATCCCAAACTTGGAGGTCGGATTGCTATAATGTGGGTATCTAGCCTAAACCCACGTTGCACAGATCATGTTGCACAGATTACTATGGCACTGCTGTACCAGGAGATTCTGGTATTAAAATATAATGGTTTCAGACTTACGTAATAAGACGCCGATATCTTCGCACACTACAGACACTTTATGAATAATTGGCCCCGATATGTCAGATGGAGTGTTTACACCAATGACCAAAGCGGAGGCATTGCCGCGCCTATCTTTTTGTTGGGGGGGAAAAAAGAGTTTTTGAAGAATTGTGGGAATTGTAGTTTTTATTACGTATTCTAGCTTCTTTTGTGTGGAAATATGAAACGGAGCGCCATCTCTCGTTCAATATACAAATGTCATTGCGGTTCTTGTAGTTGTTTTGGTTATTCAAAGACACTCGAGTCATTTCAAAGAACTGCTACTTCGAACTTCGTTTCCCAGGAGGCAATGCAAACAGCCAATGCGTCAGGTGTAGCTGTCCAGACAAACGGAGAGGGGGACTCAGCGATATGCTTTTAATGCGGTCTCTATTTTAACGATTATTTAGCTAAGTCAAAGGAGACCCGGCCGTCGCTCACCTGGCCCAGTTTAGCGAACCCCATCCCCCCCGCCCCGAAACCCTCGCGCACAGTCATGAGCGGCAACGGGCGGCCCAGGACCAGCTCGTTTGCCGAGCCACCGGGTGCTCCCGGAGCCGCTGCAGCCGCTGCCGGATCGGCCACTGCGGGGGGGAGCACTGCAGGGAAGTCCGGGGCTTCACAGGCCTCAGGGGGCAGTTCGTCTGGGTTCGGAAACTTGAAACTAAGCAGTGAGTATTTATTGTATTTGAACTATCCATACTGAAAACGGACGGTGAGACGAACAACTTGTGGAGTTGCCTCGTAGAAAGCTAGTTTGGCTAACGTTACATGTGAAGAGAGTCGTCTGGAGAAATGGTTAGACATATAATGGTAGCTAGCTAGCTTGGATTAAACGACGGCTTTGGTTGCTTGTGAACAGCTGTTTGAGGCTAGCTTTCTTTCATACAGGGGGATGAATTGGGGTAACTGGCTGTCTTGCCTTAAATAGAGGCCTAGTGGGATTTGGTGTTTGGGGTAAAAGGCTAATTGGAGTTGTGGTTAAAATAAGATTCATTTGGCGATGGTGACTAAAATACGTTACAAGCCAGCAGTGTCGGCTTCCACGTAGCTAGCGATACTAGATCCATGTAGTTCGCTGACTACGTTAACTGCTAAGTTGGTTACCGAGCTATCGTGGCTCCAGTTTGGGTCGGTGTCAGAGATGCACGAGGCCCTTGGCTTTATCTTGCCAACGGTTCTTGGGTAATGTTAGTGAAGACCCTCTGGCCTTTCGTCCGATTGCATGTCTTCGCTTGTTAGCCATTTACGACTCTGGCTGCTTGTTATATTGTGGAGGATTGTAGCTAACTGGCTAACGTTATCTGTACGGAGCTGCATTTCATCGGTATCTCACATAGCTAACGTTAGCTAGCAAGCCACCTGGGGTTTATTCCCCCACCTAGCTAGTAACTTAGCTATTTGTTAAAATTTCGTCGATGCAATCGACCTGCATTAACGTTAAGCCGTCAAATAATGATAGAGTTACCGTAAACTCGTTTAGCTTTCCTTAGTTGGGTAAGCATAACGTTAGTTGGTTAACTTCGCCAGGCAGTGTTGCGAAAAGGCTAGCTAACGTTAGCTGCCACCGACAAGGCAGGTAACATAAGTTCGCTTACTAGCTACCTATGCTGTCGAAAGATTGAGTTTGAATTGAAACAATATTTCAAGAGGGTTGATGCTTTGTGAAAGACATGTTCGAACAAGCAACACTCAATTAGCTAACGTTACTAAAACGCACTACTAACGTTAAGAAACTTAACCGTTACGTGAACTAAATTTCGTTTGTGATTACAGCTGTGTTCTAATACCTGCAGTTCATTGAACACTTAGCGTTACTAAGACGCATGTGAGCATCTTTTCAAATGCATACATTGAACCTGACTGTAACAGGTTTGATCAGTCGCTTCTGAAACGCAACACGTACCCGGATAAGATGTATCTAGTTGCAGCATCAACCTCACTTGAATTATCACTGATCCGAACTAGCATTTTCCGGACACTAGGAAATGGTTCATTCACCCTATGGTGTTTTGATTTTCATTTTCACAAACAACGTGAGAATTTGAAGTGTAAAAATAAGAATGTGCACAGTTCACGAACGACTTTTCTGTCATGCATTGTCACATACTACCTGTTGTATGAAAGCCTGAAGCCTCGTAGAATTGGTTCTCAATTGACCATCCTTGTTAAATAAAGGTCTATTATAGTCTTAATAGTGTAATATTGTTAGTTTTCCTCACCCTTTAGATGTTAAATGTTGCTTAATCTTTACATTTTAGTCTGCTGGGTTATCTGCAGTCCTGTAATCAACTGCTGCTTGTTCTTTCGTGTCAAAGTCATTGTCTTTCAATGTAATCTTTAATTTTCCTGAAAGATGAAGTCAGAATTGCAGCCCTGCAGTAATCACAACCCTAGTACACAATGATTGAGTTCCAGTGTACAGTATGACCTTTGATATTTTGGAGAGAATGTGGTGAAAGTAATAATGAGATGAGGTTCCGGACTGGGAACGTAACCCCCGGATCATGGGTCATTTTTCAGCTCTATCTGATCATGTCTGATGACCATTCAACCATTGCGAATATCACTGCCGTAACCCAGTACTGTTTGCAGAAAACTATATAATACATAATTTCACATACTCTAAACAAAGTTCAAAGGACACTGCTGCAATGGAGCATTCAGAATTTCAAATTGTATCAGCCACATTATGTAGATCTAGGGTCCATTTCAAATTATTATTATTTTTTTAAATTATCGCTGTTGAATGGTACACAATTAGCATGTTGGAGTAATAATAAGCCTAAAAAATGTGAGTCTTGCTCAAATCCATACATTTCAACCTTATCTTGAAGGTTTGAGCTTAAATTCAGCTCAGTGTTGGTTCATTTAAATTCTCCATAAGGAAAGAAACAAGCTAATTTTCAATGGTAGTCCATTGTTTGTACTGTAATCCAGAATACTTGCTGGGGTGATTATGTGAAAAATGCAGGATTAAACAAATCACTTTGAACCAAAAACATTTTGGCAAATAAATAATATATGCATACATTGTAAGAAAATGCGTTCATCTGTGTTATTGGACTAAATAACACTTGTAGGGCTGCACGATTATGGCAAAAAATTATAATCACGATTATTTTGGTCAATATTGAGATCGCGATTATTAATTGGTTTTCGGAACATAATACTTGTATTGCACTTCAACATTTTGAATGAACAGAATAATGCTTATATTTTCACATTTTCTAACCCTAACCCTCTACTGTGAGTGCTTCATTTGATATAGAACGCCAGAGAAAGTCCAGTAAAGTGAGTTCATTTGTAAGCAGTCTGTTCCTTCAAAATCGTCACTCGATTATTCTTGTTTCGTAATCGTGGAACGCCAATATTGATGTCACGATTAAAATTTGATTAATTGTGCAGCCCTATGCACTTGTTATATGTTGCTATCTCTTTCACAGACACAAGCTTAACTGAAAGCATCTGAAATGGCATCTTTCATTTGCACGTTCCAGACAGGAATGGTAGGCAATATCATGATGGCAGACTGACCACTTCTGTTATACTAGTACATGGAAAGCAGCAATGTGCTGAACCTCATTGTTAAATTTACTTAAGACTCATTACTGTGGGGGAATGGGGCAGAGGTGTCTTTATAATCACACTCAAAGTGTTTAAAAAATAAAAGAAAAAATAATATGAAAAGCCAAGTCACCAAACGTTACTTGGCAACTGGCCGTTCAACACCATCACATCCCCTCAGTGTCTGTCCACGCATGAGTCTCAGAAAATGTGAGTGTTGCAAGTATGAAGGAGCTCTGGGGGGAAAAGCAGGAAAAAAAAGTCAAATGAATGATCTAATTTTGAATCACTTATTATCAAATGCAGTCTTAACTAGCACTTACTCTGAACAGAGCAAATGATTGTTCAAACTGTTCCTCTCTTTCTTCACAAAAGAATAATTTCAGCTGGCAGTAAATTGATTTTGCTTTATTCTTTTAACTTTTTTTCACCACCATGTTTTCTTCCCTTCCTGTATTTTTCTCGGGTACATTTGACACTTTAAAAAGTGACCTGAATTCACCTATCAGAACTAGTTTTCCTGACCTTTTTACATTTCTTGGGAGTTCTCCGTTTATTGCAGTCAGTCGTTTCAACCACTTTGGCGTCATCGAGACTATTTTCATCTGATAAATCATATTGCACTCAATGATGAACACGTGTACGTGGCCATGGTATCTGTCAATACACACGCCTAGAGACGGCTAGTTTATTTATATCAGGCAGTGCATTGCATGCTTTTTGTTTCTTTGCAGGGAAAATGAGGATGGGTGTGCCGTCCTGCCGTGTCTATGCATGCATACATTTTAGGGAACTCTTACACATTGCTGTTCAGCATGATCTGCACCTTCCTCAGCCCATAATGGTCCGGCCCTCTTAACCTAAATGAACCTTTATCAGAAAAGCAATTTAGCTTTTCAGTGCCCGTAAATAATGTTATCTGATTAAAACAACAAAAAAGCCGGATAAGTACAGTCACACCTACAGGTACCTTATCCAAGAAACCTGCCAAATGGCCAGAACGTGGCTAAATTGAGATCTGGGTTACTTAGTCTCGCAAAAAAAAAATACTAGTCAACCATGGTAGGCTTTATTTCATGCATTTGCAGTCATGGCTTTTTAGGGTTTTCAAACTGAGCGTATTCTTGATCAATTTTAAAACAAAATGCTAACGGTGCAAGGCCGAATGTCTTGAAAGAACGGTAGTTTTATGTAACTTGTAATATTGTGCCGATTACCTCATGTCATGCAAACGGACATCTGTTTTCCATCAAATACCTGCCATCACGTGCATACATAGCAAGCGCTTGATGCGGAAAGAACACAGAACCCGATCTGAGTTGTGTTACCCATGGAGGAAATGGGAGGGGCAAGGGAGCGGTATGAAATGAGTCTTGCTCAAATAGTTCTGATTTCACACAGCGATTACATGGCAGACTTTCCATTTCATACATGGCGTATGAAGTTCTACTGAAGAAGGAACCTTGCACATGTCAACGATCGCAAAAATAGCTTGGCCTAAAGCGCTCAGTAAAATGAGTACTAAGGAATGTGGTTATTTCATGCTTTTTCTCCACAATTTGGTATGCGTAGTCATGCTCACGCTGCAACGCTCACCGTGACCTCCGATGTTGGTTCAGGAGGGCCGTAGACAAGCGTGCTCGTTCCCCGGGAGCATGCAGTGCCACTTATTTTCAAACCGCGGTCGACACATCTGGCTCACACAGACACAAGCTAAAGGAAAACGCTTTGCGCCCAGCTTAACAGGCGAACCGTGAGGGCCCCATCGACCGGCAGGGGATGCCAGTGCACAATGAGACGTTCCATCCTGGCTGGCTGGAACCCTCTCTCCCTGGGTGACACTAGAGCCAATGATGCGTTGCTCTGTGGGGTTGCCGGCCCCAAATCCAATACCAGACCGTGGGACCCGTCCATGCTGTAACAGGCCCTCAATGTTTAATTGGATACTTATTTGTTTTCTGGAGTGCAACATGTTTTCTCCATCATTGAATGCACATGTTTATGTTCTTGTTTTGAGGTTTACAATTTGTATAATAGCATAGGTTGCGTCTGTCCCCAAGAACGGACACCATATCAGTTTCCAGCTTGTTTCCATGCAATGCAGTGTAATGGTTTGGGTTTGGTGAGGATGAGATTTGGAGTGACCCACGAATACAAATGTGAACAAAATCAGGAGGGGAAAATACCACTTGTGAATTTTGGCTCGCTAATCAACAGGATGCATTTTGTGCAAAATATTCATAATACCATAATGTTTTCCTGGAGGAGATTTCTGCAGGGCTAATTGGTAATAGACAGATGTTCGCTAAATATTCAGCATGACGGAGGCATGCAGTGCACTGGTGCATGTGAGCCGTTGTGAATGGTGCGTGCCTGCCTGCTGCAAGCAGAAAGTGACACGAGGAAAATTCGGTGTTTGTTGTCTGCCCCGGGGGAAAGTCTGTGGGTCTGAAGTAATTTTCAGAGTGGGAACCGATGTCTTTGGGGACGTGCTAGAGACGAGAGACTCCCGTGTGAATCTTCCTCTGAAGTAGAGGGCTGATTACGCTGGTGTGCGCGCCCCTGTGTACGCTGTGAGGGCCTGCGGTTGTTTTAGAGACTCAACCGACGCTGGGCACTTTCAAAAGGACGACAGAAGCTGCTAGTTTGTGTTCACAGTTGGCCCCGCGCTGCTGTTTGAGTTCGTCGCGCATACTGATGCCGTCGGTCTGCGTTTTCCAGGAGACAGCGGCAAGGTGACCACAGTGGTGGCCACGCCGGGACAGGGGCCAGACCGCCCGCAGGAGGTGTCCTACACGGACATCAAGGTGATCGGGAACGGCTCGTTCGGCGTGGTGTACCAGGCGCGCCTCATCGACAGCCAAGAGATGGTGGCCATCAAGAAGGTTCTGCAGGACAAGAGATTCAAGGTACGCAACAGCGGGGATAACTCCACATTCGCTATTACGGGATATACACCTCTTATGTTTGGTCTATGGTAATGCAATAAAATTGGACTTAAAGCCCCAGGGAACATATATTTGTGATTGCTAATTAGGTTAACTTGGGTATTGTGGACATACAATATGCATATACTTGTATTGGAATAAATTACTTTCTGAATTCCAGAGATACTGGATACTTTTACCCTCGTTTTTGGATTGAAGTTGGGCGGTCCTATAAATGGGAATGGTGACGTCACTAATCCCAAACCAATCACAAGGTTGATGTCGCTTGTCCCTCCCATCAGCATTTGTCAAAGCGAATGCGTTTTCGCATTAATGCCTTATTCGAACACGGCCACTGTGTTAGCTAGCCCTGTGGATTTAGCTACTACTTTCAGTAACGTTACGCATATCTAGGCTAACGTTGGGTGTGTAGCACTAACGTTGGCTAGTAATGTCACATATGCCTTCTCATCGCTGCGCTCGCTGGTGCTGGGTACATCGCAGTTGAAACGGAGCTTTAGTTGACAGCGTAACCAACCAAACAATTCCATGGCATTCAACATGCAAGCTACCCAACGCCAACTAGCTAGCTAACTAGCAGCAATACCCACGTCTTTATTGGAAGAAACAAATGTTAAAGCAAAGTTAAGAAGTGTGGTTTATTATTACATGGAAACTCAGTATGTTGAAACCCACCATTCCGTCACCACCTGTGAAGCCAGAGAATGCGGCTTATCTGGTTTTGGAATTTCTACACTCTCAAATTCAGTGTCTGTTGGTTCGTACATATGGTTGTACAACCCCGATTCTCTCTGCTATTTTGCATTTTTGTTGTGTGTGTGATGCAGAGTGTCTTCTTGGACAGAAATCAAGCGTGCTCATTAGAATATTACGACCACGCCCAGCCGTTGTAATACAGATATGATCAAATAACGTGTTTCATCATATTTATATATATATATTTTTTTTCATTCAAGCTTTGGTGGATGCTTAATAACACACTCAAGTTTGGTATCATGCATACATTGTAACGATTTTAGCCTTTGTTCCCTGGGGCTTTAAACATTATTTTTGTGCTGATGTTAAATGATGAATAATTCAGCACTCACAATTGGCAATAAAATGCATCTTTTTTTAATGTTCCTGTATACTTCTGAGTAGTACGTGCAAAATACTGCATTATGTAAAGATCCTGTTGAAATGCGTCCCAAAAACGGGCTCAATCAGTATAATACAATTCAACATTCTGTATCCTCATACAACACATTGAAAGCAGTTGAATGTACTGCGGTAACCTGACCTGAAGTGCAAGTCAGTGTGGAAGCTGTCACTCTGCTCATCACCCCTCTGCCCCTCCTCTTCATACAGAACCGTGAGCTCCAGATCATGAGGAAGCTGGATCACTGCAACATCGTCAAACTGCGATACTTCTTCTACTCCAGCGGAGAGAAGGTACCGCCCACCGTCTTCACCCCTCTGCCATAGCGGCCTGGTCTAATAGCGCCCGGTGTTCACCGTTCATTACGAACACATCCTGTCTCTCTCCTAGGGAACTTCACTCGCTCCCACTTAAGTTTCCTAGAGCGGTTCAATGAGGAAAATGAGTACAATTATGACAAGCTGAAAGCGTTTGCTTGAACATAAAAGTCACCTGTGTTTTTGGGCTGTGTATGTAGCCTCAGCCCTTATGTGCACCGCGGCGGCCCTGGATGGGAGCAAGCCTTTGCACATTGTTGCCGGGGCCAGTGTAATGCAGCTGCGGTTCATTTTTAGAAACAAGTTATAGTTTAACACTAGCGCGCAGTTATTGAATTGTTGATACCACCCAGCAGGACAAAAGCTGTCAGGAGAAAGTGGTTCAGACTCCCCTCAGATTAATGTGATCTTCCATCTGTCTCTGCATTGTGCACCGAGCAGTAGAGCTGAGGCTGTCTCTGCTAAACGCGTCGGCCCAGCAAACGGGCTCTTTCTGCTTCTGCCCTATAAGCAGCAGTTCAGACGTTTTAAAGCCAAAACTCCTTTTTATAAGAGCATTCCTCAGCTTATCGCCAGTGATCAAAATGACGTTCAGTGTCAAATAAATCTCGTCTTCACATCCGTTTATGCGCGCGGTTGATGGCAGTACGTATTTATGAACTGTTAGCCTGTAGAGAAATTGAAGTCGTATGAATGGCTGTGCTCTGTATAATTGCTTGATCTGGTTTAATGTCCTGGTGCGCTGTATCTAATTGACTATTTAAAAAAAAAAAAAATTTCCTCAAGTGCAGTTGGCTTTAAGTGACAATGAACTGTGTATTTGTAAGACTTAACACCAACAAGAAATATTTCTACAAACAGTGGAAAGGCAGCAGTACACCTTGCCTTTAATCCATTAAACCGCTGCAAAAAAAGGCTTTAATAGAAGAAATGCAAGTGTGCAACTGCGATTTGTTGCATGAGTCAGCAAAAGTAGGTCAGTATAGCCAATACAGTGCAAGACCTGTTTAACAAATAGTTTTTAGAAAAAAATAAAATACTCGCTACTCAACTATCATTCTTTTGTACATCCTGTTGTGATGAAATGGAAAGGGTTTTCTTTCATGAGGATCCAGTTCTGTCGGGGAGGTTTTTTTTTACCACTCCCCCCTGGCAGATTTTCTCCAGGTCTTTAATATTTCTTGGATTTTGCCTGCTGAGCTGCTGACTTAAATATGAGCCTGCTCAGTTGGAAGTCTGGGGATTTTAATGGCTAGATGAGCATACGTAAATCTGTGTTCATGTCACAGTTTTTGTTTTGTTGACGTGGATATGCACTCTGGATTACTGTCCCATGTCCATGTGAAAGTGTCCATTTCAAGACCGGCCTTGGCCTCTAGATTCCCGTGCCCAATTTTGCAGAATGCGTCTTCCCCCCCCCCCCCTCCCTATAAGTCATCCCCGAAGCAAAATGGATTCCTGCCCCCTCAATTTGCAGAGCGGATAAAAAGATTTTGGCTGTTCGGCTCCAAACATACCGCTGCTGAGAAAGTCAGCGAGCGCTGGTTCCGTCTGACCGTAGCGCGCAATCTGCAGCCGCGTGAAGATGCGCTTTGGCAGAACTGCACTGCTTCTGTTTTCCGTCGTGGTCTAAGTGGTCTCCGCTATCTGCCTTCTGCAGTCGTAGCCTGAGTTAGTCACTGCTTGTTGTGGTAAAAATATCTTCCTCCTGGCAAGGTATCACAGTCCCAGTAGCCTTGAACTTCATGCTACTGTAGAATCGGTTTCCTTTTTACTTTTTTTTTTTTCCCCCCCCGCTTAGGGTTTTTTTTTCAGGCTGACTTCAAATAATAGAGATTAATGACCATTTTCATGAAGTGTCTGGATCACTGTCTGACTAAGCGTAACAATGAATTGTACCAGTGGATTTGCTGATCCTGTGCATAACCTCCTTTTGTAAGCAGTGCTGACGCAGGTGTGAGAAGCTTGGCTAATGCTGATAGCTCCATTATACATTATAGCACAGATGCCAACTGTAGCCAGGTTTCCACATTCATGGAATAAGTAGATGAGCATGGATGCAAGGGAAAGTGTTACCCATTTTATTTGTAAACCAATTTATTTTTGGCTTTCTTACTTGGGTTATTATTAAGCAGAGAGCATGACTTTAAAGAGCAGTAGAGAGCTCCATATAGCTTTGTTTGTCAGTCTCGCTGGTAACAATGGAAAAATGAATGATAAATAAAAGAGATTACTCTTTTAGATTACTAAACTATTACGATCAGATTACCATGGTTAGGCTACCTTTTGAGCTTCAGTGGTGCATCAAATGTGTTACGCCATCATATCGGCCTTGATCTTAGCGGCTTATGTGTAGACGGATGTCATTACATTCAAATGCGCAGTGTCTGTGTTACTGCATATATACTGTTTAGTATAAGTTGGTGCTTGATACAGGTACAATGGGGGAAATAAGTATTGGACACGTCAACAATTTTATTATCAAACATATTTCCAATGTAGCTATTCACATGAGATTTTTACCAGACATTGGTATTAACTCAATAAAACTACACGGCTAAAGAAATGGAAACGTTCCAATTCTTTAAAAAAGTTATGTGCAATAAAGTGAAATGACACAGGAAAAAAGTATTGAACATGGTAAATTAAATGTGGTAGAAAAGCCATATTTCTTATATTTGGTTGCATATATCCTCATGCCATGACTTTATATATGATGTGACCCAACCAACAAACAAAAGCTCTTGGATATCTTATTTGCTGTACTCTTCAAGCGATACTATAACATAGCTCTGCATGATGAATTCTCTCTATGGGGGGGGGGGGGGACAAAGATTTTAGCTGTAAATTACACTCAATAACAATATAGAACACATGGTTGGCTAAGTGGCTCTAAGTCATCAAGGGTCTGATGTATTAACAAGCTAACCAACCATCACTCTGCCCTGCCATAAAGTAGATATGGAAGGATCACTTTAAGGGTTGTTTCTCCTGACAGATTTTCCTATTGAACTCTATGGAAAAATAAGTCAGGAGAAGAAACCCTTCAAGTTATCCATCCATATCTACTGTATTTCTGGCAGCAGAGTGATGGTTAAAGGCTTGTTTAATACATCAGACCCTTGATGACTTAGACCCACTTAGCCAACCATGTGTTCTATACTGTTCCAGTGTAATTTACAGCTAAATCTGGTCTCACCCCCCAATTCCCATAGAGATTCATTCAAATGCAGAGCTGTTATAGTATCGCTTGTAAGAGGACCAGCAAATAAGATATCAAGAGCCTTTTGATGTTGTTGGGTCACAAACATCATAAAGTCATGGCATGCAAAGGATATGCAACCAAATATAAAAAATATGGCTTTTCTACCACATTTTATTTAGCGTGTTCAATACTTTTTTCCTGTGTCATTTCACTTTATTGCACATAACTTTTTTAAAGAATTGGAACGTTACAATTTCTTTAGCTGTGTAGTTTTATTGAGTTAATACCAATGTCTGGTCAAAATCTCATGTGAATAGCTACATTGGAAATATGTTTGATAATAAAATTGTTGACGTGTCCAATACTTATTTCCCCCATTGTATAGTTAAAACCACTGAATAATTTGGGGTAAGAGCACGTATGGTCCGGATCATTTTACATTAGTAAATACAAGCCATTATCATTGTGTGCAGGTCATTTATAAATGTTTCAGGGTGAAGGATTGGCATTATAAACTAGTACTTTATGGAGCCATGTTGTTTTTTCTCCAGAAAGATGAGGTGTACCTGAACCTGGTGTTGGACTTTGTCCCAGAGACGGTGTACAGGGTGGCTCGGCACTTCAACAAGGCCAAGACTACCATCCCTGTAATCTATGTCAAGGTAATACTGCTTAACCCTCTTTTGAGACACAATGTCTGTCTGTCCGTCCCTCTGTCTGTGTGTATACAGTCGACGCTCCCATCACCCCACAATCTTGTTTTCATCAAACCAATTGTTTCTTTCTGTGATACTATTTTCTCTCGTTTACTGCTGTCTACCACATTCTTGCTCTTTGTTTCTCTTTCTCTCTCCCTCCCTCCCTCCCTTATTCTCCGGCAACTTGATCTCTTTTCAAATGTCACCCGTTATGTTTTCTTTTAAATACACAATGCTGTATTGATACTGGCACCCTTCATCTGTAAAACCTCTTATTGGCTGGTTCGTCTGGTCAGGCGTTTCTCAGTAAATCTTTCTGGATTATAATTGATTAAAATTTGAATGGTAAGGAAAGGTTACACATGAAGGTGGTTGTACGAATTGCCTGCTTTCACAGCGCATTGGACCACGGTGAATGACGTGCGGATGAATGCAGACCCCACCCGTAGGCTGGCAGGCTGTCATAATCACACACAGGCTGCCGCTGGTAGTAGGCGAGCCAGCCAGCGCACCTGAAGTAGTCATAAAAAAGGACATTGTCACGACCAGTTGTTTGTGTCCTTGACCTTTTGAGTCACAATGTGAATGGGGGGCTCCTTCCTGTGCCGGTGCCCAGCTCTCCTGAGGCACGGCGGTATTTCAGGCACACGACTCATTGCCCCCCGCTCTCCGTGGCCCTCAGCCTGGCAGCCGGGCAGGTGAACGGCCGTGCTGCCCGGCTCTCTCCTCCGCACCCCAGCGGGGTCGTCAGGACGCCGTTCCCCGGCCCGTCAGAGCGTTAAAATGCAGTCCTCTCCCTTAGCCTGCTGCTTTTCATCACGGCCAGCATTCATCTCATTAAGCACCAGAGAGCCCCCCCCTCTGTATCTTATCTGCTGACCGTAAAGCAGTGGGTGTGAAGGCGTAAGAGTGATGGACTGGTTCGCACATGGCCGCTTTGCCATGTTAAAATGGCTCGTAGCTCATCGCTCAAAGTGGAGAAAGTTCTGGCACTTTCTCTCCAGCTGAAATCACAGTGCCCGTGATAGCTAGAGCAGGAGGAGGAAAGCCAGCCTGTCCTGTTGGACGCGTGGAGCCGCAGTGTATCGCCAAATCGCATCGGCGGTGGTGACGCGGCTTTATGTAACCACTGTTCTGTCGCCTTGGCAGGTGTACATGTACCAGCTGTTCCGCAGCCTGGCCTATATCCATTCCCAGGGGGTCTGCCACAGAGACATCAAACCCCAGAACCTGCTGGTGGACCCAGAGACTGCCATCCTGAAGCTGTGCGATTTCGGGAGGTGGGTCTGCCTTTCCCCCTCTGCCCGGGGAGGGTTAAAGCAGGGGGAGACTTTCACTCTAATTGGATGCTTTCTTTCATCTTGTTATATTAGTCTGTACACACACTGTATATTTGCACACATACAAGAAAGATATTTATTTCTTGTTTTCTAATGCTTTAAAAAGACTTCTAGTCACTTTCAAAACTTTTGTTGTGACTAGAATCCATTGCTGTGGTGGTTGGCTAGTTTTAGTTATAACTGTGTTTCTTGACAGTTCAAATTAAAAAGCACAATTTTAACACGAAATGAACTATTACAGTAGTCACAAAATGCATGAAAGCTGGCTTGTGCTTACCATTCTGCATGGCTCTTTCCTTGTGGGCTGGTCCCTTATCTGCACAGCATACCCTGGGAAGAGCTTTCAACACTGAGACTAAGAATGGAAAAATATAACCTGTTTTAGCTGTGTAGCCATAATTGACAGTAAATTCATAATGGCGAGCAGTGTTGAGGCTGGTGCTAACCTCCCCGATCGGCGTGTCCGCAGCGCCAAACAGCTGGTGCGCGGGGAGCCCAACGTGTCCTACATCTGCTCGCGGTACTACCGCGCTCCCGAGCTCATCTTCGGTGCCACCGACTACACATCCAACATCGACATCTGGTCGGCGGGCTGCGTGCTGGCCGAGCTGCTGCTGGGGCAGCCCATCTTCCCCGGAGACAGCGGGGTGGACCAGCTGGTGGAGATCATCAAGGTGAGGCTTTAGGTTAGAGCTGCACTGGCAGCGCCAAGGAGTCTGTAGTCCAGATACAACCACAGATTCTATAGACTAACCAGATGGTCAGCTCCATCATTCCTTTCGTCTTCCTAATGACAGGAGGTTCTAGATGACAGTGGGTGTTCCTGGGGTTCCTTTATAAGTGTGCTCATAAGATGGATCAACTTGGACTATTTTGACAGAACATTCAGTGTTAGTAATGCAGAGCTGAGTATGTGGTGGATCAGTAGAACTTGTGGTCACCAGCCATAGTACTTGAAGGATCGAATTGGCGCCTGAACCTCCTCTTTCTGTTTCCCTCCCAGGTCTTGGGGACCCCGACGAGGGAACAGATCCGAGAGATGAACCCCAATTACACAGAGTTCAAATTCCCACAGATCAAAGCACACCCCTGGACGAAGGTACGCGCAGTCACCCCATGGCCATTTCAGTTCTGTAACGCTGACACGCCCGCTTGTGACCGAAACGATCTCTCCTCCCCTGGCTCAGGTGTTCAAGCCCCGCACGCCTCCGGAGGCTGTCGTGCTCTGCTCCCGGCTGCTGGAGTATACGCCCGTCAGGAGGTTCTCGCCCCTGGAGGCCTGCGCCCACGCCTTCTTTGACGAGCTGCGCCAGCCCGGCGCCCGCCTGCCCAGCGGCCGCGACCTGCCCCAGCTCTTCAACTTCAGCCCTGTGGGTCAGTCGGTCACCAGCCCGCCGTCAATCACCCGCCGCCGAGTTTCCCTTAACGCTTCGCTCCAGCTTTCACGCGTTCTGAACTTCGACAGCCTCAGGAAGGCTGTTTGTTTGACAGGACGGCTACGTTTTATCGAATTGCCATCCTAACATCGAGTCTGTGTGGCGTGATGTGATTTTGAGAGCGGTGGACGTGTTTACTAATCTCTCTCCGTCTCCTCCTGCAGAGCTGTCCATTCAGCCCCAGCTGAACCCCACGCTCATTCCTCCTCACGTCCGCGCACAGGCCACGCCCACCTCGCACGGTACGGCTGCCCTTTTTATTTCCACCTAGAGCCGCTCATTGCAACCAGTATCTTCGATCAAGATGGATTGTGTTGTGAAGAGACTTGTGAAAGTCTCTCTCTCTATCTCCCTGTATAGGATGAATTTCAGAGCATCGTAATCAGCAACATAAAACTGTTTTGACAGGATTAAGCTTTTACATTTTTTTGCTTTTTTTAACACTCTTGGAATTGTTTGCACAAACATACTTCTCAGATGCCACCGTGGTCACAAGACGACGGTGGCATAAAATGTCAAATAAAATGTAATATTTGTTGATATAAAATGTCAGTCGTGTTGACTGATAAATGGATGAAGGAAGGAGGTGCCTTGTGAACACAAATGTTGTGAACTGAATTATTGGAAATGCTTCTCTGGGTTCTTTCCTAATCTAATGGTCCATTTGAAATGCAGTTATTTCAGGTTTAAATTACTCAGTTTCCTGCGCTCGGAATTGTAAAGACTGAACAGGAGTTGTGAGCTCAAGGACGCCATGGCAGCCTAAATCGTTAGCTGTGTGTGATGGTGTTTCTCTCCTTCTCCTGCAGAGGGTGGTGTGTCAGACAGTCCAGCCCAGCCCAGCTCAGCCCCTGGACCTCTCAGCAACAGCACCTGAACACTTGCCCATCTGTGCCCCCCCCCCCCCCCAAAACTCTTCTGTTTGTCTGTCTCCCCCTCCAGACTTCCTTCTCTCTCCCTCGCCACCTCTCCTCATTCCTCTTTTTATTCCTTATCGGCTCCAAACTGTAGTAAGCAAATAATACACTTTGACACACATGCACACAGACACGTACCCGATATGTTCCTGTTAGCCCACCCCATTACCTGACAGCAGCTCTAGTGTAAATGTTTAGTTCTGCGGTAGGGTAGCAGAGTGGGAGTGTCATTGCATAGACGGTGACCCCGTCAGTCCAGTTTTCATGCACAAGTTAGATTGCCTGGTCAGTGGAAGCCTCACTTTGGCCCAGTATCTGTACCCAGATGAACTAAGTTAGTCCAGATCATCGACTCATGAAGCCTCTGAATCTCATAATCGCTGGTAATAATCTCTGCAATATTCCAGATTATGGTTTTTTGGACAAAAACAAAAAAAAAATTGGAGTTTTAATAAGGGAAGGGGCAGGTGGTTTGTATAGTTAGCACAATTTTTTCATTTTTATTCAGTCTTTTTTTTTTTTTTTTTTTAATGAATGTTAATTTATTTGACTCTTTAGACTTTGTTTTTATGATGATGACAATGAAAATATATCAGTGTTTTGGCAGTATGTACCACAGGGTCAACGCCTGATTCCACAGTAAGGGTTACTCTCCCCTTGCTGCAGTGCCCTAACCTACTTTTTTGACACAGTAGCTCAGGACCAACAACACTGACGACTAGTGGTGGATCCCGGCTTAAATCACAGTCTCGGGAGTCTATTTGCACAGACAGAACTGTAGTGTGGATTTGTACTGTATTAATATCTCGGCTGCTACTCTCTGCCAGTTAAGGCCCATTTGTGATAGCACTCTGTTTCAGAACAGGCCGAGGGGAGATCTCTGCTGCCTTAGGAGAAGGTATCCCCTGCTGTTAGACCAGTGTCCAGGCATGGCACAACTCAAGTTTAGTTGGAAAAAGCATTCACCCTCTAATTCTCCATACTTCTGTCTGTTCTTAAATGGTCAGTTTACAAGCTAAAGCAGGGTTATTTCCTTGTGGTTATAAATGGAGAAAGAGGCTGAAGTTTTTATACTTTTTATTAAATTATATTTAAAAAACGGAAAAAAACAAAACTTTTTTTTGCTTGTTTTGTTTTTGTAAACTTGCCTGTAAATGTATTTATTTTTCTTTTTGAATGGACATTGAAGATCATTATTTTAATATTTTTTTGTCAGGTTCAAGTTAGGATGGAGATAGGCTGTGGGTTCTGTATCAACATCCGAATGTCCCACAGGGGGTAGAGCTGTTGCTGGCTGTTTTATAGAACTGTTTGACATTCAAAAGTGTTGATGCGAAAGTCTTAATGTTGATCGTTTTAGGAGGGACCTTTTAAAAATGGAATCTGCACCACCCCACCCCCCCCCCCCCCAACCATGTGTATATAAATGCATCAATGTCAATAAAGCAGATATCAAACTAAATGGAGAGGAGTTCTTAGCATCACACCTGTTTATCAAGGGAGCAAGGGGCTTGAGAGAGCTGGCTAGTGCAAATTAGCATCCATGTATTGGGGCCAAGTCCTAATCACGTCAAATTCAGGCTGTGTTAAGATGAGTGTTTGGGCCGTACTGACACACTGAAGCTAGGGTAGATGACTCGACGGAATTAATTAACTGGGGCTCTGTTCATTTGGTTTGGCAAGGGGCAAACTGCCTGTTCTCTGTTGTGCGAACACTACCTCACGCTGTTTCATCCACTTAGTCTTACTGTGTGTTTTTTTTTTTTTTAAATCCTTTAATAACCAGATGATGATTGCACTTGCATGCCAGGGTATGCACTTTGTGTGTGTGTCTGTCCAAGTGATTGAAAAGGAGAGAGAATGTGTGAGCTTGAGTGAAAAGGGTATGACTGAATTATCAGTGACATGTGTGTTATCAACAATCTCAATGTGCAGTGCATATTGAGCAGCTGTCATATTTTGTGTATCCAAAAATCTTGATTGCATGAATTTTAGAGTGCTGTCCTCATCACTGCTGTTCACATCAGTAAGAATTCAATGGTGGTTGGTTTGTTACATTAGTCTTAATATTCACTCTACCACTCACCCCTCACTCCCACTGCTGCAGAGATGGAAAGCTTAGCTGGATTCTTAACTTTACAGATCTCTCCTTTTCTCTTTTTGGAGCCACCTTTCCCTCCTTTCCCCTTTTACCTTTCTCTTACTAATCTGTAAATATTGACTACTTTTATTTTATTTTATTATATTTTTTTTTTTTGCGTAGGAGGGCTGGTTTGGGTGTGTCCAGTCTTCAATCACTTCAGTCTCAAGTCTGTAAATAGTTATTTTAAGTCCTGGGGTCAAAGCGGAAAATCTAATTGGTCTTTGTTTTTTTCCCAATCACTCTCCCACCATTTTCTCTCTGGCTGTCTCCACCACGTCTCCTTAAGTGTAATTTTGTTGCTGTTGCTTTTATTTATTGTTTGTGTTGGGGATTCTTTTTTGATTAAGTCCTTGACATGCAGTGATGTCCGGTTCATCATATTCAGATATTCTCTTTAGAAAGGTCTGATGTATCCAGTCAACACTATACAGTGATCCTGGAGCCATATCCAACCAGTTTAATGTGAAAGGATGCATCAACATGACACGAGGCTTAGTGGTAGCGTGGGTGTACGTGGTGTGCATTCCTCAACATGCCCGAGCCTTCAAGGACAGTGCGGGGAATTTGTGTGTTCAAAGTGTGGACATGGGCATGGATGAGTGGGATACTGGCAGCAGGAGACGACGCTTGGTGTGTTTCACACCCTCTTTTCTTTCCTCTCCACATGAGCAGTGTTGTTGAAAGCCTGTGTGATATGTGAGTGAATCTGACAGCTTGGTCCTGCTGCTTGTGTGTGTGTCTGCGTGTGAGAAAGGAGTGTGCATAAGTACGAGTATCATTAATGTCTACCGATTGAGAGCACGTTCCCCAAAATTGTTCCTGTCTTTGTGTTTTTTCCCAGTTGTACTGCCAGTCCCAAATGAAGAAATGACTGTAAATGTTTCTTTCAACCATTTATTTTATGGGTTTTTAATTTTTTTGTGTTCCTATTCTGACAGCCTGCCCTGGGTGGATGTTGGTGGGAGGGAGAGGGAGACTGTGTTTGTTGGTATAAAATGAACTCAATAAAGTGATGAAACTCATCTTGGTGCATTTTTGCTTTTGTAAAATGTATCCAGACATGATACAGTAGGCTACATGCTCATCAAAATCCAGTTTAGACTCAACATCACCAACCGAGCGTAGTCTAATCATGTTTATTAGAGTTCACTTTAGCCATAACAGAAAGTGGTTGATGTTTACAGTGTCTCTTTACAAGGCACAGAAAGTATGACTTCATTGGAATTGGGTTTTAGGTAAAAATTAATTCTGTTGCATGATGACCATTTCACTATCCAAAACTAGCATGTACAGAATTATATCTTCCTTTAGAGTTACCCATTTAATATGAAAAGGAAAAGAGCTGTAGAAACTGAAATTGCCTGGTAATGACTTATTGAATGCAAGTCATTAGATTACAAGAATATCAACTCGGATGAAAATAAACCGTCTGGGTTTAATTGCAGAATTTGATATTCTTGACAACTCAAATGAATCTCGTTTTGTATCAAAACTATTTTAAAATACTCGGCCTTTCTACCACTCTTCACATCGCGTTCACACATTTAGCCTAAATGTTAATTTTAGAACCAGGTTTTTCCCAGAGTATTCGTTTTTTAAAACATTTAAACGTCCCAACCCTGTAAAAAATGCCTGTACTGGCTGCAATCGATTTTAAATTAAACCAATAATCAACTTCTACCCAAGTAGAGTTCTTTTTCTTTTTTTAAATGACGCGGTCACTTGGGTCAGAGACCAATATTCGTGCAGACTGATTCCCAGGGTTGCCAGCCTGGGAGATTTTATCCTAAATGTAGGGGAAATAAATTCATGGAACTTTTAGGGGGAAAAATGGATGGGAGTTAATGATAGTTTGGGGGGATTAATCCAGGCATCTGGCAGCTTTTACAATGGAGGCCACAGAACTATATGGAGGCATACAGTGGAATGTCACAGGCCTACAAAGCATTAAAACGGCAACCTCAAACGCCCTTTTAGTATAATAATGTCTGTTTTAAATTATTTCTTGATTTGGGTATGTTCTTACTTGCCTTTGTTGTTTCACAGTCTAAGGAGAAATGGTGAGTAAACTGCACTATGGAGGGCCGCATGGTGTCATACTCGGCTGGATTTTGAACTGGTTTGTGAACATTATTGTGATAAATTAGGTTGGCCAATTTAACTAGCCTGCCAGAAATGTGCGCAGCTGGGCAGCCTCCTCAAAATCCTTTTAACCTTTAAAATTAATAATAGTATGCCTCCTCTTACGGTTCACTTGTGGTTTTGGACGGGTATTCCTCTTTGAATATACTTCTCAAACGATGTACACCATACTTCTATGGTGCACATTTCTACGCCTGCGCTATTATTCAGACCTTTCAGCGCTGTCATGGCGGAGGCAAACCGATGGCGCCATTTTGTAACAGTCTGAGAAAAAGCCGTATCTATTTACCTATACAATGAAACCATTGGTGCTTCTAATACAGTGATCAAACCAATCCGAAACGGTCTTACTGGGACGTCGTCGAGGATTTTGACAAAGAATGTGATATCGTCAATGCGCAGTAAGTAAAATGCTTGTTTATATTTTGTTTTTCATAACACGACATAAAATAACATTTAATGTCGTGATCTTCTCTTGAAGCACTTCAAGTGGTCAGCATCGGAGATTTTTCGTTGCTATTTCCTTGGTATACAGGAGCATAGACATTTTAACCCGCGCGAGAGAGGAGCGGCCATCGTACCATAGAGCGTAAAAAAATAATGTAGAGGGAAGTCTTTGGGTCCGCTGGGATAGTTGATCGCCACCGTATGAAGTTTCCTATTATAATAAGTGTTCCGAGATTAAACCCTAACACCAAGCTCAACAAAATTGCAGTTATACAGGTAATTAATCTAACATTTGCTACCCCAAAAATAAACACTTCCAACTAGCTAGTAAGCTAACACAATGAATGTGGAGATTCACATATAATTTCAGAATTTAGTGATTCCAATATCCGTACAGCGCAGTGCATTCACTGCCCCCTCCAAAAAACAAACAAAACAAGACAAAATAAACAACAACAAAAACTACTAGGTCACGAAGGATAGTTATATGTTTTGGTTGTTACAGAGAGTTTGTGTTCCAATTGTAGTTATGGACGCCAGGGGGCGAGAGTATGTTGTTGCGCAAGTCGTGGGAAAGGTCCAGTGATTACTGGCTGTGCGGTGCGCTATACTAATTACTTTGTCAATCCAACATATAAGGAGGCCAGCTAATTTAGCTCTAATTAGATATTATTAGCCCTTCTTAACCTTTGTTCCTGCATGACCCCATGTAGTGAAACCAGAACCATTAGTATCTGATTATTTGGTCTGCAGAATTGTTGGCTTGCTTATTTATTTATTTATTTATTTATTTATTTATTTTGTATAGGACTAAATATAGTCGAGCATTGCCAGTTAATGCTAGGCTATATAGGGTCTGTAGTAACAAGGGCAATGATCGCTAACATTGCAGTCACAAAGCTATCAGTTATGTGAATTAGCCGTTTACAAATTCTCGGAAAGCAAATGTTGCTAACTTCAAGTCTTTGTAACCCCTTCTACTGTGTCAAACCATTTCTTTGCTAATTGCTTTGGAAACTATGTAGAGCAATTATCAGTGTAGTGGAGTAAGTAACATGTGCTGACATTAGAGGTGCAGTAACACTACTGGTTACCTAGGTTACACAACCATAAGCTTGCCTGCTGCATGTGTGTTGCCAAGGAATGTTCTGAAAGCTATCACATTAACTAGGTAAAAACAAATAGGAACAACAAGTGTGAGTTTATTTCGTCTGAGCACATACCATTCTCCCTTTTCCTTATCTTTTTGCATTTTAATGGTACTGGGTTGTGCAAGAGTTGGGCATATAGCTACCCGTAGCACAGCTGCCTGTGTTCATTTTAAAACAAATCAGAAATCAGCAATTTCCAATATACCATAGAGATCGATTTGTTTTGAAAAATAAAGCATATTAATGTGTACAGTGCCCTTCAAAATTATTACCACCATTGATAAAGATGAGCAAAAAAAGCTGTTAATTATATTATTTCATACCTAGCTTTTTGATAATTTTATTTCCCAGAAAATACTAGTAACCCTGTTTTTAGTACTTTGTGCAGTCTCCCTTTTGCAAGGATGACACAACTGAGTTATCTTCTAGTGTTTTATGAGATTAGTGAACATGTTGAGAGGGTTGTTTAACCATTCCTCCATACAGAATATTTCAAAATTCTTCAGGTCCTTTAGTCTGCACTTGTTAGCTGCCCTGTTCCAATTCAAACCATACATTTTCAATTCAAACAATGAACCAGTTTCAAGTCTGGAGACTGAGATAGCCATTGCAGAACAGTCAATTTTATTTTATTTGATAGAGAACTGTCACAAACACGCTTTACGGAGCAACAGAAGGCAAATTGGGCAGAAACCAGGCCTGTATCCCCAAAAAAACCAGCAAGAGAGGTAAAAACTCCCCCATTGGGAAGAAAAACACTCAAACGGTTGCGAGAAAAAGCCCAAAGGGAAGAAATCTCGGGAGGAACCCGGCTACAGAGAGAGAACCCATCCTCCACTGGCCGGCCCGGTGTAAAGTAAGGGGCTACGGAGAGAGAACCCATCCTCCACTGGCCGGCCCGGTGTAAAGTAAGGGGCTACGGAGAGAGAACCCATCCTCCACTGGCCGGCCCGGTGTAAAGTAAGGGGCTACGGAGAGAGAACCCATCCTCCACTGGCCGGCCCGGTGTAAAGTAAGGGGCTACAGAGAGAGAACCCATCCTCCACTGGCCGGCCCGGTGTAAAGTAAGGGGCTACAGAGAGAGAACCCATCCTCCACTGGCCGGCCCGGTGTAAAGTAAGGGGCTACAGAGGGGGAGCCCATCCTCCACTGGCCGGCCCGGTGTAAAGTAAGGGGCTACAGAGGGGGAGCCCATCCTCCACTGGCCGGCCCGGTGTAAAGTAAGGGGCTACAGAGGGGGAGCCCATCCTCCACTGGCCGGCCCGGTGTAAAGTAAGGGGCTACGGAGAGAGAACCCATCCTCCACTGGCCGGCCCGGTGTAAAGTAAGGGGCTACAGAGAAAGAACCCATCGTCCACTGGCCGGCCCGGTGTAAAGTAAGGGGCTACAGAGGGGGAGCCCATCCTCCACTGGCCGGCCCGGTGTAAAGTAAGGGGCTACAGAGAGAGAACCCATCCTCCATTGGCCGGCCCGGTGTAAAGTAAGGGGCTACAGAGCGGGAGCCCATCGTCCACTGGCCGGCCCGGTGTAAAGTAAGGGGCTACAGAGGGGGAGCCCATCCTCCACTGGCCGGCCCGGTGTAAAGTAAGGGGCTACAGAGCGGGAGCCCATCGTCCACTGGCCAGCCCGGTGTAAAGTAAGGGGCTACAGAGAGAGAACCCATCCTCCATTGGCCGGCCCGGTGTAAAGTAAGGGGCTACAGAGGGGGAGCCCATCGTCCACTGGCCGGCCCGGTGTAAAGTAAGGGGCTACAGAGGGGGAGCCCATCCTCCACTGGCCGGCCCGGTGTAAAGTAAGGGGCTACAGAGGGGGAGCCCATCCTCCACTGGCCGGCCCGGTGTAAAGTAAGGGGCTACAGAGGGGGAGCCCATCCTCCACTGGCCGGCCCGGTGTAATTTGCATCATTACAATTTTTATGATTCCAAGTTCCAATGCTGAACTTCGATTGGAACTGGGTACTATGGTCAGATGCGACCAAAATTGAGATTTTTGTACAGGGACACCAGTGGTGGGTTTGGCATGATAAGAAGGAAGATTATGTTGAAAGGGGCATCATTCCTTTGGTGAAATATGGTGACGGATCTTTGATGTTATGGGGTTGTTTTGTATCTATGGGTCCTCGGGCTCTTGTTAAGCAGTCAGGATTTAGGAGGCTACAGTTACTCCTCTGAAATCAATCATACCCAGGGGGAGGTTATAATGAGTTGAGCCTCTATTAAGTAATCACTAGAGTCCTTATAAGAGAGTGGGGAAGGGCAGGAGGTGGTTGTGAAACGGATTGACTTTTAAATTTGAATTTGTTTGTAACATGGGGAAAGTCAGCCCACTCTGCTTAGCAGAAGGTAGCAAAGTAAAAGACTTAAGGTGATCATATACTTCAGTCCTCCAGTCTGATTATGTGTAGAGCTGGCTTTACACACACACACACGCACACGCACAATATGAATGAAAAATTGTGTGCATAGAGTCCCCCGTAGATATTAACAAGTGTTTTCCTACGGACATATGTGTCTGTGGAGGTGGGCAGCAGATAGTCCACAGCCTACAGGGTGTGAATGACCATCTGTTTGCAGTGTTATGTGCCTCTCGCTCACACTGTGAGTTTGTACAGATCAGGAAGGCGAAAAGGACGAAGGGATGCGTCCCCCTGTGGCCAGCGCAGGGCAGAGTTCATGGGGACCGATGGGCGGCCTGTCACGTCCTCTGCATTGTTAACTTCTTTAAGTGCAGTGTCAACGGAAAGCAAGGCCTCACGCGGTGTCTCGGTTCTCTGCCTGTTAGGGATGGACAGCGGCTCTTCTCTCTACATGTGCTCCCCCTGCTGCCAGCTCTTCGGCTCCCTGGAGGAGGTGCTCTCCCACCAGCTGACCTGCCACCCAGATGACTCGGGGGAGGAGGCCACCCCTGGAGTGCCTCCTGGCCCACAGGCTGAGGTACTGCACTTTAGGAGAGGAAATGGGGCGGGGCACAAAAGCTGCGTATTCGTTCATGCCGACATCATGGATATCAGTGTTGTGGGGAGGAGAGGGTTTTGTTGAACTTGGCGTCTATTAAGAGGTTTGAATTTGAATGTTGTTTAATACGACTGACACGAACAGCCACTGTACTGTGAACTAAACAAATTAATTATTTGCGGTGTAGCATTAACTACATTGAAAACTTTCAACAACAACAACAAAAAAATATTAATCATTTTATTAGCAATTTTTGTTGGTCATAGAGACCACTGAGAGGTTGTATTTAAAAATATTTCACAAGCTACCTCAATGAAGTCACAGTTAAAGCGAAATAATTTTCAGAATCTTCATATTTTTATGTTTAGAGCTTAGGAAATTGTTAATGGGTCATGTTTGTGCTGTTGGAGCCTATAGAATATGATGCTGAGGAAATTTTTTGCCTGGTTATTGGATTTTTTAAGACTGATTCACACTGAGATGCTTCATATGAATATGCAGATACTAATGCCAGGGACAACACTCACTTTTCAGACCTCTGTTTCTTTAATTGTAGTTATTGTAGTCTCATTAAGCTATAATGAAAGCTGAAAAAAGTTAACCCAGTAAACATTTTTGGTTAGATTTTTCAAATATCTGTCTTCCTTGAAATAGCCACCTACTTAATTTGAGCTTGGCGCGACTGACGAGACCCTTCTCAGGGTTTAGGCTAATGCTCAAACAGTCTTTGAATGATTATTCAGAAGACTTATAATCCAACGTGAAGTTGATTTTGACGTGCATAGTAAAAGATAAAATTGATGTAATCAGGGAGCAAATTGAGCTTTCCTGCAACAAAGTAAATACTGGAGCCGTAATGGACGTCGACGTCCTTGAGTGCGTTTCATAAATCACGGCACTGTTCCTGCTCCACCATTTTTCCCCTGCAAAGAAGCTCGCCTTATGGCACTAAATTATCTTCATCTGCTGAAGAGAGGCATCATAAAGCAAGGCACCATGGGTAATGGGCAGTTTGCATCTCGTGCGGTAGGCAGGGGAGGATATGAGAGAGACGTACCCTCCCACCCCATAGCTTTTTTAATGAATTGCTCATTGGCTGGCTGACAGGCGAATCAGCTGTTGTGACACCTGGTAAAACCTAAGGGCTGCGTGGTGCTTTTTGGCCCGCATCCTTGTCAACTGCTTAACCACCGCTGCTTTGACTTCATTACCTAAATGACCATTACGGCTATATTACTTTAAGAGACCTTTCTGTGAAATGCATTTTTTTGGGGGAGGCCGTAACGAAGAGAGCTTCTGTTGTGTTTAAATGCGAAGGCCCAGTTAACCTTGTATCTCAATTAATTGGACCGTAACGGTGCCTGAAAGTCCATTTTGGATTGTCAGCAATTTGTCACCATCTATAGGATTTGTTGCCCTTCCAGAATTAATGTCTGGAAAATGAGAGGAATGTCCAAATTTCCTGGCCCTGTCTTTGTGCCACATATTTTTTGCAGGCACTAAGGGAATTGGGCGGACCCAGGTGCCACACCCTGTGAAATGTTGAGGGCTGCTCTAATTAGATTCCTAGGGAATCAGATGAAGTGGGAGGGGCAGGGCTGTCTGTTAAGCGCTTTACTTCCTGCTTCCCTGTAGAGAATGCCAGGTACGTCTCAACCCGGTTCTGAAGGCTGAAAATAAGCCTCAGTGTCTGAATATTCCCTTCCAGAAATGTCAAATCTGCCCTTGAGAGCCTGTAGGTACAGAATAATTTATTTTACAGAAAGGATGTTCAGTGCCAAGGGTATTGCCCCTGTTTTCACCTTAAGAAACCAGGACAATTTGCTGAAGGAAGTTTGGGCTTGAAATCATAACCATTGCGAAGCTGGCCGGCACCTCTTGAAATCCACAGGACCGGATACCGCACCTGTAGGTGAAAATAAAGGACAGGCTGTTGGACGGATCCACCTGGCAGCCACCCAGAATAATTCACTTTAAGAGAGTGACCGTGCAGGCGTTCACTGTATCATATCCCTGCAGTGATGGGCATGGAAACACCCTAATATCCTAATAGCCTGATTGAATGTGAGGCGTGCCGAGGGTACGGCCACACAGTGCGAGCAGGCTGTTACCGGGGAAAACGCAAGCTAGGCTTACAGAAACCTTTAAGCAATCATGTTGTTATGCCTCTACAGCGAATGTATTATTGTAAGAAATGGTCTGACTGACTATATAGTCTGGCAGCATTTATGGTAAAGGAGAGTAGTTCTAGAAGAGTACTTCAGTCAGGGATTTGGACAGGAAGAGGCAGTCAGTTGTGGTGGTCTTTTTTGGAGTTCACTCAGTGCACCTACAGGAGCACAGGGCTTGCCTTGTGGCTGTAGCTGCTTATTTATTCTGTGCTTTTTCCTCTCTCTCCTGTCGTTTATCGTTTTCACGCTTTTTCTAACTTTGAAACACTAATTCCCTTTATTCCACTAATTTCCTTTCAGTTTGAAAAAAAAGTATTTGCTGGCACGGCTACCCTTTAAAGCAGGGGTATCAGGCTGGAATCCTGGTGGGCTGCAGGGTCTTCTGTTTTTTTTGTGTGTTTCCAGACTTAAATGATTCATTTAAGTCACTAATTGGCTAGAGTCCAAACACATTGTTTCCAAGGCCAAAATTGGCCACTGATTGTAAGGAAGCCGCAAAAAGCCACAGACACTGCTACCCTTCAGGACTTCAGTCTGACACCCATGTTTTAAAGGGACGTTATTAACTAAACAACTGTAAAGTGCAGCGCTAGTAGCAGCAGTGAATGACAGTTTCTAGAATGAACCTCTCCCTCTTTTTTTCTTTCCCGCCTCAGTCACTAGTGCTGTACCAGTTCGCTGAACCCAGCTCTGCCCTCCAGCCTCCCCACATTGACCCCACCCAGCAGAAGATTTCTCTCTCCAGTCCCATGTTGGCCCTACAGCCCCGCCCCACCCTCCCGAAGCGACAGAGCCCCGCCCAGGGGACCCAGAGACAGCTCGCCCTCAGTTCCGCCCCCCTGATCCGTTACCAGTGCGGGGACTGTAGCTGTCTGTTCGAGTCTCTGGGCCAATGGCAGCAGCATCGCAAGCTGGGTCAGTGCACCGTGTCCGGCTCGGAAACGGGTGGAGATGGGGCGGGAGAGCAGGCGGGCCAGGTGAAAATAGAGGAGCAACTAGAAGAGGGAGGAGAGAAGCAGCTGCATAATACTGAGGGAGGCATGATGGATGGAGTCAGGGAGGGCGAGGAAGAAGAAGAGTGCGGGGAAGGGGCGTGGCGGGAGGACTGCGCACGGAATGAGCGAGCGGTCAGCCAGGATCACTCCTATCTGCCCTGCGCTGGAGAAAAGCAGGAAGAGGATGAACAAGCACAGGGTGAAGAGAGCATGGCCAACCAGGCCCAGGATGAAGGCACAACGATAGGCGTCCAGTCTAATTCAGAAACCCAGCCGGCGGACCTGCAGAAAGCCCAAGCTGCTGGTGACGGAGAGTCTGGGGTGGCAGACCACAGCTTCCTGTGTGTGTGCTGTGGGTCCGGCTTCAGCTCAGAACCGGCACTGGTGGCCCACCGCAGATCCCGACATGGCCTGGAGGAGGCGCTGCACCATTGTCCCGTGTGTGGGGAGAGCTTCATGAACACCACCCTCTTCCTCTACCACCGCCGGCAGCACCGGGAGAAAGAGGAGGGGTCAGTGGATGGGGCCAGGCCAGGGAACGGAGTGAGAAGCTCCAAGAGGGTGTTGGGGCTTCTCGCTTCTTCTGCGCCCTCTGGTGGCACAAAAAGGAAAAGCAGCTCAGAGTCCAGTCCATCACAAAAGAGCCAATCAGGTTAGGACAACATTGAATTTCTGTTGCCAAAGCAGATTCTTTTTTATTTACTAACACAGTGTTATGGTTTAGTCATAACTATGTTGCTGTTGAGTTCTGAGTTTTACAATACAAAGAGCTGGATGGGAGCTTTAAAGTGTGTAAAAAAAACCTCAGAATTATAGAACATGGGTTTTTTGTCCCACTGGTCTGTGTAGGTCCAGCAGCAGCTGCCTCGGTTGAAGGTGTAGAGCAGCCAGAGGGAGGGGAAAACGGGTCCCCGGAGACGAAGGCACCGCCAGGCCTCGCCCTCGCATCCTCCGCAGCTGGCGCGGAGGCGGGGGCGAAGCGCCCAGCGGCCCTTCACGCCTGCCCCCACTGCGGCCGGGCCTTCAAGCGCCGCTGCCACCTGCTCACCCACGTCTACAGCCACACGGGCAAGAAGCGATACAACTGTGAGACGTGCGACAAGGCCTTCTCCTACAAGAGCAACCTGGCGCGCCACCGCCACACGCACGCCTGCGCCAAGCCCTACTCCTGCGAGCGCTGCGGAAAGACCTTCACCCAGTCCGGCACGCTGAAACAGCACTGGCTCATACACGCCAAGGCCGACGCCCTCAGCCAGGGGGCTGATGGGAAGGAGGTGGTGTTTCAGCTTCCTCACCCCTGCACCGACTGCTCCTCCAGTTTTAAAACACGCACTCAGCTGCTCATCCACAGGTACCGTGCGTCTGCTGGTGTAGTACTGGTGGTGATAAACCCGCATGTAGTGAAACAGTGCTGATGTAAGTGGGGAGTTGTGAATACTGGGGATGTACCTGGCGGATTCACTACTTACCGCAATGCTGTCCATGCAGAGATAAATCTGGTTCACAGTCAAGAAAGTGATGGGTAATACTAAACGGGTGCAATTAGTTATACAATAAGTGTGTGCTAATCGATTTGGGTGCGTTTTGCTCCAGCAGAGTGTTGTTGCTTTTGAAGTGTGTAACCGATAGATAAGTAGGCCAGAGCTCGTAGAACTAATAGGTAAGTTGAGAATGTTCTGGACGTGAACCACGTTAATGAGAAAAACACATGCGGTATACTTAGCCTCTTTCCAAGCAGTTAAATTTTATCCGTGGTCACATAGGTGACGTCCATTGGCGTAATGGACGCATGAACCATGTTAAATGTATAAAGGAATGTTTAACTGAATGTTTGTGTATGCGCCAGTGCTGCTCCCAGCTGCACATTAAATTAAATTACGTTTACTGTTGAATTGGGTGCGCTGACTCTCCCGTCCGGCTGAGATCATCCGGGGCCTAACAGGAGCGTCATTTCTCAGTGTGAGTGGCCAGGGTGGGAGTTAAGTCTTTTAGACAGTGGTAGACAGTGGTAGCTTGCTTACCCTTTACCCGTATGTGAATGAAACCACATGTATGATTTGAGAAATGTGTCGTTGTTTTGCTCAAACCTGTGAAAGAATGGAGGATGTCTTTCATTTTCTTCTTTCTCCTCTTGTGTTTTTGTTTTGTTTGTTTTTTGGGGGGGGGGTGTCCAGGCACGTCCACACCGGGCTGTACCCCTTCTCTTGCACTGTCTGTGGCCAGACCTTCCTGCGCAGAAAACAGCTGCATCTGCACTCTCTCAAGCACCAAGGTCAGAGGTCACCCAGGGGTGATGGAGGGGTCAAGGCTAAAGCTAACTTAGCGTGGCTAAGCTTTGCTGTCTTTTTACCTTTGCTCCTGAGTCTCAGTCTAATGTTTATCTTACCTCGGTCTGTAATCTTTGATTTAGTTACGAGTGATCTTAAGAGAGGGTCAAGCCATGGTCGAATATATTAATGTGGTCTTTTATATAGGGCTGGCTGCTGATTTTATTACATAAATTAATCTGTAGATTTATCAGGAAATGTAAAACCCGTTAATTAAATATGAATTTAAATATTTTTTTAAATCTAATGCTAAAGGCCTGCTTCCATCTCCCTGTCTTTGACCATGTTAATTGGCCGGCTAATTAATTTGACGCACTCCATACTGCAATGGCTCTTTAAGTACTTTTCTTTTTGATGCACTCAGTGCTGTTGATTTGAAACCTTTGTGTATTTTGCTCAAAGTTACGTGCTGCCAGTAAAGCTGAGTCAGGTGGGTTGTTGGAAGTGTGCCCATGAGCATTTTCATCTACATTGCTAACTTTAGCTCTGACAGGATGCTTTGCCTGTAGGTGATACTGTAAACTAGTCACACTATCCTCATACGGAAAGCTCTGTTTATAATGCCGGGAGCGGGCTTTGTTTTTACACCGCATTTCTCTTTGCTTCTAACTTTTTTAAAAAAAGGCCTTTTAAATCCTAGCAGATTTGGCTACCTGGATGTTGATGATTTTGTGCTATTTGTTCCCTCAGATAACAGTGCATTATGTATTTAAAATGTTAAAATTTGACATTAAAAACGTTTGTTGATTAATTGGACAGATATTAATATTAATATGAATTGATTAATTGGTGCACCTTGCATTGGGTTCAAATGAGTATTATATTGATATTTACTTAACCGTTTTAAAGATTTAAGATTAATCTACACATTGTCAGCTCATGAAAAGATTTGCCAAATAATTTTATATAAATAGCATTTCTAGATTTATTCACTGTTAGTTCAGTCTGAAGTGTTAATTTTATAAGTGCAAATGTTAGTCTGATGATGTAGGGCAATTCTAATGCAGTACATTTGTGTCAAATTCACCTTTTGAGTCACATTTGAGAAAAGGATGAGAATTACCCTCGATTCCTACAGTTACAGCCGAATGAATCCGACAGCCTCCATAACAGAAGGAGGTTGCGTGTCGATTGCCGCCTTCTTTCCCGCAGTCGCGTGCTGCTTTTAAGCCTGGGGGCTGTTCGTGTCCACTGCTGCATGTGGAGCTGCAATTCCAGCATTTTTGTTTGAGTTACAGTTCTCTTCTGTGTCTGAGGATTCTGTAGTGTTTCTGTGGCAAGGTCAGTCGAATCATTGCCATCGATCATTTTAGTGACCGTTCCACTGCCAGTGCAAGTATGCCCTGGAGAATGCCTCTTACACGGGCGTTTGTGAAAGTATGTTGTGTACTGTTTCGCTTCTTTAGCACTGCAGGGTAATTCTGCATTGCACGAAGTGCGGGTTGCACTGGTAGAATTGCTTGAATGTTTCGCTCAGAATTATTTGCATGTTGTGCAATATGTATTACATATTTTCCACATTCGGCTGTGGCAGCATTCACTGTTTTGGAAAGCAACCGTAAAAAAAAAAAACGGAATCAAAATTCAGTGTGTTGCTGTTGGGTAATTTTTGCGTCTGCCTCTTGTCTTCCAGGTAAAGACCCCATTTTCTGCCCCAGTTGCTCCACCCAGTTTTTGAACCAATCGCTGTTGGACAACCACCTGCAGCGCTGCCTGGGGAAGGCGGGGCGGGGGCGGGGCCGGAGCTCGGGCCATCTTGAATGTGACATGTGCGGCCATCGCTGCGTCACCCAGGAGGGGCTGGACCTCCACCGGCTCTCCCACTCGGGGCAGACGCCGCTCCGCTGCCCCCTGGCCCCCTGCCGACGCCGCTTCGCCTCCAGCTCCGCCCTGGAGGAGCATGTCCTCGCCCACTGTCAGTCGCCCGAGGACCCTGGTGCTGGGGGCCCTGCCCCCAAGCCCCGCCCCTTCCACTGTGAGCACTGCGGGAAGGATTTCACCACCGCCTCTTCGCTCAGCGTCCACCTGAGGATTCACACGGGCGAGAGGCCCTATCAGGTGAGAGATAGCAGCGCCCTGTTGTTGACCTAGCGTGTTTCTTTCACTGTTCTCCCCAGTTTGGGAAGGCTGGCCAGGACTTGTATCATCCGCACGAATAGACCTGCGGCTGCAGCGTGCATGCTCTTCTGAAGCGCTCACCTGCAAACTACCGGCCACACAGTACTGCAGGTCAGCTAGCGCAGACTGGAAGAGAGCAGTTTCTCTCACTGATGGTGATTTAGAAGCCTTTGGGGGGTGCCTGCAGTATTGTTGAACAGAACTAACCTCAGGAGCCTTGGCCCCTCTGATACCCGCCCTACCCCTGATAGGCCGAAGCCATTGGTGCCCTGCCTCTCCCCCGTTACAGCCTGAAGTCCCTGCCCGGCATAACCTGCACTTAGCATTAGCTGCTTCAGTGCCTGGGCCACCTCCGCTCTGCAGCCTGTTGAGTCAGGTCTTACTGTGAACTACTTCACTTTGATTGATGATGTTGTCAGGGGCAACACAGTACTGGCGCGGTTAGGCAGCAGTTCAAGGCCAAGTGGTTGAAAGGTGGAAAGATGGGAAGATTCAGCTCTGTTTTCTGGCCGATTTATTGGGCTTATATCGTCCAAAATCAACTAAGCATGAAAGAAAAATCAATGCATGCAGATGACAGAATCAAAAACTGTTTATGTGCACTTGGCCTTTAGGTGTCTGATGCTTCCCCTTTAGATTGCTGTGTGTCTGCCGTTATACCTCATTTGTTATTTTTCTTGATTTTATTTTGAATGTCAGGATAGCGTTTCCCTTAAAGCTTTCTGGCGATGATGTCGAAACATGTTCTGAAAACAATTTTATGAGAATAATTCAGTTTTGCTTGAAGTACCATATCAGTGTGATAATATGTAAACATCTCCAAATGAAATGGCACACACAAAAAAAGCAAACATCTAGCCAAGATATTCCCTCTCCACCTCAACTGATGTGTGGTGAGTGTTCTGGCACAAAATGGCTGCCGTGCATCACCCAGGTGGGTGCTACACCCTGCTCATTGACCTCCACTGGCTACCGGTGATGGCTCGCATCAAATTCAAAACATTGGTGCTCGCCTTCCAGGCAGTCCGAGGTTCTGCCCCCCCATACCTCCAAAAACTAATCAGACCCTACACACCTGCCAGATCCCTGCGCTCCGCCTCCTCGACGACACTGGCCCCCCCCCCCCCTCTTCATGCTAGCACCCCCCCTCTGGTCTCTCGTCTGTGGCCCCAGTGGTGTGGAATGATGGTCCCCCCGAGGAGGAAAGAGGTCAGAACTGACTGCCTTCAAGCGCCTTCAAAGAGAGATTGATCACTCCTTCTCAACCTCTCACCCTCCTCCACCCCCTCTGTGATCTGTGTGTGACTATTGTTATTAATACCCCCCCAAAAAAAAAAAAAAAAAAAAAAAAAAAAAAAAAAAAAATCCCAATCATACTGACTGCTAGTACTTAGATCATTTTTTGCCTTTTTAGGGTTTGTTTTTAAACGTTGTGTTGTTGTTGAAAAAAAAATCTATGTACTATCGTACACGTTGGTGGTGGTTGAGGCGAGCTTCCCTCTCCCCATTGTAAGTGTCCTTGAGTTTCTTGAAAGGCGCATGTAAATATAATGTATAATAATAATAATAATAATTCCAAATATCCGGTAATGGTTTTGATGCATGTGCTACCTGTGAAGTTAATCAGATAGTCTTTTCTAGTACAGCTCGCACGCAAAGGAAAGTTGACCCACTAACTTTGTTATTGTTAAAACTTCTATTTCAACTGGTGATCTGGCCAAATAAAAAAAAGTAGCCACATTTGTTATACGTACGCTATGTGAGCTAGCGGCTCTTACAGTAAAGCCCATTGACTCAGTAATGTTATGTGCTCAGTGAGGCCAGAGAACGGGGGAGTATAGAACGGGGTGAAGCTGCTGGACAAATGGAAAAGCTGTTATGAGAATCACTTTGAAAGTGTGCATTTTTCCAGTCCAGTGAGCGGGTTTGTTAACTGCCTAATTTTTCTCTCCCGCTTTCTTTCTGCTGTTTTGGTCACCCCTCACCTCACATCTTAACCTGACCCTGCCTCCCACAATGCACCTCTGCCCCATTCTCCCTCTATGTCCCTGACCTGCCTATCTCTGTCTCCCATAATGCACCTCTTCCCCGTTCTCCCTCTCTGTCCTGAATGACTTATCCCCGTCTCCCATGATGCACCTCTTCCCCCATTCCCCCGCCTCTCTCACCGCTCCCCAGTGCACGCAGTGCGGGAAACGTTTCCGGCAGATCCCCCACCTGCGGGACCACGAGCGCCTGCACAGCGGCGCGCGGCCCTTCAACTGCTCCGTGTGCGGGAAGAGCTTCGTCCTGGCCGCCCGGCTGGCCGAGCACGCCCGCACCCACAGCGGGGACAAGCCGTACACCTGCGCACTCTGCCCCCGGGCCTTCCGCTCGTTGTCCAACCTGGGCAAACATCGCAAGACGCACGGCCGCGGAACCCCCGCCAAGGGACCGGGCACTGAGGGCGAGGCCGCCGTGCGCACCATCCTGCTGGTCCAGGCCGCGCCCCAGTCCCTGGAGGGCGATGCCCAGGGCATCACCACCTCTACCTCCTCTCAGCTGCTCCTCCTACACCCCTCCATGTCCATAGGGGAGGGGCAGGAGGGGGAGATGCTACCCATCATGCCCCATACCTTCCAGGTCATTGTGGAGGAGACCATTTAAAGAACAATCAGACAGAAAGTGTGAAAGAGAGGAGAATGGACAGATGAAGAAAGCCGAGATAGTCAGGGACCCCCAGACAGGACACATCGAGGGGAGAATGAAGGAAGAGTACACCAGGGATGAACATTAAAAGTGAAGGAATAATAAGAGAGGATTTGGTTGCTGAATTTAAGGAATGTAAAATCAAATGGAAAGAGCATGACATCATATCGCTGTATGCATAGTGCAGGTATGTGTACATAGCACGTTTTACAGGTTTTGAACTTCATCGGCTGTTGAATCTGTTATATTTCTTTAATAAAACGCTTCACCTATCCAGTGTGTGCTGTTGCATTATTTTACAGTGCGCACAGCTTCGCTGATGGTATCTCTACCACCCATTCGATTTGCTTCAGTGATTCTCTTCATTGTCACGACTGTGAATTTCTGTGCTTTACTCAAATATTGCTCATCTGTAAACACACGGATACATTTTGAACAGCAGATCCAAGCCGTTTCCTCTCTCTGAACGGTACTTCTGAAAAGTATGAATTTTTAAAATATTGACGTGCCAGTGTCCTACGGGGAAGCAAATGCAATGGGGGGGGGGGGGGGGGGGGGAAGGGGAGTTAAACGTTTTCTAACAAAATACAGTCACTCGTCTCTGTGGAGTTGCCCTCTTGGAATTGCAATTCTGTCGGCTGTTTGTATGAATACAATATTCATGTTGTATGTTTGCATACTGAGATGTACTATTTCAGTTCCATAAACTTGTCAGGCAGTAGCTCTGTCCAGTAAAAATCTGCTAGTTTAAAAGTGGCAACGTAAATAATGAGCATTATTTTTTTAGTGTGAGTCTGAAAGATATATCTCTGATTGGTTAATGTGTAATTATTACAGTATATTTACCTGGTTAAATTGTTAATGACCCTCACCTGGTCCAAACAGGAGATGGTTAATTATATAGACTAGACAGTTATCTTGTTACTGGCAGGTGTGAGAGAGGAGAAACACAGTTGTGATGTGTGTGTGTGTGTGTGAACTCATTGGTCTATTCCTGTGTGGAGCATCATTCACCTGCTTTCTGTTTCCACTCTCTACATTATGCCAATTACAAACTGCAGTTCTTAATGCCTCGGATCATTTTAGCGGATTAGCGGGATATTATGATAATACCTGGTTAGCATTAATCTGAGCACTAAGATTCCAATACTTGTTTTTAGGGATGTATGGCACTGCAGTAAATGCACTGTGTGTTCTCAAATGTAAATTAATGAATGCATATACATGTATATCCAACTCGAGTTCAAACGGCTCCCTGCCTCATTTTGTATCCATCTTAAATCTAAAAATACCTGACACCCAAATAAACCCATGGAAATGTGCATATTCAGCACGGGGCTCTGCTGACATCACAGCGTCCCCGTCGAATAAGGACCAAAGTGAAAAGCATGTGATGTTGGAGTGAGTGGGTGAATATTTCTCACAAATTGGGGCACTTAAAATACCAGGATGAACTTCTTATTTCCAGGGTTTTGTTGAGGGAATTCAGGAGCGCACTCATCCACAGAACAGTTACTCATCCGGCAATTTCAGTAAGTAACCCGGAGGTAAAAGCGTAAAAGACATAGGGCCCTATCTTACACCCGGCGCTAACCCAAGCGCAAGTGTCTTTGCTATCTTACACCCGGCGCTGGGTTCATTATAACGCGTAGCGCTCACGTCATTTAAATACCATGTATTCTTACGCCCGTTGCAAGTGAACTGGGCGTGTTGGTCTTAAGATGAGGACTGGCCAGGATCATTTTTGGCGTATTGCTATCTTGAGCCAGCAGAAAGCGCTTGCGCTAAAATCACCACAAACCTTGTCTAAAGTCATGTCGCAGTTGTTTACATGTTATTTTAACGCCACATATAAGTGCCTTTACATAGGCGTGTGCACAACGCGCGTACACCCTTCTGTCTGTAATGGCCCTGTCACACTATTGCGTATGAGTGAAACGTATGAGTTGCGTATGTAAATTCATAAAATAATTTTCATACGCACAAAAAGCCCTTGAAAATAGCGTATGGCCAGCGTATGGCTAGCGTATGCCTAGCGTATGCTTATCGTATAAACCATACGTCCGAATACGCACAACATTTTTAAGCATGCGTAACAAAACTTTTTGTGCCTCGCCGTATGCCACCGTATGCGACCGTGCTTGAAACGTATACAACCTATGCCTAACGTACCCCTAGCGTATGTCAGCGTATATCAGCGTATGAGTGATTTTTCATACGCTGGCATACGCTAGTACGATACGCAATAGTGTGACAGGGCCATTACACACAGGGGCGCGCACAAGCATGACTAAAATATCAAGATTACAATGTGAAATATTATTATTGTGTAGGCTGTATCAAAACTTGCATAATAATAAAAGGGTCCATAGGTCAAAAACCACATAGTCCTGTCCCTCAGCGAAGGGGAATACCATATTAAATTGCTTTCAGCCCACTCCATCAACATCCAGGCGATGTGCGATGGTATTTGAGCATTACAGCAGATTGGTATTGCAGCAGATTCTCTGTGCATAAGGTTTTTTCGATAGCCTATTCTTTGATCGCACTAAACACGCATGTGCATGTCTGTTTCACCATCAAGCAATCCGCCAAAAGGTGGAAAAGCAGGCTTTTAAAGGGAATGGGATATGACATTTTGATTGGTTTATTGCATGTCACGCCTAAGACACACCTATAATTAATGAAGAGTATAGGTTCAGCCGATTTGCGCGTTGCGCCGTGGTTTGCGCCCAAAAAACACGCCGGTTAACTAGCAAAAATGGACTTGGACACGCCCTAAACGGACTTTACGCCATGTGCTTAGACCAAGCGCCAAGATCGCCAAGATAGAGCCCCTAGAGTGTATATGTATATCTATGGTATAAGATAGGTTCATATTACAAAATACTCTTTATTTTTGTTAATTCTATCTTCATTCATAATCTACACTTTGTAACAATTGTCATATGTTAACTGATTGATATTCTCAAAAAAATAAAAAATAAATAGTTTGGAAAGAGTTTTGCGGGATTTCTTTCGCACACTGCTTGTAAAGTGAGGGGACAGGGCACATAAGGACAGAGGTCTCAGTGGACAGGGAACAGGGGTCGTATTCGGTCACGGCCTAAAACTTAAAAAAATTATTTGCAAAGTAGGTTGTCCGCAGTGCTCCAGACGTATCCGGTTGTGCATGGTTTACAAAAGGTGTAACCTTTTGAAAGCACGGTGTTGAAAGAACGACGTCAAATAAATTGAGGTCCCAGGATACGGTTCATGGTATGTGATCAAATGGTCTTCATGACAAATTGCATTTTTTATGTCCTGTGATATTTTACTGCACAGCTGTGTCAACGGTCAAAAGCTTGCGGCAGAATTAGCAGTGCCATTCATCGGTCATCCTGATCGCAATTCATCTAATGACACGAAATACAGAAAGATAAAAATATGTTTTTTAAATCTTTTCATTGCAATTACATTTAATTTGATTCTCAGTTTGTATTTATGCACAATTAAGCAACACCGTCCTGTTACAGAACCAAAATATTTACCATAGAGGTTCACTGTGATGCCCCTTTCATAGTGAAGTGAGAATGTGGTTCCATAAGGGGTAGAACTACAATGAATGACTTAAAAGAATCTGATCTCCGCTGTAAAAAGAAACAATCGGCGCGCTGTGTTTTGCTGACCTACATGCGGCCGCTGTGTTTTTGTGCATAATGTGTGAATTTACGCTGGAGAGGCTTGCTCCTTCTGCCCTCTCTCACAAATATTTATGTTTATTTTTTACTCACTCGCTTTTCTGTCTGTCGCTGACTTCATTATTTGCCCTGTTTCATGTGGCTGCCTCTTGATCAGAGCTGCTGGTTTACTGCTATAACATCTATTGTTTCTGTTCCTCTCATTTTGCCCTTTACCTGTAATTCCCTCTCTCTTTCACTCTCTCTCTCTCTCTGTCTGTCTGTCTGTCTCTGTCTGTCTCTTTCTTTCTGTTTGTTTCTCTCTCTCTTTCTCTCTCTTTCTTTTCCCCCTACAGTCCCTCTTGGTTTGCTGATGTGGCTGTAGCTGCTGTGACTTTGACAAAGTGTTCTCTCCCCGCGCGTGTGCGCGTTCCTACATGTGTGTGTATGTGCGTGCATGTGTGTGTCTGCGTGTGTGTGTGGACACACAGGCACGCGCCCTCTTCTTGTCACATTATGGCTGCGTGTGTGTGGGTCTGTCGGTCTTGATGCGGAGAGTGATTAATGTGTGTTCGCGCGGTGCCTGTGTGAGCATGCGTGTGACGCGCTGGTGTGGCCCGTGTGCCTGGGCGCTGCGTGTCCGTCCGTCTGTCTCGCTCAGCTGTCCTTCCTCACCTCTGTCTCTCTCCTCTCCCCTCTGTCTTCTTCCCCTTCAACATTATCATCTCTTTTTTAACAATGTTTTCCTCTTTGTGAATCTCTCTCTCCCTCCTTCTCTCTCTCTCTCTCTCCCCCTCCCACCTTCCCTCTCTCTCTCATTCGCCCCTCCCCACTCTCTCATTGATAGTAGGGGCGATGTGACTGGAATACCGAGCAGCTAATCATTATTCCACAGGCCTGGCGCACAATGCCGGCTGCACATCAGTTCTCTCTCTCTCTCATTCTTTCTTTTTCTCCCTCTCCCTCCTGCTCTCTCCCTCTCTTTCTCTCTCCTTCTCTCTCTCTCTTGTTCTCTCTCTCTTTCCCTCTCCCTTCTGCTCTCTCCCTCTTTCTCTCCCTCTCTTTCTCTCACTCTCACCCTTTCTTTCTCTCTCTCTCGCTCTCCCTCCTGCTCTTTCCATCTCTCTCTCCTTCTCCCTCTCTTTCCCTCTCTCTCTCAGGCCACAGGCAACACAGGGCCCATGGTCAAGCCCTGGGAAGAGGGATGAGCCTTATTTATAGAGCAATGCAACAGTCGAGCAGACCGTGCAGAAACCCACACCTGCTGCTTCTCTGTGAGTTTTTGCACCCATAATAAAAATACTGGTCAATAATAATGGAAATAAAAATATACGTATCAAGATAGTATTTTGGAACACATATAAAGATATATTTATCATTTCCAAATGCAAATCGCTCAAATGCAGCAGAAGCCCAAGATTAGATTCTTTGATTTAAGGGATGCAGATTATTTGTATTCATTTGTCTAGACAGCTTTATTATGACCACAATACTGTCCACAGGTGCGAAGTGTCACCTTGACCATAGCTAGCAGTTGCGGCAATTGATAGTTCTGTATAAGCCAGAATGGGCGATTGACGACTATTCTTGCCAAGCGAGACAATTCAATTACACATGCTGTATTCAAACTTGTGAACCTCCATCACTGAGCCGGTGGTGTGTGTTGGTGTGATTGATGGTTATTTAATTATTGTCTATCCTGATCAAAGATCTGTGACTGCATAAAGAGTGCGTTCAGTGAATCTTCAGGATTCAGATTGACTCTGCTGAATCCAGGCAGCAGTTTGTGATTCTATTGTGGTGTTTTTCTGCTGCCACTCTTTGTGTCTGATTTACTACAATCTTCAGCGTTTGCAAAACATTTTAGCACACACAAAGCTAATAACACAACCAGTGATTGGTGCAAAACAAATACCACGACCAATCATTGGTCATGTTATTGGTTTTGCGTGTGCTAAAAGGTTTTGCACATCCTAAAGGTCAAGGCCTTAGTGCAATAGAGATTTCTTTTTTTTTCATTAAAGAAAAAAACATGTTGCATATATTAGAGAAAATATTGTTGTCACGGTCATTTATGCAATTAATAAAGTGAAAATACCATATATAAAATACCAGAAATGTAATTTTATTTGGATATTTTACCATACATTTAACACAAAACATTGTAATATAAAGTACTATTACTGTTTGTATTGCGCTTGTTGCATGTGTAGGAACACTTTAATAGCAATAATAATGATATATTTTGACATATACCACATATTTATAATTGTGCTTTTCACTGGGATTTTATATTTTACCATATATTGCGTATGTGTGTGTGTTTGTTTATGTTACATTTGTTGTGGCAAGAATATTACCCATTTTGGTGAATGTACAATTTTGCAGGCCCTCTCTCATTCTTTCCCCTTTCTCATTCTCAGTCTATATATTCTATATATAAACAGTGTGTGCCATCTCTCTATATAAACAGTGTGTGTCATATACATGAGAGAGAGACGTACTGTTTGGATGTTGTGCGCCCACAGGCACTACACTGTGACAGAAAGCACAGGCGCGCGGAGGTGGATGTGATTTGATGTGCGACAGAGAGAAGCTGTAGAGAGCCGCTGTGGGTCAGAGATCTGTGAAGCACTCCGGCGGTGAACATGATCCTCTGTGTTTCCCTCCACCGCTGTCATGCCGCAGTTTCAACCACTAAACTGTGGACTCTATCAGAAACGGCTGCCTGTTTTTCCTTCTTTTCTACTAATATCTCGTCTAGAGCGACTTTTTGTGTAATATGTTTCACGTAAGGTGTTCATTAGCTGCGCAAGGACTGACGTTGTAGAGAGATCACAGGGAAACGTTGATCTTGCTCTGAATGTCACTATTTTTAATGTTTTGTATTGATTTATTGTTTTTACAAATCACTGGTTGTCATACATGTAATAAAGTATATTAAAAGGATATTACAAGTAGAAGTTGTGATTTATGGTGCCAGTGACCTTAGATTGTTACAAAGAGCCCCTCAGTGACTAATTTGTTCTATCGTGAACATTGTGTATCTTTAGCATGGTAATACACTGTGTATCAACATGCGTTTGTGTGTCCCTAGCATGGTAATACACTGTATCTGTATCAACATGCGTTTGTGTGTCTCTAGTTTGGTAATACACTGTGTATCTGTATCAACATGTGTTTGTGTGTCCCTAGCATGGTAATACACTGTATCTGTATCAACATGCGTTTGTGTGTCTCTAGTTTGGTAAAACACTGTGTATCTGTATCAACATGTGTTTGTGTGTCTCTAGTTTGGTAAAACACTGTGTATCTGTATCAACATGTGTTTGTGTGTCTCTAGTTTGGTAAAACACTGTGTATCTGTATCAACATGTGTTTGTGTGTCTCTAGTTTGGTAATACACTGTATCTGTATCAACATGTGTTTGTGTGTCTCTAGTTTGGTAATACACTGTATCTGTATCAACATGTGTTTGTGTGTCCCTAGCATGGTAATACACTGTATCTGTATCAACATGCGTTTGTGTGTCTCTAGTTTGGTAATACACTGTGTATCTGTATCAACATGCGTTTGTGTGTCTCTAGTTTGGTAATACACTGTGTATCTGTATCAACATGCGTTTGTGTGTCCATAGCATGGTAATACACTGTATCTGTATCAACATGCGTTTGTGTGTCTCTAGTTTGGTAAAACACTGTGTATCTGTATCAACATGCGTTTGTGTGTCTCTAGCATGGTAATACACTGTATCTGTATCAACATGCGTTTGTGTGTCCCTAGCATGGTAATACACTGTATCTGTATCAACATGCGTTTGTGTGTCCCTAGCATGGTAATACACTGTATCTGTATCAACATGCGTTTGTGTGTCCCTAGCATGGTAATACACTGTGTATCTGTATCAACATGCGTTTGTGTGTCCCTAGCATGGTAATACACTGTATCTGTATCAACATGCGTTTGTGTGTCCCTAGCATGGTAATACACTGTATCTGTATCAACATGCGTTTGTGTGTCCCTAGCATGGTAATACACTGTATCTGTATCAACATGCGTTTGTGTGTCTCTAGTTTGGTAAAACACTGTGTATCTGTATCAACATGCGTTTGTGTGTCTCTAGCATGGTAAAACACTGTATCTGTATCAACATGCGTTTGTGTGTCCCTAGCATGGTAATACACTGTATCTGTATCAACATGCGTTTGTGTGTCCCTAGCATGGTAATACACTGTATCTGTATCAACATGCGTTTGTGTGTCTCTAGTTTGGTAAAACACTGTGTATCTGTATCAACATGCGTTTGTGTGTCTCTAGCATGGTAAAACACTGTATCTGTATCAACATGTGTTTGTGTGTCCCTAGCATGGTAATACACTGTATCTGTATAAACATGCGTTTGTGTGTCCCTAGCATGGTAATACACTGTATCTGTATCAACATGCGTTTGTGTGTCCCTAGCATGGTAAAACACTGTGTATCTGTATAAACATGCGTTTGTGTGTCCCTAGCATGGTAATACACTGTATCTGTATAAACATGCGTTTGTGTGTCCCTAGCATGGTAATACACTGTATCTGTATAAACATGCGTTTGTGTGTCCCTAGCATGGTAATACACTGTATCTGTATAAACATGCGTTTGTGTGTCCCTAGCATGGTAAAACACTGTGTATCTGTATAAACATGCGTTTGTGTGTCCCTAGCATGGTAAAACACTGTGTATCTGTATAAACATGCGTTTGTGTGTCTCTAGCATGGTAATACACTGTGTATCTGTATAAACATGCGTTTGTGTGTCTCTAGCATGGTAATACACTGTGTATCTGTATAAACATGCGTTTGTGTGTCCCTAGCATGGTAATACACTGTGTATCTGTATAAACATGCGTTTGTGTGTCTCTAGCATGGTAATACACTGTGTATCTGTATAAACATGCGTTTGTGTGTCCATAGCGCTGTTTGTCACTGTCAGTATAGGTGTTACTATCTGCGTGTAGTAGTGAAAAGGTATAATTAACCCATTTACCTTCTTGCATGAATGTGTGTGGGTGTGTCTCTATGGCATGTGTTTTGTCTAAGTGTGAATACCTGTGCTTTAGTTTGTGGTGGTATCTGTGTCTGTATCTGTATCTGTGTGCATATATGTTTATGTAAAGTTGTGAATATGTGCATTATGCATGTATGTGAGCATAAATTTAGGCCCGTGTGTGTGTGTGTGTGTGTGTGTGTGTGTTTATGTGTGGGGGCATATACAGTATGTGTGTACTTGTGTGTATATATTACTATGTTTGTGTAAGGCACCACACGTTTGTGTACATCCATTTATCTACTGTTTGATTCTATGTACCTCAACTGTGGATTTGAGTTTGTATATAAATGTCTGCATTTACATACATATTTTGTCATGTATGGTCTTATAGGTTTCTGTACTGTGTGCGTGTGTGTGTTTGAGACGGTGTATGTCCAGGATTGACCTGGAGGGATGAAAGAGTGGGGGCGGTCCACATTTGTCTTTGAGAAAACCTGAGGGGGAGAGAGGGAGAGAAGGGGGGGTGGGGGGGGGTAGGAGGGTGTAAAAGAAGATGAGAGGGAGAGGCCAAGAGGCAGGGAGTGCTGATTGGATTGGAGAGAGCTGAAGAGGTATGGGGATACAATTGAGCTGAGAGAGAGAGAGCGTGAGAGCAGGAGGGAAAGCGAGAGAGAGAGAGAGAGAGAGAAGGGGGAGAGCAAGAGAGAGAGAGAGAGAATGCAGTTTGCAGTCCTGCACTGTGGAATTACGGCAAACCAAAATGTGTTGGGGGTTGAAAAGGAGAAAAAAGAACGAGGAGAGGCAGGAGAAGCAGTAGTGTAGCCTTCAATAAGACGCCGTTCTCCTCTTTTAAGAATACTGCCGGAGAAGGGGAGGGGGGCCAGCGCTGTTTATTCGCCAAAGAACGGCCTGCAGAATTCTAACCCGGGTGTCATTGCGATTGCGTTTGACAGTATATACACACGCACGCGTGTATGTGTGTGTAAGTGTGTGCACGTGTTTGTGTGCGCCGACGTGCCAGGTCTTTGTGTAATGATACAAATCAAATCTTTTGTCTGTTTTTGTTTTTGTATTTTTGGAAAGGGAGTTTCACGGTTTAGCGCTAGAGGGATCTGACAGGCAGTCCCGACCGTGTGGCGGTCTCTGTCGCGCCTTCGCCCGGCGTCGCTGAGCCCTCAGTGTAGCTATCCCATTGGTATTCAGCTGATGGATGTACATGGGCTCCTTCTCCTCTCAGTCAGGCTGGAATCACAGTGCTGGGATTGTATTTGCCTGTGGAGAGGGAACTAAAATGGGTGAGTGTGCGTGCTTTTCTCTCTCTCTGTTTATCTCTCTCTCTCTCTCTCTCTCTCTCTCTGTGTCTCAGTCATCAGTCATACTCGTTTTCCCCCTCGTTTGCTTTTTTCCGTGATCAACGCTTCTCTGATCTTTCTTCGTCCTTTACCAAATTTCATTCTGACTTACATCAGCCATTTTTGCCTCTCCACCTCCTTCAAACCCTGCCAACCCTCTCTCACTAAACACACATCACTCTTATTCACTGTCATTGTGGCAGCACCAACATCAACAAGCCAGTATTTTAGATGAGTCTGGTCTCATTGTCTCATTGTGTGTTAGTGGAATTTGTTTGTCTCTCCCCCCCCACCCTCACCCAACCGGTGTCACGTCCATTTAATTTTCACTTCGGAACATAAAACTTTTGGAAAGGATGTTAGTGATATGATACTACGGAAAGGCTTGATCATATCATACATCACTGTGTAAATGTATGACATTCAGTCAAAGCTATTTTAAAAAAGCACTAGTCACTTTCAAGCTTGGCTACTTTGCATATGTGTTGCTGTGCGAGGTATACTGTTTTAGCCTGTATGACCGCATTATGTGTAAAATAGAAACACCACTTTGATAATTATGTGGTACTTATAAGTGGTTCCTGTGGCATTAAAATGAGCCTGATACATTTACACACGTATACTAAAACAGTTTGCCTTGTAGTCTCTCAAACACTAACGTGTTCATATTCTCCCCCACGGCACTCAATTACATACTGCATGACACTCAACCCACAGCTCTTTCCTATGTGAGTGTGCCCAGGACACAATTCTCTTCCTGCGGGTGGGGGTTGGGCGTATGGAGCAGGGGAACCTGTGGCTTTTAAATTAGGTGAACAAAAATCACTGAATCCCTTGCGCAAAGACGAGGGCTGGGAAACAGAGGGATGGTGAGTCACAGATAAAAAGGGATGTTGCAGAGAAGAAGGGACCGGCAGAGAAAATGGAGAACCAGGCCTTTCAAGCTGGTGCTATGTGTTCCTTCTCTTTCCCATGCTCTTCTGCCACCTATTTATGTCTCTCCCCCCTCCTCTCTCTCTCACTCTCTCTCTCTGACTTTCTCTCTACCCCTTCTTCCTTATTTGTTTTGCTGCAGGGCAAGAGAGTCTCTTTTCTTCCTTTCTTACCCGGAGCCACTTCCTTCTCTGCCCGAGGCCAAGCATACCTGCATGTGCCCACTCTCACACGTGCTAACGCTCGCCCAGACACCCTGCTACTGGAGATTTTGTGTGTTGACATTTCGTCAGCTGGAGCCCAAATTGGATCAGTGAGCAGTTATCCACCTTCATATATAACAATGACTGGGTCCGGGATGAATTTCCTGTGAGAGAGCGAGAGTTCTAGAGGAACTGGATTTGAAAACGCATTGATACACACTGTTGCTACTAGAGTCCTGCCCTGGAGGCATGAGGGATGGCCATTGGGTTGCATCACCTACCATGAACTTGGATTTAAACCTACAGCAGTACTAAGTAAAGTGAAGAACTGGGAGCATTAGCTAAAATAATTCATTAATGCTGAGACTGGACAAGATTTTGCCTGGTGTCAAAGAGATGGAACTAAGCTGAGGGACATACGAAGGGGACACTACCATGGGATTCTGGGAAACGATCATAATTTTCCTGTGGATATCTTGGTAAAATCGCCAGCCTTTTCTCGCGCAGGCTTTTGCAGGGTTGCAGATCGGACTGTGAGCGGAGCTGGGGGATAAAGTTTTGAGCCAGAAACTGTTTTTACTTTCATACCTCTATTTCCTTTTTTTGGCGTGTGGGGGAATAACCGTCGGAACAGGCTGGTGCAGAGTCTGGGCAGAACCTTAATGTGAAGTGCAGGGCCGGAGTAGTAGAACAGAGAGACTGTGGTGAGGGAGCAGTGAGGAGAGCAGGGGAAGAAGACAGGGAGAAGGGTAGGGAGGATTTAGCCTGGAGAGCTGCTCTATTTCACAGCACTGCTGTGAAGGAAGAGAGAAAGCGGGGAAGGAGTAGGCGGGGGAAGAGGGAAGAGCAGCTCGATGGCTGGAGGAGACGGAGGGGCGGCCACATCCGCGGGTTGGGGGGGTTAACGGTTCGACGCCGGTCCCCCGGCTGGCGCCGCTGGCGGTGTAGCGTTTCCGTGGCTCCCTGGTCACATCGTTGCCCTTCGACAGCACAGCGGCGCGGCGCTTCCGCTCTCATTAGCCATAGCTACCAGTGCGTGCCGCTCGCAGCTCGGGTCACTGCAACAAGGGGGCAGCTGAAAAGCAACCGATTCCCAGCCTCTGTTCCCCCGGCTTCGGCAGGGATACACAGAAGGGAACGAGGGGCAGAGCGAGAGAGGCAGAGACTGAGAGAAGGAGAGAAGGAGACGGTGAGAAGGGGAACAGGTGCAGCTTCGTTTATCTTTTTCTTTTCATTGAGTTTTTTTTCTCTCCTCTTCCTCTCATCATAGAGAGACATTTTTGTAATCCGGCTTCAACCGAGAGGAGGGAGGCCTTCATACATCAGAGAGAGAGAGGGGGGAGAGAGAGAGAAATAAGGAGGAGAGGCCTTTTTTCGGACCGAATCCGCCTTTTCATTTATTTCCCCCTGCTCTACCGTTTCGCCAGCAAGTCACGGGCTCTGTCACTTCGTCACCCTCCATCTCTCTGCCGCGGAAAAGAACGAGACGCCATCCTTCCCTCTCTCTCCCTCTCTCTTCTCTCTCTCTCTCCCTCTCTTTGGTAATTGGAAGACTGTGATATTCTCTTTTTCCTATTTCACATTTTCTTTTCCAAAAGGAACACTGCTGTTTTAGAGGTCAACAACAAGCAAGGAATCTGACATTTTCCCTTACTGAACAGTGAACCGTTCTCCCCCGTCACAACCACCACCCCATAAAAGATAATTAACCCCCCACCCCCACGTAGACTACAGAGCTGCTGATCAAATCGCACACCTTAACCCCCCCCCCCCTCTTGGATTTTTTTTTTTTTGTACCTCTTTCACTCAATCCTGGCTCTGTTTCTTCTGCTGCTGTGTTGGCCAGCGACTACAGGGATCTATGGAAAACGGCGCCTAGCATCGTCTGATTCATTCCGTGAGTATGCCTGTCTTTTTATACGTCAGCCTGTTTCCAGGGCTTCTCGTATATTTTACCTGTTAGAATGTTCCTCTTTATTCATCTGATCTTATAACAAGGCATCACGTGTTTGTGTCGGTCCATTTATCTACTGTATGATTGTATGTGCCTCAACTGATGATTTGAGTTTGTATAAATATTTTTCTGCATTTACATACATATTTTGAAGTGTATGTTACTGTAGGTTTTTGTACTGTGTGTGTTTGTTTGTGGGGATGTGTTCTGTGTGAGTGGCTCCAGTTCCGTAAAGCATATTATCGGTTCTATTCACTCGGATGCTCTTAAATGTTAATTCCCTCAGGGTCACATGTCTGGTCTCTAGGGATCTGAGTTCGTTCTTTTGAAATTGGCGTCCCTAAGTGAAAGCCTCGTAGAGTCTGTGTATTGATTGATATTGAGGTTCCTTTGATAACTGTGAGGTAAAAAAAAACACTGAGATAGTTTAAACACTGAACGTGTGAAAACACTCTACAGGCAGCAAATGAAAATCGTGTATGCAATCTCCATATAACTCCATAAAAACACACATTAAGTTGAACAGATACACTGTTCAGCAGCCTGTTTAACTATGGATAGGGCCATTAACTACACTCCTAATGTACTTCTACTTTATACAGTTAGATAATTACTGGGGAAATGAACAGAACAGAACAGCTCTGATTGGCTTATTGGCATTTATTGTTAGTACACTCTGAAGGCCGGAGATAATTAAGATTATAAGTAATTACTTATAATTGATTACTGCCAAAGTACAATGATAATTCTTTTCATATAAAAAATGTATATATATATTTTTATATTTCAAGAATGCGGAAAAGAACGTAAGCTTCAGTTTTTTAAAAATCCAATCAGAGCTGATAAATTTGACCGGTAATGACCCTGACCGTCATACTTAGTGCATCATACTTGTTTCAGGTAAACTACCGTTTCCGTCTTTGCTGTGATGTTTTACCGCAGAAGTACAGTAATAACTGCGGAAGTGATTTTGGCCACGTTTCTCCGGTTTGTTGTTTGTTTTGAGGTGGAACTGTAAATGGAGCGTAGCGTTATTGGGGCCATCCATCAATTTTTCGCAGCTTTGCAACAGATCTAGTTAAAGCATAGAAGTGGAGGTTGTGGCACATTGCGTTGCGTCCATGAAGTGTTGTGCCATTTTGCTAGTGCTGCTATCTGACCCAGGGCCTGAACAGTGGAGACATCCTATCCACCACATTGTTCCGGTCCACAATGGAGATCCTTTTCCCTTTTGTTCACAAGATTTTTCCCCAGAGCATCATGGGTGTTAAAATCCCTCCGTCACTGTCCCTGCCCTGCTGCCTTGTTGATGACTGAGGAGCGGGGCTGAGACTCCACTGGTGTGAGACAATGGAAAATCGCCTTTGTTTGTAAAATGTACAGCTCTGTTAGTGTCACTGAAGAGGCTTGGCCTGAGAGCTTATCTTTGGATGTGCTTCACATCTCGTCATCCTCCTGAGCATTTTGCCACTCACACATGATTAGTAACAGCCTGAGACTGGGAAACCGCGGATGTAGACGTTTTCAAACAAGTTTGGAGATTATTTGGGGTTCTTGTGTGTGGAAGGTACTGAGAAGTTTATGGACGTTCATCCAGAAGGCAGATATCAAATTGAGGCCAAGGTCAACAGTTGGAACCACTGTTCAGCATTTTGACATATTTTCAGTTTTTTTCTCAATGTTCAGTATAATAGTACAGATTACCCAACAATACTCTGTATACACTGTGTATATTCATATAGTACCTGAAAATGGCCTAGCCATGGTCATTAACATTTTTTATTTATGCTCCTCCTCAGCTAGCTTGAGCTTATCCATTTACTGTCGTAACTGTTGCTACGGGATTTGGATTTTATCTGAAAAAAAACTTTACTCCAAAGAATCTGAATGGCCTTACTGAACATTTATTAAACACAGCTATAAGAGACAATGGATCATTTGAATGCTTTTTCCCAACCTACAATTCGATATAGCATGTTAAAGGTCATGTATTCGTATGCATTTCACAACATAGTCCTAGGTCCTATACCAGGCTTCACAATCTGAGGAGCATGCTCTTATGTGCTGTGTATGGAATGTAAAATAAATTGGTGCTTCATCATGGCAAAATGAGCTGGACCTTCTCGTATCATTAGAGGTGAGCCATTAGCATTGAAGCAAGGAATGTAGTAATGTCATATTTTAGTTCTGAAAGAGCTTGTTACGTCTCAGACACAGACCCAATAGCAGACAAGGATAGAGCAAGAACGAGGTTTATTTCAAAAGGGTGAGGTCAAAAAGCCAGGATATCAAATAGTACAGTACAAAATCGGAATGCAAAGAGTAGTGAGGAAGCTAAAGTCGAAAACCGGAAATCAGAGGCAGAGTACAAAATCGGCAGGCAAGGCAAAGTCAAAAACAATCAAAGGTCGAAAAACTAGAAATCAAAGGCAGAGGTACAAAAACGGTAGGCTATCTCAGGTCGTAAGGAAAAGGTTGTCTCAGGTTTGCAATAAGTCACTGGCTTTCTAATTCTCAGGCTCAGGAAATAAAGGTTACGTTCTGACAGGGAACAAACATATTTGTGGGTCTATATATACGTATAGGAAAGGGAGGGGTAACAAACTACGTGAGGTTAACACATGAGGTAGCAATGAAACAATCACGGAAACATAACAAAGACATGGAAGGGATTCGGAAACATGCATAACAAACAACGGGCTCAAAGCGGAGCGGAGTGTGCCCAGTAATCACGAGAGGTGAAGTCTAAATACAAACAGCTGGCGCGAGTTACAGAGATCGCGGAAAAACTGGTTAATCTGTTAGTATCTAACTATAAGACAGACAGTTAGTCGTTAGTATACATTTATGTTAATTGGTTTAGTAAGTGCATTTAACTAATAAACCACCCGAGTGATTGTTAGCATGAGTTAGTAATCTATACAATACGCGTAAGGAAAACCAGGAAGTAGCAGAACACGAACCCCTTGAAAAATCCCGAAGTCACCTAAACAGTGCATACGCGAGACAGGGTAAACAAACACACGAATGCGACTCAGACAACCCACGAACAGAGGGGAATGCAATGATGAATGATAACAATACTATAACAGACATACATAATTACAGAACATCACAGTACCCCCCCCCCTAAGAAGCACCTCTTGGTGCTTTAACAGGTGGCACAGGATGAGTCTTGTGGAAGTCCTTAATCAAAGTTTTGTCCAGTATAAAACTGTTGGGGATCCAACTTCTCTCCTCGGGGCCGTAGCCTTCCCAGTCAACCAAGTACTGGAGGCCCCGACCCCGACGACGGCAGTCCAAAAGTTTACGTACAGTGTACGTATCGCCTCCATCGATGAGACGGGGGGGAGGGGGGGCATCAGGGGCGGGACAAAGGGGGTGGGTGACTACCGGTTTGAGCCGTGAGACGTGGAAAGTCGGGTGGATTCGACGCATGGTGATTGGCAACTTGAGTCTGACGGCTGTGGGACTCAAAACCTTGGTGATGGTGTAGGGCCCAATGTAACGAGGTGCCAACTTGCGGGAGTCCACTTTGAGGGGAATGTCCCGTGTCGTGAGCCACACCCGTTGCCCCACCCGATACTGGGGTGCCTTGGACCGACGCCGATCGGCCGTTACCCTCATCCTGGCGCTGGCACGAAGCAGATTCTGACGGGTAGTTTTCCAGGTGCGGATGCAGCGCCGGATGAAGGCTTCGGCCGACGGAACTCCCACCTCCTCCTCCTGGCTCGGGAACAGAGGTGGCTGGTAGCCTAAACAACACTCGAAAGGGGATAGTTTAGAGGCAGAGGAGGTGTGAGAATTTATGGCATATTCGGCCCAAGGTAGTTGGTGACTCCAAGATGTGGGGTTTCTAGAACATAGGCACCGTAGAACTGTCTCGATGACCTGGTTAGCCCGCTCAGTCTGGCCATTACTCTGTGGGTGAAAACCTGATGACAGACTAACAGTGGTGCCTAAGAGAGTGCAAAAAGCTTTCCAAAACCTAGCTGTGAACTGTGGACCTCTATCTGAAACTATATCTGTGGGGATGCCGTGTAATCTAATAATGTGTTGGACTAAGATGGATGCCGTTTCCTTGGCGGAGGGGAGTTTAGTGAGGGGAATAAAGTGAACGGCTTTAGAGAATCTGTCGACTGTGGTGAGGATTGTGGTGTAATTATTAGAAGGAGGTAAACCAGTGATGAAATCTAGTGCGATATGTGACCAGGGGCGGTGAGGAATAGGGAGGGGTTGAAGTAATCCTGCAGGGTGTGTGTGTGGTACCTTATTCTGGGCACAGACTGAGCAGGCAGCGACAAAGTCCTTGATCTCCTCCTTCATATGGGGCCACCAGAACCGTCGCTGTATGAACGTGAGTGTCCTGGTGACCCCTGGGTGGCAGGACAGATTGGAGGAATGACCCCACTGCAGGACGTTGCTCCGGACTGCCTCAGGAACATAAAGTCTGTTAGTCGGGCAACCACTGGGACCTGATTCGCCATTGAGTGCGTTGAGAACAGTGGTTTCTACGTCAAACTCAATGGCGTGGATGAAGCAGCTAACCGGAAGGATGGTGTCAGGGTCCTCCTCCTTGGTAGGTGTGTCGAATCTGCGGGATAGTGCATCGGGCTTAACATTCTTGGATCCCGGTCTGTAGGCGAGCACAAAGTGGAAGCGGGTAAAGAATAAAGCCCAGCGGGCTTGGCGAGAGTTAAGTCTCTTGGCTGTCTGCAGGTACTCCAAGTTCTTATGATCGGTCCAGACCAAGAAAGGTTCTTGAGCTCCCTCTAGCCAGTGCCTCCATTCCTCCAGAGCCATCTTGACTGCCAGGAGCTCCCGGTTGCCGATGTCATAGTTTGCCTCCGTAGGGGTGAGGCGATGGGAAAAGTATGCACAAGGGTGCACCTTGTTGTCCTTAGCGGACCGTTGGGACAGCACCGCCCCTACTCCGACATTGGAGGCGTCAACCTCCACGATGAACTGGGCCTTAGGGTCAGGGTGGATCAGGATGGGGGCGGTGGTGAAGCGATCCTTCAGCTCCTTAAACGCTGTCCCGGCTCGAGGATTCCATGCGAACGACGTCTTGGTAGAGGTGAGAGCAGTGAGTGGAGCCGCCAATGAACTGTATCCTCGGATGAAACGCCGATAGAAATTGGCGAATCCTAGGAAGCGTTGAAGGTCCTTCCGGGTCTCAGGCTGGGGCCATTCCATGACGGCTTTGACCTTCTCGGGGTCCATGCTCAGACTCCCTGCGGAGATGATGTACCCCAAGAAGGTCGTGGTGGAACAATGGAAGTCGCACTTCTCAGCCTTGACAAACAGTCTATTCTCCAGGAGGCGTCTCAACACCTGGCGGACATGGGTGATGTGCTCAGCCTTAGTCTTGGAAAATATCAGGATATCATCCAGATAAACAAAAACGACCCTGTTGAGTAGGTCGCCGAGCACGTCATTGACCAGTTTCTGGAAGACGCCAGGGGCGTTCGTGAGGCCGAATGGCATCACCAGATATTCCCAGTGGCCCGTGGGTGTGTTAAAGGCCGTCTTCCACTCATCCCCATCACGGATACGTACCAGGTGGTACGCGTTGCGGAGGTCCAATTTGGTGAATATGGACGCCCCCTGGAGCAGTTCGAACGCAGAAGCCATGAGAGGGAGCGGATAGCGGTTCTTGATGGTGAGGTCATTGAGACCCCGGTAATCGATGCAGGGCCTCAGGGAACCATCCTTCTTTCCCACGAAGAAGAACCCCGCTCCCGCGGGCGAGGAGGAAGGTCTAATTACTCCTGCCGCCAGAGACTCCCGCAGATACTTTTCCATGGCTTCGTGCTCGGGACGGGAGAGGGAGAAGACTCGCCCTCTCGGAGGGACTGCGCTAGGTTGCAGCTCAATGGCACAGTCATAGGGACGGTGAGGAGGCAGATTAACGGCTCGGGACTTGCTGAACACCTCCTTGAGGTCCAGGTACTCGGAAGGGATACGGGACAGGTCCTCGCACATCTCGGAAGAGGGGGGGCTCGGAAGGGGACTCGGAAGAGGAGAGTGGGCTTCTCGGAGACAATGAGATGAACAGAATGGGCTCCAGCCCAAAATCTCATGTGTCGACCACTCGAACGTGGGGTTGTGCTTGACCAGCCAGGGGTGTCCCAGGATAATGGGTGAGTTGGGAGAATCGATGATGTGGAGCTGAAGCTCCTCCCGATGGTTGCCTGAGATCCGCAGCTTGAGTGGGGCGGTGATGTGGTTTATGCTGGCGAATCTCTGGCCGCTGAGGGACTTGGCGGCTAGTGGGTGTGACAGCTTGAGGAGAGGAACTCCCCATCTGGACGCCATCCCAGCGTCCAGAAAGCTCTCCTCCGCTCCAGAATCGACGAGGGCGGATGTCCTCCTCGCTTGATCTGCCCACTCGAGCGTCACAGGAAGGCAGGTGCGGTTCCTAGAGGAGTGATCAATTGGAATAACGCCCACTAGTGCTCCTCTGGTCACTAGCGGGCGTTGGCTTTTACCGGGCACTTGGCAACAAAGTGACCCGGTTGGCCACAGTAGAGGCAGGCTCTGGAACTCATCCTCCGATCACGTTCCTCCTTCGACAGGCGAGTACGATCCACCTCCATGGCCTCCGTCTCAGGTGCCCGGGACGGCGGTTTCTTGGTGGCCATGGATGGATCGTTGATGTGGGATCTCCAGGGAGCCCCCTGATTAGAAGTCGCCTGCTGACGGAACCTGCTGCGGTCCTGAAGGCGATGGTCAACGCGGATGGCGAGCGCGATGAGGTCCCCCAGGTTCTCCGGAAGATCCCGAGTCAGCAGCTCGTCCTTAATCCGTTCCGCCAGTCCCATGAGGAATGCGTCGTACAGCGCCCTGCTCTCCCATCTGCTGGACGTCGCCAACGTCTGGAATTCTATGGCGAAATCCGATACAGTGAGATTGCCCTGGCGCATCATCATCATCTCCCTTGCCGCCTCATGCCCATGTTTAGAACGGTCGAAGACCCTCTTCATCTCCTCCGCGAACCCGTATGAGGTCTGGATGCACGGAAGACCCTCCTCCCAGGCCGCCGTTCCCCACTTCATGGCTCGACCAGATAGCTGCGTGATGATATAAGCCACCCGGGAGAGCTCAGTGGGGAAGGTGGTAGGCTGCAGCTGGAAGACGAGCTGGCACTGGGTGAGGAAGGGCCGACAACCGCCAGGTTCTCCGGAGTATCTCTGCGGCGGAGGAAGACGAGGTTCCCGGACCGGAACAGGAGGGGGTGCTGAGGGAGCAGGAGCAGGAGCAGCAACCGGAACAGGAACAGAAGGTTGCTGGGGAGCGTGGCCAGGCTGAAATGCCTGGATCGTAGCCGTCAGCTGCGAAACACAGAGGGTGAGGTTTTGCAGATGCTGCGAAACTGAATCCAACTGGTTCTGGTGGCGACCCAGTACGGCACCCTGCTGCTCGATGGCGTGGCTCATCCGGGAGCTGTCTGCTGGGTCCATCTCTGGTCAGAACGTACTGTTACGTCTCAGACACAGACCCAATAGCAGACAAGGATAGAGCAAGAACGAGGTTTATTTCAAAAGGGTGAGGTCAAAAAGCCAGGATATCAAATAGTACAGTACAAAATCGGAATGCAAAGAGTAGTGAGGAAGCTAAAGTCGAAAACCGGAAATCAGAGGCAGAGTACAAAATCGGCAGGCAAGGCAAAGTCAAAAACAATCAAAGGTCGAAAAACTAGAAATCAAAGGCAGAGGTACAAAAACGGTAGGCTATCTCAGGTCGTAAGGAAAAGGTTGTCTCAGGTTTGCAATAAGTCACTGGCTTTCTAATTCTCAGGCTCAGGAAATAAAGGTTACGTTCTGACAGGGAACAAACATATTTGTGGGTCTATATATACGTATAGGAAAGGGAGGGGTAACAAACTACGTGAGGTTAACACATGAGGTAGCAATGAAACAATCACGGAAACATAACAAAGACATGGAAGGGATTCGGAAACATGCATAACAAACAACGGGCTCAAAGCGGAGCGGAGTGTGCCCAGTAATCACGAGAGGTGAAGTCTAAATACAAACAGCTGGCGCGAGTTACAGAGATCGCGGAAAAACTGGTTAATCTGTTAGTATCTAACTATAAGACAGACAGTTAGTCGTTAGTATACATTTATGTTAATTGGTTTAGTAAGTGCATTTAACTAATAAACCACCCGAGTGATTGTTAGCATGAGTTAGTAATCTATACAATACGCGTAAGGAAAACCAGGAAGTAGCAGAACACGAACCCCTTGAAAAATCCCGAAGTCACCTAAACAGTGCATACGCGAGACAGGGTAAACAAACACACGAATGCGACTCAGACAACCCACGAACAGAGGGGAATGCAATGATGAATGATAACAATACTATAACAGACATACATAATTACAGAACATCACAGAGCTAGCACAGATTAAGGCGCTATTGCTGTTCACTGACTGAAAAAAAAACCACAAACACAACCAAACAAAAATGCAACATGTTGAACGTTAAATTTAACGTTAAATGTTAAATTCTCACCAAAACCCTCACCAAAGAACTGGTCCCTAGGATTAATAATAATGAGATAAATCTTCACCAAGCAGCATGACGAGCGTAGGGTCTTTTAAAGGGACAGTTTTCACTTTGTGGTGCTCCTTGATATTATTTCAGTTTGAATTCATCCTTCATCGCACACACACACAAGAAAAAAAACAATCAAAAACAAACTGTATGAAGAACCACATCCAAAAAATGGGCTCCGGCAGTTTGACCAGGTGCTGGTGAAGCGCCTACGCCAGGTGTGTCAGTCACATAGTATGCCATGCAATTACTGAGCAACTACAGCTGTTGGACTGCAGAGTGACAACTAGCAGCACGTGCCCTCGGGGGAAAATGTACCTGCCAGTGTCCACTCTTTGCGTCCAGGACTAACAGAGGAGATTGCAGCAATGGGGAAAGCTTTGACTGGGAAATACGAAAACAAAAACGGCTGTTAAAAATTGTGTTTGGTCGGTTATGACACGCATTTTTTTCATCTGCCTTATTAGGGTCATGTGACTTGGTGTGTCCTTGGCATTGTTCCACTGGACATTTGTATCTGTTTTTCAGTTTTCAGTACTTGTTCACATACATTTCTTCAGGAAAAAAAATGCAGTTTACTGTGTTTATGTATTACTGTTCTAACTGGACATGTATTTTAAATAGCAGTCATTTGTCACCGCCTTAAGTAACAATAACATTAGGAAGAAGAGCTCTCTTTACAGTTGGTCTTCTTGGTGTATCAATACACAATGTCCTGATGTAATAACACCTTTAGCATGTGCAAAACCTTTTAGCACACGCAAAACTAATTGCACAACCAGTGATTGGTGCAAAAGAAATACCATAACCAATCATTGTTCATGTTATTGATTTTGCGTGTGCTAAACGGTTTGGCACAAGGTTTTAGTAAATCAAGCCCTCAGGATTGTATATACTGGTCGTTTATTGCTTTATAACAACACATTATTTACACTGAATAAAATTGATAAATATCAAGACCAGGTCCATATTCATACATAGCTTTTTTATGGAGCAGAGCAGACCAGATAGAAGTAGAGTTAGAATCAGGATGGGTTTTACCATTGGTTAGATGGAGAAGCCCCTCTAATTCTCAAGGCTGACTGTAGGCAATCACTTTTATTCACATTCACACAATCGTATTCATTTCAACCGTGGAATACGATCCATCTCGGGAAGCTGGGCTCTGGGAGATCAATGGAGGGTCTTATTCATGCGTGACCAGCGCACTCGCCCATCCACACCCCCAACCCCAGAAGCAGAATCATATCAGAGGAGGCCGACAGGCCCAGTTCTGCGTCTTCCTTTCAGCATGCCTGTGAAGTAACTGCCATTCAACAGACAAATGTGTCTCTCTACTCTTTCCTTTCCTGTAGAAGAATGGAAATGGATTCCATGTAAGGTCCTCTAGTGCTGAGACAAGCTTCTTTATCCACATATAAGGATACCTGCGCAGAAGTAACCTGAGATGTACTGTATGATGATCGCCTCTCAAACACGGCCATGGAGTACCCCTCTGTATGCTAGTTTTTGTTTCAACCGCAATTGCAATCCCAGAATTATAACATGCTGTTATTTTATTTTTCGTAATTGTTTTTCATGTTAAGAGGGATCATTTACCCTCTCAAGCCACATTATGTCAGAAATAGTTATGCATGCCACAAAGAATAAAAGTCCCATGTTCACATTGTGCTTATTGTGCTACATTACAAACAATTACATAAAAAGAGATAAAAATTTGTTTAACTGCTCCTATTGGACACAGCCTGTGGACACATGGCCACTAAAACTAACCATTTGGTAGATAATGAAGAATTCAAAGACAAAGCAAATGACAATGAGCCAAACCTGAAAAAAATTATGAAAGAACTTATATGTGTTCAACAAGCTAATTAGGACCCTATTGATTCATCTCCGTTTTTAATTTGATCAGTTCAAATTTTTTGTTACCTTTTTTATATAGCCTAATTGTTTGCAATATAGCACAATAAGCACAATGTGAACATGGGACTTCTATTGTTCATGGCATGCATTGCTATTTCTGACACAATGTGTCTTAAGGGTAAATACTCCCTCTAAACATAAAAAGCACCTCATTAAAAAAACATTTCCAGCGCCTTGTTAAAATTCTGGGATTGCAATTGTGGTTCAACACGAACACCAGCATACACAGGGGTAATCCGGGACCGAGGTTGAGAAACACTAACCTGACGGACAGGGCGAAAAGCAGGGGCCGGGGGAAATATTCTCAGGGTGGTCAACAGGAACAGTTAGACATGTTATCGCTCCACAGATTGAACTGCCCCCCCACACACCACAACACAAAGCCTCACACAAACACACACACACCAAATGTAATCTGACTGCTGACCTCGGTCCAGCTACAGTAATGGCAGCAGATATGAAGCGCATAGATTATCTGTGCTGTGAGATGCCCCCCGCATGGTTTTTTCACACCTCTACCCGGGAACATTTGTCCTGGTGGAAAGAACATCCACGGGACGCTTAGCTAACGTTGCATGGGAAAACAAGGCTGCATGTTCAGGGTGCTGCGCTCGCTCCAGTGGAAGCAGTGGAGCAGAACCCAAGCTGGTGGGCTTTCAACCAGGCAGGTTTTTAGCACTCTCCTCTGTGGTTCACAGCCACTGCCAGATCACTCCATCAAAATTTATTTAATGTCTCCCATTTTGACAAATATAAATGCACATAAGCAGGGTTTTATATTGATTAAACACATAGTCATGCTGAAGTAATGAAACAAAACCAATTGAAATGGTGGCCTTAGGACCGTAGAATAAGTTTGCACGCAGTTGTGTGTGAATGTGACCTACTCCTTTGAAGTCTGAACTACGATGCTAATTCTACATTTGCTCATTTGGATTTCCATATTTTGAGAGCTTGGTAGCCAGATATTTTTTGTTATTTTAATTAACTGCATTACACAGTCCACACAGGGACATGCTATCATCTACAAAACAGACGTGTTTTGTTCACAATATTGGGAAAGGAAACGTTAACCTACTCTGTGGTATTGCTGTGGTGTATTAATCTGCAAACAAATTGGTGTCAGCTGCAACTCATAAACCTGACTGCTCATTCTTGGTGTTGAGTACGACAAGGGCATCCCTCCATTGTATTGTGAACAAAAACTCATAATTGAGAAAACAAGGAAGTGAATCTGAGAATGTAACCAAGAGGCGCTTCAAAAAGCTCTCCGCAGATTCGTCTTCTGGCATGTATTAGCAGCCAATAAATGGATGCATTCTTTTCAAATGAAATAAAGCAAACCAAGCCCCTTTGAAACAAGATTAGCTTGTTTACACAGCACAGAAGTACGCTTAATCAATCCAACTCAATGACATTTCATTTGATATGTGCCTCTAAACAAACGAGTGTTTGCTGAAAACAAAAGCAGAGTCAGAACATAACATAGAATTGTAAGAAATCAGCAATAATTAAATACCAGAAAATAAGTGTGATAATACAGAAGAAAATATATAAACTGCATTTCAGTTTTACTTGTTTGTACACAAAGAGATGTCCTGGTGTGATACCTTGCTGTTACGTAAGATATACTCCTGAGAGGACGAAAAACCTTGAAATTTGCAATCTGTGAACGATTGTGAGGGGAAAAAAGTCAAATATTCCCCCTGAAGTGAACTAATTTAAACTGAAACTTTTTAAATCAATTATTAAGACTTGAACCAGAAAAAAAAAGTAAAAAAACAGCCATGGGCTTCCACAAAGCAGCGTTGTTAGATCGAGGCAATCAACTCAGCTAAGGAAAGAAACTGTTTCCTCTCACTCCACAGTCCCTACTTCATGGTAGATCTGCTGGTGCTGTCTAAAGCAGGTTTTTTTCCGCTCTGATCAGTGTTAAACTGGATGATACAGGATTTTGACAGCGTCAGGCAGTGGAAGGTGTGGAGAAAGGGGAAACTGGGAAAGGGAGCTTGCAGGGGTTTGCCGCGCAAAAACACACTGGGCTCATGGACTCCATTTCTTACCTGTTACTCGTTTGCGCTCTCTATAATCGAAAGAGGATGCTACAACAATAGGACGAGCCTGCAAATACAATTAGACATTCAAAACTGGGAGAAAAAGGAAAATATCCAGGTTCAAAGAAGACTTAGTCAACCTAGTGCATGGCGGGCACTGGATGTCTTGCCCTGGTGATGGCTTTCTTACCCTAGCGCAATAAGTAGGCTATTCTGTTAGTGGTGCTGTGTGTGACGACAGTTCCTGCCTGGGAAGTGCTTGTGGAAATGTCACGTAAGCTATATACAGGAGGCTGCACACGTGTCAACAATGCAGTCAGTTACAATGTTTGTGTTCCTTCGGTATGTTAGCCAATCAGAATAAAGTGTCCTAACTTTAGGATAACCCTGTTGATGTCGTAACTTCATTGTTGTTAGCCATTGGAATTCAAAATATAACGTTTGCTAACAGTAGCTAACTGGCTAACTCCATAACGTTGATAGCTGCTCTTTTATTACTTTTGGAGAACAAGGGAAATGTCAATAAGCGGTATTTAATTGTGGAAAGGCTTATGGCAGACCCAAACAATGTGTTGTGGTTTAGTAACAAAACACTTATAGCACCCATCACACTTCTAATTCGTCGGGCTTGAAATTGAAAGCTTGTCATTTTTGCACCATTTTTACGATAGGCTAGGACTCGCAGCGCTTGTTGACGTCTCTGCTAGAATGTTAATGAACTAACGTTGGTTTGTTTATTTACCCAACCAATCAGCTGTGCACAATATGAAAAAAAGTGGTATTTGTTGTTAGGTAACAGACATTAAAGTTTATTATGATTTAGTATTTCGGTTTTTCTAACCTGAGATAAGATAGGATGGAGTAAGATGAGATAGGATTAATAACGTTAGTAAGTGGGTGGAAATATACAATTAACGTATCCATGGTTTGGGGTGGAGATAATGGAGATAATGACAACTTTGCCACTCTGCATAGTAGAAAATTGCTGAACCTTTGGTGAGCGATAGCCAATCAGAAAAAATAATGTTTGCGATTACCGGTGACGTTTTACGTGCTTACACACAAACACCACCAGATCAGTATACCACCATTTACTGCCTCAGTATTCACGCCACTTCTCGCGCGACTTCCAACAAGGGAGGACTGACTCACTCAGTTAGCTACTTTCACTGTTCTAGGCCGGCCTAGCGCCCGGCAAAAATGTTGAAAAGGAGAAAGGAGGTTTGTTAGTCCCTATGCAGTAATGTATAGTACAGGAGGTCACACATAGGAACCTTGGCAGCAGTAATGACATCAACATCACAACTATGCCAGAGTTAAATAGGGTGTGCTCTATAGCGAGCAGAGAGATGGATTTTTGGACAGTTAGGTGGTCTTAACGCATCTCTCTCACACAAACTTTCACACAGCACACACTTTTTAGTTTTTTTAGGCCAAGTGTTGCAAATGCTATGGCACAACGTGCACTTCCCTTCCAAAATGGGTTAAATTGGCCTGCTCTTACCCAAAAGGATGTCTAGTGGTGGCAGTTTTAAAACCAGCGTTTTGACCTTTGCTGTATGGTTGCTTGGGGAATTTATTTGTTTCTGTGTGGAAGCTTTGGTTTATTTTATACGGCAAAGGAAGGACAAAGTGTCCTATCAGCTAGTGTGTAGTGCCATTTTAATAACCTTTCTGGTGGCTGGAGCTGCTGGTGAAGGTCAAACTGTTAATCCGTCTGCCAACCAAAACACAAATGGTTGCCTTAAGAAGCTCATCTCTCAAGCTCAGCTCAACCAAGAAGTTTTTCTTGGTTCTCTCTCCTTTTGCTAAAACCCCATTTTGAAAGGCTTGTGCATGTATTTTCATGTTTATATTTTTCCCTGTTAAAAATAAAACTAACAAAATGGAAAAATACGAACAAGATGCCAGGCCCTGTGCATCAGCCTGAAACTACTTGCCTGTATTTTGTTTTTATTTTTCTCACCTACTCCACATACAAACACGTATACACACACACGCTGCGCATGCGCACACACACAGACACAGACGGTAGTCCTTTCCCACCACTTGGGAGGCAGACTATTAAGACTATTGGGGTTTAAGGAAGGGTCAGGTTCTTATCACCTTTTCCTCAGGATTAGGAATATTGAGACCACCTCTGATTTCTTCAAATGGCGAGGTAAGGGTAGGTCATTCCATACTTCATGAGTCATGACCCATCAGCTAAACGGTTTAGACTTTTTGAACTTTGGGGAAGAATGAGGTAGGACATAGCTGCTTGAGACTGTGTGACTGATCAGGATTGTATAGAATAATAAGCTTTTTCATGAGAAGAATCTGGCTTGCTATGTGCAATGCAGGTAAACAGCAGAATTTTGGACTCAGAATTTTATAGGAGCCAGTAAATGGAAACTTGAATACGGGAAATGTGATACATTTTGTGTTTGTCTTTATTAGTTAAAACCCTTACAGCAGCATTCTTTATTCACTGAAGGGTGGACAGAATGCAGTCTGGACAGTTAAGCATTGCAATAATCCACCCCTGAGGAGACAATGGAGTGGATTAGTTTTTTATTCTTTTTTTAAAACTAAATAATCCTTAAAGTTTTTAAAAAAAAGACTCTCTACTGATTATTTAAAACGTGAAATTCCAGAGATATGTCAGGGTTTAACATTGCAGTCTGTTTTTGTATTTCTTTAAAATCCATGTTTAAGACAAACCAAATCCTTTAGTCACAGAACTCTGATTGATAGTGCATACATAATTGCATGTAGTTTTGCATGAAGTCAGCAATTATTTGCATACCACAGTGTCTAAACAAATCAGTGAATTCAGTTAATTTGGGATTCAGTTATGTGCTCACCTTTTTTTCTTCTTGCTAACGCTGCAATTGTGGTTTTGACTCTCATGCTATAAAGTCATATAATTCCATTTTATTTTTCTAGCCAAAGCTTTCGATGGCTAAAGCTGAACAGCAGCCTTAGTTCAAGGAATACACCGACTACGCCCCAATAGGTCTATGTTATGCGGGGGGGGGGGGAGGTTCAAAGCTTCAAATCTTCAAAGCAGAACATAAATTTGCCCTGTACTTCTATCAATCAAGGGACAGTGGGACACTGCTGCTCGGAGAATTAAACTGTTGGATTTGCTTGAGCGAAATGAATAGTAATTGGATGTGATAACACATGAATCATGAATGAAGTCATAATAATGACAATTATCTAACAATGCTGATTAACGACTTATTAAAGAGATGTGATTAGAATTTTTTCACGTTCTCCCCTTCTGCTGTCCTCCAGATTAGAGATTTTGTGTTTTAATGCCACTGCACAAAAGCATAATTTCGGCTATTTTCCCCCAATATAACCTCTGACACAGTGCTGTTATAGCAATATAGTAAACAACTGTCAGTTGAACTTGTTTGTTTTCTCGACTTTCTGTAAATCTGGCTCCTTATCTTTCTCTGTACATTTCCCTCCCTCATATCTGAGCCTCCATCTTCTTTTCTGTCTCCTCTTCTTCTTCTTCTTCTTCTTCTTCTTCTTCTTCTATCGTCTCTCTTTTTTTCCTCATTCATCCTTCTGCACACTTCTCCCTCCCCATTCCCCGTCTGTGAGTGATGTCACGAAGCCTCCTCTTCTCCATCGGAGCATTCTGTCAGACGCGATGGGAGATTCCATTTAATGTTGTTTTATCAGATGCATCAGACGTCTGACCTGTCTGCCAGTCATTCTTAACCACTTCCTCTTCTCCTTTCCTCTGCCTCATCCACTTCATTATAGACAGGATTCTCGTATTTATCGCATAAGAGGAGGATAATGGAGTCTACCAGGTAATCCAGTGGAGAATAAACTGCAGTTATATGTCTTTTCGACCTGACTGCGCTCATTGGGACAACTCGACAACAAGCAGTGTTGCCTTGCTATCTGATCTTCTTGGTATGAAGGAGAGAGATTGAGAAAAAAGAAGATAACTTTTTTATAATAGATTCCCAAACAGAAATGTTGAAAACAGCTCACCCTCCAATATGGACCATACATCTTCAACACAGCTTGTGGCTGTAAAGATCAGCAGATTTAGCTTCAGCTTGTAAGTGTAAAAACAAGATCGATAATTGCTCTCGCTTTGATCAACCTTTGTATGATCTGCAACACATCCTGACCCCATAATGATTTCTATTATGTTTTTCATGCATTGGTAAATAACCTTTTGTGCCGGCCCCAGCATAAAATAATGATTTGAATTATTTTTTTCCTCTGCATGTTGCATTTGCAATCCATTACTACTGAAACCTGATTTTCCATAAGGAGAGAGACAAGGGAAAGTGATGCATATTTATAGAACAATGCACATTTATGTAATAGTCTGACAGGTCTTTACGGAAATGTGAATATCATTTTTGAGCCAGGGATGAAAGGCTGCCAGTTCAAACTCCGTCAACATGAGGAAGATCAGAGAACACACAAATGAAGTGAGACAAAAGGTTGTTGACCTTAATAAATCAGGCAATGACTATAGAAAAATAGCTTCATGTCTGAAACTGCCTATTTCCTGCATGATGGCAATAATTAAGAAGTTTACAGCAACTAGAGCTGTGATTAACCTGCCTGGAAGAGGACGCAAGTGTAGTTTGCCCCCACGCACAGTGAGGAGGATGGTTCGAGAGGCAAACATTTCTTCAAGGATCAGTTGGAGAATTGCAGAAGTTGGTTGCATCCTGGGGTCACCAAGTCTCCAAAAATAGATGCCACATCTATACCAACAAGCTATTTAGAAGGCTTGCCAGAAGAAAGCCTCTGTATGGGGGTATTATTGTCCCAAAAATGAACAAATATATAGGATGAACTTTCCACAATTAAAATTAGATTCACAAATAAATGTAACTGGTTCACAAATAAATGTAACTGGTTCACAAATAAATGCAACTGATTTACAAATAAATATAACTGGTTCACAAATAAATGTAACTCGTTCACAAATAAATGCAACCAATTCACAAGTATGTTTTTGCACTCACAAACAAATGTCTCCTGAACGAATGACAGTGCATGCAATGCTTAGCATGTGTGGAACCCGTTTAATTTATTTGTGGGGATTTTTGACACAATCCTCACAGCAAGATGTGAGAAGAAATCCACCAAGGTTTCTCCAGCCAATCAGATTTTAAGACATCCTTTCGCTAATGTCCACATTACTCAGATGAATCACAGCAGCTTTCAGGCCAGTGTTCTGTGAACTGCTGTAGCGAGCATAGGCTGTAGCGAGCAACAAGATAGCCTCTCTATCAGAAAGATAGCTGTTCATTCAGTAGGCAAAATGCTTTCTAAATGTAGTGTACTTAATATTCCCTAATGATATACTTATTTCTGGGTTTTCACTGGTAATAGAATGTAGAATATTTTTTGCATACTGCATGTTGCTAAACAGTATGCAGTATGCAGTATACAGTATGCTAGTACACAATACACAGTAGTTAGGGCTCTGATTCGGACACAGCCTTAGCTGGCTACTCACTACAAGTTCACAGTACCGTGGCTTGAAACCTGCTGTGATTTGTCAGAGTAATGTGGGTGTTAGCGAAAGGATGTCCTAAAATCAAATCCGATTGGCTGGAATAGACTCAGGTAAAAAAAAAAAACTGAATTTTTTCGTAAATCTTGCTGTTAGGATTGTCTGAAAAATCCACAAATAAATGGAAGCGATTCCACACACTCGTACGTGCACAGTCATTAGATCAGGTGACATTTGTTTGTGAGTGCAAAAACATCCTTGTGAATAAGTTCCATTTATTTGTGAACCAGTTACATTTATTTGTGAATCAGTTGCACTTTTTTATGAACCAGTTACATTTATTTGTTAATCAGTTGCCTTTATGTGCAAACTAGTTGCATGTATTTGTGAATCAGTTTTATGTTGAATCAGTTGAGACAATAATACCCCCATACCTCCGCTGTCATCATACCACAAATGTAAGCACCTGGAGTTAACTAAATGTTACCGGAATTTAGATGGGAATCGGGTGCTATGGTGAGACAAGATGAAAATTTAGCTTTTTGCTAATAAATACCAAAGTTGGGTTTTTTAACAGGCATGGTTATGCAGAAAAGAGCCTTATTCCCACTGTTAAGTATGGTGGTGGATCTGTGATGTTGTGAGGCTGTTTTTCCTCCAAAGGCCCTGGAACCTTGTTAGGATACATGATATAATAGAATCTTTCAAATACCTGGAGATTTTAGACCAAAATGTGACTGCCTCTGCCAGAAGGCTAAAAGTGGGTCGTGGTCAGATCTTCCAGCAAGACAATGATCTAAAATATACCTCAAAATCTATACAAAAATTATTCACTGACCACAGAATCAAAGTTATGCAATGGTCATATCAGTCCCCTGATCTGAACCCCATTGAAAACCTTTGGGGTGAGCTGAGGAGGAGAATCAACAAACGACGACCAAGGAAGGATCTGAAGGTTCCGGGGAGATTCTGTATGGAAGAATGGTCTCAAATCCCTTGCTATGTGTCATCCAACCTCATCATAAACATTACAGGAGAAGACTCAGTGCTATTAACTTGGCAAATGGAAGGTGCACAAAGTACTAAATAAACGGATGCCAATAATTGTGACACACATCTTCTTCAAAATAAAAATAGTATAATTAGAAAAATTTTCTAATAAACAATAAACTGAATTTAATCATGCACTTTTTGCTCATAATTATTAATTGAGGTTGCCAATAATTTTGGTGAGCATTGTAAATGTTACATAGGCAAGGCCTGCTGTGTTGCCACAGTTAAAACCAGAGGCCATAGACCAATTCAGATCTTCCTCTTGGGCAGTTAGAGAGACACACAATAAACCTAATAATCCGTGGTGCCACAACTGCCTCATTCATTAAGACAAAGAGGGATCACTGAAAAAGAAGTGGTTCGTGCTCTGCTTTATTTCTTCATACGGAAATAAAACGGTGCAACGGGAGCAACGGGAGACCAAAGACACTTTAAATGAAAATGTAACTTTTTTTTTGTTGAGTTGTCCTAACTTTCGGGCAGTCATGACCCAGAAATTCAAAGATGTCTCGAATAGATTCCCCCGAATTCCACCCTAATCAGCCTTAAGATATGGAGCGGGGTTTTGTGAAGCTGTTTCGCGCCATGCTTACAGTGTTAAATAATTTTTTGAAAGCAACTTTGTGCTTCTAGAGGCTGATGACAAGTAGAAGGGCCTGTCAAAGATAGGTGCGGTGTACATTCTGTATAAGCACGGTGCACTCTTCAAGGTGAGGTCTGTCAGTTTGGTTGACACAGCAGACAAGGCAGCGGATGGGATGTAAGAAAATATGTTAGCATGTGGACAGTAGTCCCTAAGCCTACCTCGGTATCACTGCTGTGTTATTTTTAAGTGTGGACATATATGAGTGCCAGGCATTATTAGGCTGAAGACCCACGTTAGGCATGTGATTATTGTCAGCATCGCTAAAATTATACAGTTCTTTCTGAGCAGCTCTGTTCACAGCGAGCAGCGCTAGACTGATCAGTGAGTAGCCGACTAGAACCATCACTCAGTATGCTGTGTCCGCCTGAGATTAGCAGGAAGGTGTGATTTTCACAGGAGCACTTGGGACGAATACAGGAATAGATTACACCTCAGGAAACCGGTGCATATAATAATGCAGAGTGTAATTGTGCTCTGAACATATTATAGCACCTAATTAAAGATGTTTAACATTAAATATTTACACTGGAAGATGGTTTGTGGAATTGTAAAAGACGCGATGCCCTCGAGCAGTTACCGTGTGTTTTCTTCCAGTCTACACACATCGATTGCATATCTCAAGCATATTTTCAGAAGAAAGATCCTCAGCAGGGGCGCTTGAATGACACGGAGCGGCTGAAGCTAGTGCCTTGTCTCCAGCAGAGGGTTTGCGTGCGGCGGATGACGAAGTGAATCACGGAGGCACGAATTGTGTTTCGCCACCCCAGGTCGCTGATTATCTCCTCCCTTGGTTTTCTGGGTAATTTCATTTTCAGAAATGGCCAGGTCTCAGATGCCAAATGCCGACATGGTGATTAATCTCCCCCTTGATTATGACATGCACTGTACATTCCTCCATAATCATTTACTGTAGGTTCTAGAAATAAATGGATTCTCTGAGAGACGACGCGAGTGAGATAAAATGGCGAGCAGAGCAGTCCCTTGCTGGCAGAGTGCTGCATGTTGGTAAACAGGCCTAGAGCATGTTCTGTTTGATTTGGACTTATACCAATATCTTATTGACACTATAGACCTGAGAGAATCAAATCTTGCGCAGTTTTACAGAGAATTATAAGGAGAGGGAGGGGAGGATGTAGGATATTAATGGTCGCCAGAAATATTTAGTCAGAAGGAAGATTCCTTATAATTTCAAAGCAATACTAAATGGCAGATAGGGAAGGAAGCATGGAGGGTCACAGCAAATATACTAGACTTCAATTCAAAGGGCGTGCACTCTAGGTAGAATGCACAGTAAACCACTGCCACTTCTAAATGAACCCCTTTTACCTTTTAGCGCAATCTGAGAACTCAAAGGAAATTAATGGGTGCCAGCGCTTTACGGGGCATTTTTGAGCCTCAGTGCATTGTGATTAACATAAGTAGCTATATTTTCGCCATTTCATCTTGGCCTTCACCATGCAGATGCTGAGGGGAAAATGCAAGCACCACCATCGTCTGGCTTTGAAAGTTGGTTAGAGAGGTATAACGATTTGCCTGCAAATAGTGCCTCGCTGTGATTTTGAGGCACCTCCTAGCAACACCAGGCTAATGGCATTGTCCTTTAGTTTAGAACCTGTTGTTCCGTCCTTGCGGGCTCAGTGCGAATTATAAAATGCGAAATGTTAGGAACGTGTACTGGAATGAATGCGGCGCACGTCTTTTCAGAGGAATGGTTCTGTCTCAAAGGCACTTTCTCCTGTGTGAGTACGCTCAGTTCTCAGACTGCAAATAGGTTAGCGGTTCCACTGTGGTGCACTTGTTTGGGGGGGGCCATCATTAGGCTCGACACATGGAGACAGTAATAAGCACGACCATTTCAGCTGCCGTTAAGTTCTACACGAGCCAACAAATCAATCGATCAATCAATCAATCAATCTTTATTTCTGCTCTCCTTGTACAATCAGGTTTCCACACTGCAATTCACTTGGACATTTTCCAGAGGTAACATTATTAAAAAAAAACATTTAAAGACATTCAGGTGAAAACATTTCTCTGACTCCCCGCTCACAGAAGTGCTTATGGGAGCTGGAGCCCAGAACTAGTTTATAAGTGTTCTATGAACCTTTATGTTTGGACTTCACCTTCCACCAGGCCTTTGCAAATTGATTTTTTATATTTATGGTGTTTCAATGTTCATACATGCTCTACTCCATTCCATTCTCCTGCTTTGCCAGGGCATGGTTATATTTTGCAAGTATAGGCCTCTCTCTGTTCCAGTCGCCAGTTATTGACTCATGTCATAGCATAAACAATCTGGATAGCAAGTGGGACCTCACACATCTTTTCAATTTCTGCCTAACTAGTTCTAGCTTCTCCACACCCATCTTATTTGTTATTTCTTACTAACTTGCTGTGATGGAGTGGGTGCGAAGGACCGACAGGGGTATCTTAAAGTTCTCCACGGAAGTGGAGAAACCCCTAAAAGGGAATAGGAGAACTAAAAAAGGAGGACAAACCCTCCCGGCGAATACTGCCGACACAAAAAAACAACACAGGAAAAGAAAGGAATACCTCCAGCTCTATATGCTATGAAAGAGCTTAAAATGAGGAGGTGAACGGAAACAAAGCGAAAGAATAACAACCCAGAAACGTGGGCGAAACGCTCTCAGACTCAAGCAGTAATAAAGAAAAACAGAAGGAATTACCTCCAGCTCTTAACACTAAGAAAGAGCTTAACAATAAGGATGCACATAAAGATATACGGTAACAAAGGCTATATGGCTGGGGAAGGCAGAGAGGGAAATCAAAGAAGGGAACAGAAAGTGCGAACGAGAGAAAGAAACAAAACCCTTAAACAGGAAACTCTCTTAAATGCACTAAGGCAAGTCCCGCGTTACTTTAACAGCAATTAGCCTTAAAGCAGTGTGGTCGCCTAACCTATACCATAGTACCTGGCTTTAGGTGGCAAAGTAGGACACTCAAGCGCTGGAAACAGGAAGAACCACGCTTAAGTAAACAGCCAGGCAGCTGACACAGGTGCGAAGGATAATAGCCAGGAGCGAGAGAAAACCCGGACAGGATGTCGTCCCACGGCAAAAGGAAACCTCCGCAGAGAAGGGGCGGCTTCCTGAAAAACCGTGACACTTGCTGGCTGGCTATGTAAGTGATGTAGTTAATTACATAGTTAACTGGTATACCCTGCTCTATAATTTCCACCATAGCACAAAAACACGTAAGGCAATAAATCTACTAGTTTTGAAAGGCTTGAACTGTGCACAATTAGCTGCAGTATCTAAAACCAACAAGCTATGGTATTTGACTCACAATTCTCCAACAATGAGGCAATACATTGTAGGCTCAAATAAAAACTAGCATATACCATTGTATCACTGAAATCTGTGTGAAATGGAAACTGGAGCCTAACACCTTTTCAGATGCATTATCAGATATTTCTATATATAATATAATATATAATTCATGGCTGGTGAAGAACTGAAATATGTTCTAATCAATAGGCTTTTTTAATGTAGTAGAACATCCATTTTGAAAGTGTATATTGTATGTGTAGCTTATTGTGAGCATATTTAATAATTAATTAGGATATCTCTGAAATATGTATTATGTAAAGATTCATGTGTAAAACATGTGTAAGTTGCTCTTAATAAAAGCGTCCGCTAAATGTTTAAAATAAACATAAAAGTGTGGATCACATATTTAATAGACTTCGGTTCTGACCAGGCTTTTCTGTATACGGTGTTTAGCTCACTAGTTGTGCTGGATGTGGTACAACATTAACTGTTGATGGAGTGGGTGCGAAGGACCACACGTGACAGACAGGGGTATCTTAAAGTACAACATTTACTGTTGGGCATGAAAGTGGGTTAATGAGCATCCAAATGTCCTCTCAAACAGTGGAATTCTGGTTTGTACAATTTTAGATCATCACCTGACCCTTTTTTGGCCCTTTTTTGTGCCTGATGGTTTATCTTAAGAAGGGGAACTTAAATTTTAGGGAATTCTAAAATACATTTTTCATAAATGTATCTTTCCGCTGATAAAATGCTAAATAAAAGTGCCACTTACAAGATAACAATATACAAGGTATCTATTTCTCGTCCCGGAAATATGTGCTAGATATAATGCCAGTAAGCATGCTGTATCCCTGAGGGAGTTAAATCCACTTTGAATGTAGCAGGGACATACAACTGAGTCAAAAAGGTGTGGAGCATGCAGAGATGCAGGGTCGTGCAAGTAAGACATATAATGTATAGATGTGATTTTTAACCTTTTATCAGTTGAAGGAGCAGCAAAATAGCATCAAATTAGGAATGAATGGTTGCACTTGCACCAGCAAGCCTACTTCTGCCTAATGACTGAAGCTGAGGATAAGTAGGGCAGAGTTTGACTACAGTAGTACTTAAATGGGAGATCTCCCGGGAATCAAGGCTAAGGCTAGAAGTGTTGTTGGCTCTGTAGGGGGCAGTCTTCCCACTGAACCAAAGTAGATGAGCAATACCCCAGCCGTGGAGTGAAGGGAAGCTGATGCCATCTTTCGAATGAGACGTTAAAGCTAGCATGCTGACACGCGGTGGTAATTAAAGATCCCGTCACTGTGGCACTTATTCCAAAGATTAGCAAATTCTCTGGAGTCCTGGACATATTCCCAATCTGGACATCAAATCGCCTCTCAGTGTAATTGGTTTAATAAATTCTTCCCTCTTCACAACAGCTATATGTGGTGAGTGTTTTTGAGCCTAATGGCTGCTGTGCATCGCCCAGGTGGGTGTAAAATCTGGTGCTGGTTGAGGTGAGTCACCCTTCCTTCACTATAAAGTGCTTTGAGATAAATTAACTGCGCTGTATGGACCCAATTAAGTTATATTATTTTGTATGTCGAAAGCTGCCAGTTCACCTCCAGTGCTGGATATCAGATTAACTCATTAATAACTTTTGACATTGTTGAGCGTTTTAAAAACGTATATATCCATACACTGTGTCATTATTATTATCATTATAATTTATATGGTACTACTGCATGTAATCATTTTTTTGTTTTTACAGAGACAGTCAGTTACAGCCATGGAACAGTGAATATAAAATTTAGAGTGCAGGTTCTGCCTCATTATTATGCTGGACAATGATAACTAAACAATCCCAACCTTTCTTCAGTCACTCTCTATACAGATGCATATTTCACATTTATGTTGGTCAGGGATTAAATAAAAGTTACCATTTTGGGAAATATTCATTTCCACCCAAAGGAACTAAGACAAGATATCCATGACCAGCAGAGATTTGATATTATTATTTTAAATAGAATTATTAAGCAGCCTGACAGAATGTATCAATCCCCAAAAAAGCCCTTTCCTGCCCAGATGTGGGGACATTGTGTTTGAAGTGAACCCACATGCAGTTGCGCACCAGTAAAAACAGTAGCCTACACACTGTTAAGGCTGGTTGGGAATTAGGTCAGGTAAAGGGATAGAGCACTCTCGTTTGATTTTTCCATCTATTTATGTTTTTGTGCACACTTTCAACAATGGTGTATTTCAAGAGTTTAATCGGCTGCGAAATCACAAAGCACGCAAAGGAAACTTAAATCTTAGACACAGGCCTGAATTCAATCAACATTTGTCCTTTAATTTGACTTGTGATTAAGTTCAAATTGTATTTTGTTTTTATTCACAAACACAGTTGGGAGTTCAGCAGTTATCAAAATCATCCCACCACAAAAGGAAAAACTAACATTTCCATTTGATTCTATATATGCTCCCAGTGGCCGGTTTATTAGGTACACCTGCTAATTAACGCAAATACCCTTCTCCTTCAAACAGTGAATCATGTGGCTGAAACTCAATATACAAAGCATGCAGACATGGTGAAGAGGTTTAGTTGTTGCTTGACCAAACATTAAGAATGGGCAAAACGTGTGACTGAAGCCATTTCTGACCGTGGCGTGATTGTTGGTGCCAGACATGGTGCCCTCCTGGGATTTTCACCCACTACAGGCTCTAGAGTTTACAGAAAATGGGGTGATAAACAAAAAACATCCGGTGAGCGGCAGATCTGTGGGCGAAAAACACCTTTTTTAACGAGAGAGGTCAGAGGAGAATGGGCAGACTCGCTCAAGCTAACAGAAAAGCCACCAATGCTCAAATAACAGAAGGGCAGGGCACCGCACACAACACTTCACACCTTGAAGCGGATGGGCTACATCAGTAGAAGACCGCGTCGGGTTCCACTCAGCTAAGTACAGGCGGAGGGGCTACAGTCAGCACGTGATCACCAAAACTATATCAATGAGGACTAGAAAAACAGCGCCTGGTCTGACGAATCTCGATTTCTGCTGTGACGTGCAGATGGGGGGGTCAGAATTTTGTGTAAACAGCATGAATCCACGGTTCCATCCCTGCCTCGTGTCCTTGTGTCAATGGTGCAGGCTGGTGGTGGCGGCGTAATGGTGGGGAGAATGTTTTATTGGCACACATTAGGCCCATTAATACAAATGAGCATCATTGTGTGTGTGACTATAGATAATACACATTTGTAAGTGTTTCAAGATCACAACATCCATACAAAAACATGCATGTGGTCATCATTAGCTTCAAATTTAGTGAGAAGTGTTGTGAATGGGAAAGAGAACATTGAGGTTGATACGTTTCCAGAAAGCAAGAGTCTGACTATAACAGAAAACACAAGCGCTCCAATTCTTTATTAATGCCTTTAGGATGTACTATGTTTAGTACATGTTAGAATCCAGCTCTTCTCTGTAATAACGGTTCATCATGTTCCCACACACAACCCTCCCTCCACCCCCTCTGCTGTTGAACCTTTTCTAGTGTCCAGAAATGTGAGCAGTCAATAGGGGGATGATTCATGTGTAGCCAGTTGCTAAAATATATTTTTATAGTGTTTGTTAATGTGTGCCATAAAGCTTCTATTAAGTTTAATACTGTATAGTAGGAGAATATCACATTCAATTGCAGATATAATCATTTTTGAAAACATGTTTTGTCAGTTAAGAGTGACTGTCAAAGTTTATGTTGCGTTTTTGGATCGAGCACTGCATGTATGCTGTGTAGAGTGACCCATATTGGTTACAATCAAATTCTGTGTAGTCAACACAAGAATATAGATAATGAAAAAACACTACTGTCATTAGAATTGCTAAACCCTGCTGATTTTTTTATAGCAACAAAATAGTCAAAGTGTAATCAGTGTATGGCAGATTTGTGGCAGGTGCATGTGTGTGTCTGTATGTGGGCCTTAGACCTGCCCCTTGACCCAATACTACAGTTTAACCAAAGAGATATTAACTCATTAGGAATGGGGGTTCTTCGGAACTCTGAAATGTTCTTAATCAATAGTCAAATTAAGCTCATTTTTAGCTGAACCATTTATTTAAATGGTTACTTGCATTATTTTAGTTATCACCAAACAAACTGTAAGCAGGATTGCAAAAGAATATAATTTTTTTTCTGTATTGGCTTGTCATGGATCTTGCCTTCCTTCTCTTATCTCCGCGTTCTCTTTATTCTTTTTTGTCCTTACCGGTAATCTATCGGATTTTCCTTTGTTCCGTTACGGGGTTTTGCTTTCGCCTCGTCATTAATGAGTTCACCTGTCATTCATTTCCGCTGACTATTTATACCCCGCTTCCTGCCTCTCTCGTTGCTTCCATGTTATTCCACGTAACATCGAGCGGGTAAAAAAAAAATAGGAAATTAGTTAGAAAAAGCTAGTTTAAAAAAGAAGGGTTAGGAAGTTTAGAAAGAAAGCAAGTCTTTTTTTTTTTTTCTTTTCTTTTTTTTTTTTTTTTTTTCACTCTCTCTCAAAGAGTCTCTCCCCAAAGTTTGGGGGGGACTGTTTTTTCTTCTGTTTTTTTTTTTTTTTTTTTCACACAGGAGTTAAGTTAAAAGCGGTACAGCTTTTTTTTTTTTTTTTTTTTTTTTTGATCGTTTTCCTCGTTCTCGAGTTTATATGTTATCTTTTATTTTTTTCTTTTTTCTTTCTCGTATTTTTTTTATTTTCCGTGTTGTTGTTTCGTCTTTTCTCTTTCGACTTTTTTCAGATTTCACTATTGCACATCTATTATTTCTCCCAGATTTCCCCCCCCCTCCCCACACATCCCCCCCCATATGCATTAAAAAAAAATGCAAATATATAAAATATAAGCATAATAACCTGTCTATACAACTATACTATACTACTACTTCACTCTAATGATAATTTTTTTTTTTTTTTTTTTTTTTTTGTTTTTACACACATTTTAACATTATTTTTAAATTATTTACAAAAAATATAAAAAAATATAAAATTGTATCTTCCAAATATCATTGGTCAACTTTGGGAAGAAAAAAATAATAAAATCTACACAATGCATTATCTGTACAATTCCAAATACAGTATTAGTGCTTGGATGTACCCTTAGCACCTCGCATTGCTCTTATATTTATTTAGTACCATCATGGATTTCTCTTGAAAATTACCATGAGGTTTTTAGACCCTCCAGTGATTGAAGAGTACCGGTTTAATTTTGTTTGCAGTGGGAGAGTACTTACAATTATAGACAGTATGTTCTGATTTTGGATTAGTGTTAGTTTTACGCAGAATCTCAGTGGCAATAGAGAGCTCTTCTACGCTCAGCTAATGGTATGCTGACTGCTCTGACCTCTATCTTTGAACCACTTTTTTATGTCTCTTACCTTAGCCATAAAGTCACTACAGTCACTGCAAAGTCTTCAGACACATTCAATTGTCCCACCAGGAGATAATCTTTGAAGGCGATAAGGTTGCAGTTGGAAGCCAAAAGGAGCGTCGTTATCTTTCGAGTATATACTGTACAATAGTGGCTAGGGAGTTCTCTCTTTTCACATAAGGTCTGGAAAGTGAAGTTCAACTGTGAATTTGAATTTAAGGTGAACTTTAAGATTAGGACTCGTGGAGTCAGAGTTTAACTTCACCAAAGATTCCCTTGCCTTACACATTAGCGTAGCTGCTGAGCGTATTTCACAGCCTGGGTGCACAGCAGGAAACCTCCCCCTCCACAGGAACATCAGGCGCTCCTGTTAGTGTGTGTCATCCTCCCTCCGTCATGCTCCGGCCGTGACTGCACACTTCATTTCAAACTCCCTGTAAAAAAGCCAGCTTTCTCTGAGTCTCCATATGAGCCGACCTTCAAAGCATGTCACTGTTAAACCATTTATAGCATTTGCCTGAAACTGAAATATTGATGTTTCTTTTCATTTTATTTGAAACTGAGCAGCATATAATTATTCTAATTACACCTCTTTCTGTTCAGTCCCCGGAATGCAGTTGGACGGTGTAATGTTGCACGTCTGTCTGCCTGCACAAGACAGGTCCACTGTTAAGTTCCATCCAATGAGACACAAACAAGTTTAGTGTACAAAATGTAAAGTGTATCTAAAGCTAAGCTACGTGGCTCAAATTAAGCACGAAACATAAAACGCTTTGTTTCATAAAACATGTGCATTTTCCAAGTTTACTAGATGTCCCTACATTATTTTTAAATCAGAAGGCATGTCTTAGAGATACATGTATCCTCCATTGTTTATTTTCATCAAATTCATAACCAGCAGGGGATGTTACAAGCGTGTGTGTGTATGAGTGTGTGCCATATGTGTGGAACATTTATTTCTGCGACCTGGACAGACCTAGCGTTCTAAAAATGTTCTTGTCATACTGTTATCTAACAAAAACTGTAATCTAACTGGTACATTTTCAAATGTTCTTGGAACGGTACTTGTTAGCTGCAAGCACATATGATTTGTAGGGAAGAGAAGAGGAACGGTTAGCTCTGAGCTTTGTTTGAGGGCTAGATTGCTTGAAGTGGATTACGAAACCATGTACTGACTCCAAATTAGCTTGTTTTTGAGTTAGAAAAACAAATGACATGCTTTAAAAATATACACTTCATAATATAATGGCAATGAACAAAAAATTGAATTAAATTTTTATTTGATTTTTGAGCAGGAATCATTATCACATGTATATATTCTTTAAGAGGCATGGTTCTGCCAGTTGTGTAATGATCAGTTGAGCATACAAACCAGGGCAATACTATTTCAGAGTTACAGCATTGGCTAGTCTGAAATTGGCAATAAGCTACTGTATGGCTATCTTAGAACCCCTCAAAGCCTTGAGCTATAGCTAACAGGTTTCCCTGGCCAAATGATGGTTGATATTCGTGTAAAGGACAGGAGTGGAGACCGATGTGGTGAATTGAAAGTGCCCATACACTTGGATTTGAACAAAGCTGTTAGAGTCCCCAGAGTCGCGATTGCGCAATGTGATAGACTGTCCTTAAAACACTTGTTTTGCACCCATAGGTGCATAGGTCACCATAGTCTTTGCTTGAGATTTTTTCCCCATTTTGGTAGCCAATTGTATTCAATTCAATTTCCCGTGTAGCAGCTGCTAAACCCCGTCAGCCGGTAGTAGGAAAGAGGTCGCCACGCCCTCTTCAGGCCATGACTCCTCTGACTCCTGACTGTGATTCCAGCTCGCCTGAGGTCATTTTTGGAAGTGACAATGTGACAATTCTCACCCACCGTGTCCTCCCCCCACCCCGGGAGCGGCCGCCAAGGCACCAGCCATGCTCGTATCTGGCAGGACCGGGAATCAAACCCCCGATCCTCGGGGCGCGACCGCACAGACAAGGTCTGCGTCTTAGACCGCTACGCCAACTGCGGCCCCCTCCGTAAGAAACTTAACATGTGACTGCACTGCAGTACCTTGGGCATGCATTTTTCATTCGCCTGCATTGTTCAAACTGAAAGAGTGTGTGTTTCAGTGGTGAAGTCAGGGCCCGTGAGCTGTGATTCGATTCTTTGTGTGTTAGATTTTTGCTTTAACACGTGCCACACGCATGTAAATAAGTGAAAGCTCTCTCATAAATGCCACTCATATCCTTGTTTGTGTGAACATCATATTTGACAATAGAAGATGCTGTCTGAGTGGATAGAGCCGAGATCCCTTTCTCTGCAGTATGACAAAAAAGCAGTCAGTTCACAGAAGGAGGACGTGATGACTGTGTGCGAATAGGACGCTCGGTCGCCAGTGACACGTCGGCAGGCATGTCTAACGCTTGAGAATGGCCGCGTTGGTCACTCCCAGTTCCGCCCGGCTCTAAGGCTCCTCTGTGGGTCTGCATTACAGCACTGCGTATTTGCCTTTGTAGAAGCACGGTGGCTGTAAGCCAGGATGAGGTCATATTTTGGGGCCGGTCTTTGAGACTCACCCCCAAAAGCCCTCGGGCTGTGTAAAGTGCCAGCTCTGACGTTAACGGCCCTCTTTAAAAGGAAATGCCTCCGACGGGGACAGCAGCAAGAATTGCTCCTGATCAGAGGCACGCTACGTCGGCTGGTTGTCCCCGGCCGTGGCGCCGGCGGCACCCGTGTGCCCGGAGAGACTGAAGCGTCTTGACACCAGTGCCGCGCGCGCCACGGAGGCAGGGCCTTTCTCCTCTCCCGGCCCGAAGCAGACGCCTCCCTTCCTTTTTGCTTAAGTGACCGTGACAGCGTTAGCATTGCTGCAACCTGTGCCCGCCCTGCCGCGGCTCACATCTCAGCTCCTCGCACATTTGCTTTGCCATTTATTCATCACGTTATATTCTGGAGAAACGGGGGTACAGCACGGTGGATTCAAGGGCACCGCGGCAAGTGCTGTCATTTGCTGTCAAAATTGGAAAGTTGTAATAAAATTTGCTGTCAACATCAGGGAAAGGGTATGCAGCAGAGATGTGACTGCTTGAAATGAACTTAAAATACCGGTGACACTTTATTTTGAGTGTCCCATGTTGATCTCAACTTGATATCAACTGAATGTTGAGATACAGCAAACAGTCAGTTTATACTTTGCTGAGTGTCAATAGAGTGTTTCTTGAAAAGAGTGTTGAGTGTCAATACAATGTTTTTTGACACTCACTTGTTTGTGGAGTTTGTGGACAATCACCTGCCATGCAATTGACTTTAAATTAACACTGAACTGATATTCAATTGATATCAGTTGATATCAAGTTGAGTGTCAACATGGGACACTCAAAATAAAGTGTTAGCAAAATACCTTAGAATCCAGATTACCTGAGGCAAAGGCATTTTAGAATACGTAGAGTCCATAATCTTAATCTTTAGAATCTAGAATCTACAATACAATACAATATTAAAATGCCTTATAAAAAGAGATTCCTGATACAAATGAATCTTATAGCACCTTAGAATGTATAATCTTAGAATACCTTGGAATGTGGAATAGTAGCATACTATGCATGGGTGGATATTGGGGGTAGGGGAATTCATGATGATACTCCATGAAATGAGATAACCTGCTGGCTCCTTTACACATATCTGCAGGTGTTCCTGTGGTTTTTTCACAAGCAGTTGGGCGGGTTGAGCAAAACGAACGTGCCAAATTGTTTTTGTAGAGGATACAAAACGTACATTAGTCATACTTAAGGAACAGTACTGCATTAATCCAGGCCCTATTTCTAAAGCCTTCATGAAGGCTTTATAATACCTTCATTAACATGATTCTTAAAACGGCTTTGAGCAAAGAACAACACGACAATATGCGCAGACTCGTTTATCGACAGTTAATCTGCATGTTATCGGTGTGATTACGGAACGCGTGTGATTACGGAGGGCGTTTGAGATGTCGCAGATAGATAAGCGCTCGCCTCCAAAGTATGTGATGTCAGACACGGCTTCTTATCCTGACACAGTTTACAGGTCGGGGAACGCACCTCGTGCGCGGCTCAACAGGCGTACCTGCAGGCGCCCGACTGACTGGCGGGAGTGGCTCTGATGCGAGATATGATGCTGTTATCCAGACAACTGAATCCCTTCTTTACCTGGGCGACGCCAGATCCATTTATGCTTCGCTGAGGGGGGGGGCTGCCAGCCACAGTTGGCACTGGCATGGTTTGGATTCTATACCAGACCATGGATCCCACCCATACACTGGAACATGCTTCTCCATTTACAGCTATAAGTCATTCTCACGGTGCTCCCTGTGGTCGAGGAAAATGTGAGGTCGTTCCCTAAATCCTTAACTCACGGCACGATTGTCATTGACACAAAAGCCGCCTGAGCGCCTTTCTCAATGGCAGAATCCAAACCTGACAACGATATGCAGAAAGTCAAGGTTACACATAAAAAGACTGTGAGAACAAGTACAAACTCGTCAATCATTCCGCCGGCTCAAAGCCTTTATATCATATAAATCCCAGAGACGGTTTATGGGAGCCATAAATGATCCTGCCTTGGGCCAGATATAGGCTTGTTGGAGACACTTTCCCTTCTCTGATCCCTGTATGGGAATCTCATTTGGCCAGTTTATTCTGCTTTTTGGTTTGACAGTGGCCTGTTAAATAATCACAAGGAGCACGCTGCCTGTGTCAGAGCTGTTCAATTAAATATAGATCTCTCGTCCTCCCACTCTCTTTTTCTGCGCCTGTCTCTTTTTTCTAACTCATTTCTCTCGCCTGCTCTTTCTTTTCGCATCGCTCCATCTCTCTCACCTGCTCTAATTCCCCTACCTCTTCATTTCCATTTTCCCCTCCCTCTCTCTCTCTCTCTCTCCCTCTCTCATTCCCACTTGCTCTATGTTCTTTACTCCAACCGTTTTCCCTTTTTCTTCTTTTCCCCTCCATTTTGTCTAAGCCTCCCCCACCAAGCTCACAAAGCACAAACCCTGATTCACAAAAAAAGGTGGGACAGATATGTGAAATGCACATAAACGCAGAAGGCACTTTTTTCTTGTTGTAAATATATACGCTAATTCTGAATGTTATGCCTGCAACACATTCCAAAAAAGTTGGGACAGGGGCAAAAAAAAAGACTGGAAAGTTCAAAAAACAGAATTTTACATACTCTCCCAACTTTTTTGGAATTGGGGTTTGTATATGGTTTCGTCTGGGAGAACCTACTGTGTGCTTCCAATCCCATTGATAATTCATTATCTCTGGTGTGTTAGACAACAATAACAAGAAATGTATAATGCTTCTTATAATTCTTAGTTTCTGAAAAGGGAAGTTTTATTAGCATGGTAATACTTTTTTTTCTTTCAGATTTTTTTCCAAATTTGCTGGCCTATGCAATTAAATTCCCCCCGTGTAGCAACCGCTAGAGAATCACCGCTACAACCCCTTTGTCCGGTAGTAGGAAAGAGGGCGCCACGTCCTCTTCAGGGCGTGACTCCTCAAGCTTCTAACCGTGACTCCAGCTCGCCCCGGGCTGTCTTGTGTGATTCTCTCCAAGTCCCTCACCCCACCCCGGGAGCAGCCGCCAATTGCCGTTCACTCAAGGCACCGGCCATACTCGGATCTGGCAGGAACTGGATTCAAACCCCCGACTCTCGGGGCGCAACCGCACAAACAGAAAGTCTGCGTCTATGTCCGCTGCACCACCGTGGTGCCCACGGTAATAAATTTTTTGGCACCAAACAAGTGAGTTTGTTGTCTGAGATTTGAGGTGGTGCCATTTGGTTGACAAAATCCATGGACTGGAGAGCAGTTAATTGATTGGTGGGATTGTTTTGTGATAGAAACATTTATTATTCCATACTATGGATATAAATAATGTAGAACTGGTATCGCTGGTAGGTGTGATTATAGGGCAGACTGAAGCTAGTGGGATGGGTGACACTGAATCACGGGTACACATGAGAGATGCTCACCGATAGGAATTCTGCACCATCTGCAAACGCTGCAGTGACACAAGGTGAAAATACTGTGTGCTCTTTCAGTGTCCACACAACCACCCCCCACCACCCCCCCCCCCTCTCTCTTTCACACTCACTCACTCACTCACTCACACGCACATACAGTACAGTGGCACCTTTGTCTCTAACCTCTATGTCACCCAGTGTCACTCTGTCACAAAGCGGAAGCCGGTTAATGCTTATTCCCTTATTAACATTTGCATTTTAGATATTTTCAGTCTGTCGTCCTGTAAATATTATCTTATGCGCATTACCATAAATGTGTAGCATACACATTTGACACCTGGGGGCCACAGTTCATAGCACTATATGCTGATTGATCACTACTAATTGAGCATACATACATAAATAGATATTTTCTGACTACCCTCCCCTCCCTTTAGTTTGTACATAATTATATCTTGTCTACATTACTGACACATCAAAGTGCTTAATATAATAAGCCTGTCTATATCATTTAACTTATAAATAAAAACATTGTTAATAAAAACCTGCCTTGCTGAAGAGAAGTGTGGCACAAGCATGGCAGGGGTGATGCCGAACAGACATACAGCGAGCGCCATAATTCATTGGACAGTGACACATTTTTTGGTTATTTTAGTTCTGTACTCTAGCACTTTGAGTTTGAAAGGATACGATGACAATGAGGTTGAAGTGGAGACTGTCAGCTTTAATTGGAGGGTATGTTCATCCACATCGGACAAACTGTTTATAAATTATAGAACCTATTGTACATAGTCCCCCCCATTTTCGGGCATCAAAATATATTGGACAGTTTAACATATTGTAGAATAAAGGAATAATATTTTTTAATATTTGGTCGCATATTCTTTGCATGCTATGACTTCTTGATGTCTGTGACCCCTGATATCTTATTTTCTGGTACTCTTACAAGCGATACTATAACTTCTCTGCATTTGAATGGATCTCTATGGGAATTGCGAGGTGGGACTAGATTTAGCTGTAAATTATGCTGGAACAGTATGGAATACATGGTTGGCGAAATGGCTGTAAGTCATCACGAATCTGAGGTATCAAACGAGCCTCAAACTATCACTCTGCTGCCAGATATGCAGTAGATATGGATGGATCACTTTAAGGGTTGCTTCTCCTGACAAATTTTCCTATTGAACTCTATGAAAAAATCCCTTCAAAAACCCTTCAAGGTATCCATCCATATCTACTGCATATCTTGCAGCAGAATGATGGTTTAAGGCTCGTTTTATACGTCAGACCCTTGATGACTTATAGCCATTTAGCCAACCATGTGTTCGATACTGTTCCAGTGTAGTTTACAGCTAAATCTAGTCACACCCCCCAATTCCCATAGAGATCCATTCAAATGCAGAGAGGTTATACACTGCCTGGCCAAATAAAAAGTTGTCGTTGCACCCATCATGCATAGTGCCCACTGTACAAACCTCTGGAGGCAATGTTATGATCTGGGGTTGCTTCAATTTGTCAGGTCTAGGCTCAGCAACGCTATGCAGCAATAAAATGAAGTCAGCTGAGTACCTGAATGTACTGAATGACCAGGTTATCGCATCAACGGGCATATTCCAGGACGACAATGCCAAGATTCATCTGGCTCAAATTGTGAAAGAGTGGTTCAGGGAGCATGAGGAATAATTTTCACACATGAATTGGCCACCAGAGTCCTGACTTTAACGCCATTGAAAGTCTTTGGAATGTGCTGGATAAGACTTTACGTTGTGGTTCGACTCTTCCATCGTCAATACAAGATCTCGGCCAAAAATTTATGCTAGACAGAAATAAATGTTGTGACGTTGCATAAGGTTGTCGAATGCGCGCCGTAATCAAAGCTAAAGGCGGTCCAACAAAATATTACAGTGTGCAACGTGTCACTGTCCAATGTATATGCAGACATATAAAATGCAAAGAATAAGAAATACATATTTTATTTTAAATAAGGAAAAAATACATTGTTGGTGTCATGCAAAAAATCCTTGATGTCCATTTGTAAATTTCAGTTTTTTTTTGTCATTTTGGGTTTTTGACTCACATGAAAACTTCTCAACTAGCTCAATGTATAGTAAATCTCTCATGACTTCATAACTAATAAAGTTGGTTCAAAGCCATGTGTGAATAAACCATAAAAATGCGAGTAAATGTAAAAACACTTCTGAAGATATAAAGTTTTGGAGATGAGGTTTTTTTGTTGTGTAGATTTTTATGTTATTTTCACCTTCAGATACATAGTTTTATCTTTCATATTTCATATGTACTAGAATATATTACTATATTGTACTATAAAATAAAATACTTAACTCAGACAATAAATTTAATGTGTTAAAGTGTTCTATTTAGTTCCACACATGCATTCATTATATTTTTAACTTAATATTCTTTTATATATGGATGCGTATTACTTATTCACGTTCACAGCTGTGTTTCCTTTGTCCTTGTATTAAAGGCATTTAGACATGCATGTAGCAGCAGTATCGATGTGCACGGCGGTGCTTTTTGCTGCTTGGGTAACTTTGATTGCAGCATTTAAAATGGTGCAACGGCTCTGGGTGACCATTTTTACCTCTAGTCCTGGGTAAAAAATTATGCAAGAGACAAATGGCGCAGATACCAGCCCCCGAGTCTGCTTCACAATACCACTGCTCGGTTTTGACCCCAATCTATCTCTCTCTCTCTTTTTTTCTCTCCCGTTCTCTTCCTCTCTCTCCCTCTCTCTCTCTCTCTCTCTCTCTTTCTCTCTCTCGTTCTCTCTCGGTTGCTACGGTAGCAATATCTGAGGGAATTCATTCAATAGAAAAGCACAAAGAGTTTGACATCACATCGTATCGCTTAAAAGTATTCATTGAATCTGGTGCTACGAAGCAAGCCTTGATTCAACCAATAAGATAATGACTTACTAATTTACTGACTGGAAAATTGGAATGCATGACCTTTGGGGTGCAGTCTTAATTACAAATAAATATTGATACGTTCCAGGAAACATGGCCACTATATTTGACTATTGATTTTACTGTGGGGTTATGACAAAACAGTGGTTTTCAATCGGATGATCCTTAAATGTTTCTACATGTCGATGGGTGCAGCCATACTTTGTGATTAGTGTTAAATTTAGTGTTCATAGGTCACGTGGCACATTTTTGTATTTTCTCACAATTTAAAATCAACTTTGATAGAGTGCTTTTAACTGTGTTTTATATTGTACTCATATAAACTCCGCTATGGTTCTTTGAGCAGTGAGAATTTTTCTATGCCAAAATTCTTAAGCAAGCTATGTACTTTAAAATCATGGCACTTTCAACACATTACTCATCACAGTCAAGACACCACAAATTAAATTACATTTTAATACCCCAATACTACGGACAAACATACTCTATTTTAAATAACAACTGGATAATACTTGAAATATTTAAAGAAAATATTCATTAGACTGAACGAGTAGATTTGTAGGAAACAGGTGAGCCTAGATGGTCTGAATGGCCTGTTCCATCATTATGCGTTCTGATGTTCTAAAAATATTGGCAGGTATCAGTTTATTGGGGGCAAGTTGTAGTATTTTCATAAAATATGTGACCAATGAGAGAGCATATTTAGATTTTCCAAATTTTTCTTTTTTTTCTTTACTTATTTATATTTTAAAAAAGCATATTAAAAATATTGCAATATGGAGGCCAGTTGCTTTATTTAATAAAAATGGCGAATGGAATTATGACCATAATCAACCATAATAATTGTATATACTGTATATTTATATACAGTATATACAATGAGGACCATAATTTATTGGACAGTGACACATTTTTTGTTATTTTGGTTCTGTACTCTAGCACTTTGAGTTTGAAAGGATACAATGACAACGAGGTTGAAATGCAGACTTGTCAGCTTTAATTTGAGGGTATTTTCATTCATATCGATGAACCGTTTATAAGTTATAGAACCTTTTGTACATAGTCCCCCATTTTAAGGTACTACAAGTATTTGTTGAATTGACTTCACAGATGTGTTTTGTAAGGCAGGTGAGTGCAGAAGAGAGCTGTTGATGTCTAGGCTTGATTCTAGACTTTGCAATTGCCTTTGGAGATTGTTGTTGGGGTGTGACATCATGAGGAAGACAGCAGTGTCGATGCAAATTAAGATGGCCGCCATAAGACGCAGAAATAAAAATCAATCAATCAGGAACATTGCAAAAAACCTGGGCATGCCCAAGTCAACAGTTTTCATCATTAAAAACAAATGACCTTGATGGTTCTGAACTTTTTTTTTTACATGATGAACTTTTATTATGTAAATGGTTAATGTTATCACTTAAATATCATCAACAATTATGCTATTGGCTAGTTATTCCATTATCGTCGTAGAATAGGTTAACCGGCTGCAATCTTTACCTCATCCCAACAGCCCAGTGATTTAGTTGACAGGGTGCATCTTTTCATGAATGCAAGGCACGCCTACAGTTAAAACCATAGAATAGGGAGACAAGAAATTTGACATTTATGTTTTTTTTATTTCCCCGGGAAGGACAGACAAAAACAGATGCAGTGAACTGGATTTATTGAGTGTTATACTGCAAAAACAGATCGAAGTAATTGTCCCTTCCCTCTTTGTCATGGTGATAGGGCTTGGGTTTGGGCTTCACTGAGGCTGCCCCACCCTCTGCCTGCTCTCTCCTTCTCCTCCCCTGACCCTCCTAGCCACTCGCACTGTATGTATAACTCTGCACCGATCTTCTACAAGCACACTCACACTCAAACATACTTCTATTTTATATTCACTTTCGTTTTGTTACCAAAAAGTATCAAAAGTTCGCAGGCTATAAGACCATTTGTGGCCACCCCTGGGTGCACCTTTTTTTCATGTCTAGATAATGTTGCTTTTCACATCCTTGCGCTGAGAATGCTAACGTCAAAGTAGCCGTGTCACCTAAAAGGTACCTGTCAGAGGCCCGTACCAACCAGAGGCCCGTATGTAAATGTGCAGCTCATCTGGCCAGTAACAATGTTGCTAATTATACCAGGCACGTATTTTAAAATTGAAACTTAAAAAAGGTTGACAATTAAACCTTAGTTAATTGATAAGCAAAGTTAATGTCTTTTTTAAACTAAAATAATTAACTTTTATTTTACTGGAGAGTCTGATATCGAATATCATTTTCAAAGGTGCCTGGGGAAGAAGGCAGGCTGAAATATCACTGACATGTACAGCAGCCATGAAAGCCACTTCAAGAAATCTAACACACAGCCTGATGTGACTGTTACACTGAACTACACACATGTGCACTCTTCCTGTAGCAGGCCTTTTAAGTATACAGACAAAAGTATGTTATCTAGTTTCTATCTAGTTTTGAGGTTATTCCAACACCCTGGGGCACAGTACTTTGAAGCTTTTTTATCAAACTCAGATCTTAGCTAACTCTAAAAGAATGCAGCACTGAGAATGGAGATTTGATACAGTGCGAATCAGCGCACACACATTTTATTATAACTAATGAGGAAAAATATTCTCAAAAACAGGTGTCAGTGCCATAACTGACAGAAGCCTTTTTAATGGGCACCAGCAGTACAAAGAGGAATGAGTATAATGTTGAGTTTGTGTGTCTCAGTGGTGCCCATGTGACTGAGCCAAGTGTCACTGCTTTTTGGTCCCGGTGCTAATGGTGCTTCTAGATTTTGAAATGAATCTTCTCTTCTTCTTACTGCCTGTCTGTCTGACCTCAGCCTGGAACAAGCCCTTTTTAGTGTGTTTCTTAATGTGTGTGTGTGTGTGTGTGTGTGTGTGTGTGTGTGTGTGTGTGTGTGTGTGAAGACAGACAGAGAGAGTGAGAGAAGGCGGAATCTGTGTTTGTTTCTGAGATGCACACCTGCACACTGCAAAGTTCACTGACCGCAAAGGGATTTGTCTGACAAAAGGGAAATGCTGGGAAGACCTCGCCTGAGCACCTCACCTCGCCTGAGCACTTTCTGCCTGTGTGTAGATCAGCCCACTGTGTGATAGTCTCCAGAAAAAAGCTCCCTTCTCAGAGACTATAGAGAGACCATGGAGACTATAGTTTAAATGTGTAGAAATTGGTAAACAATAGTTACGTGTGGTAACATTGAAATTAATGCTCTTACATGAAGACTGACATTGATGGTGTGCCGCTGGTATCAGGAGCAATTCATGCTCTTCCAACCTCACGTTTTTATGTCTGTGATTCATATTTATGTTATTGTTTCTGTTATCAGATTTACGTCTTGTTTACACAGACACACATATTCTCTTCCCCATAATAGTCGCTCTCCCCATCTCTTTACCCCTGCCCCCCCCTCTCTCTCTGTCTATATTTCTCTCTGTCTCTCTCTCTCACACACAGTGCTTGAGGGCACTGTGCATATATCCTTATACGTCTCTCGCTCTTGCTGCGTCTCTCTTAATAATTATGATCACAGATTTTACGCCTTTCACTCTCATAGTAGAGGCACTCCAGATAGAACGAGCCTGCTGTCAAGTCAGAGACACAGTCAGGCTTGTCCTCACAACACACACGGTGATAGACAAACACGCACACATGCACATACACACACGGTGATAGACAAACACGCACACATGCACATACACACACAGTGATAGACAAACACGCACACATGCACATACACACAGTGATAGACAAACACGCACACATGCACATACACACACAGTGATAGACAAACACGCACACATACACACACAGTGATAGACAAACACGCACACATGCAGATACACACACTGTGATAGACAAACACGCACACATGCACATACACACACAGTGATAGACAAACACGCACACATGCACATACACACACAGTGATAGACAAACACGCACACATGCACATACACACACAGTGATAGACAAACACGCACACATGCACATACACACACAGTGATAGACAAACACGCACACATGCACATACACACACAGTGATAGACAAACACGCACACATGCAGATACACACACAGTGATAGACAAACACGCACACATGCACATACACACACTGTGATAGACAAACACGCACACATGCACATACACACACAGTGATAGACAAACACGCACACATGCACATACACACACAGTGATAGACAAACACGCACACATGCAGATACACACACAGTGATAGACAAACACGCCCACATGCACATACACACACATTTATACATTTTCAAGCGCGTGCACATGCATACATAGACTGGACACACAGATATACCGGCACAAATATACTCATGCGCACACATATGTCCTTCCACAAAAAACACACATGTAAGAATGTGGCCTTGCAAATGCGGGCGCGCACACACACACACACGCACACACACAATGCTCAGACATTCAAGTTCACTGTGTTTTTTGTTGTCATCTCAGTCCTTTTAATTTACTACATGCCTTTGTGTCTTCTGCAGTTATCTGACCACTAACAACAGAGCGTGTGTCCAATGATATTAATGAATCACCACCCCCTGGAGCCATCGTTAACTTTGACTGATGATGAATGGTCCTGGCTGCATGTTATTGATTGTGCTTGCAATTTTAGAAAAATCCTAATTGTGCATCAAGAGTGTGCAGCTCTCGTATTAGTGCTCTGTTGTCAGCAGTCATATCCCCATGCACCCTGCTCCTGCTGAATGGCTGAACCTAAGCAGGTGTGGGCTTGGATGGGAGACCTCCTGGGAAAACTAAGTTGCTGCTGGAAGTGATGTTGGTGGTCTAGTAGGGGGCCGTTTTTCCTCTGGTCAAATAACCCCCAATGCCCCAGTGCGGTGATGGGGACAGTGTGCTGTAGGAGATGCTGTCTTATGGATGAGATGTTAAAACCGAGGTCACTGTGCTCACTGTGGTCATTAGATCCCATGATATGTGGTGAGCATTCTGGTGCAAAATGGCTGCTGTTGCATCACCCAGGTGGGTGCTATACATTGGTGGTGTTTGAGTTGAGTTTCCCCCTCATCATTGTAAGGCGTTTTCCGTGTTAGAAAGGCGCCATATGCAAGGCAGTGCTCTCCAATGCACAAATCTGTGTGCATTGTTTTGATTGGCTGCAGCTGTGGGGCCCCCCCCGCCTTTAATGAAGTGCACAAACTGGAGTTGTTTGTTTGAGAGGGATAACTGAACAGAGGTTATCAGTATGCATACCGTAGTTATCTTTAAGTATCCACAGTCCGATTACTTAATAATTTAACAGTAGGCTATAATCCTTCTAAAAGTGTCTATTGTTCTGGCTTCTGTTTTCTAAAAATGATATCTGGGAATTGACATTGTGTTTATTTATAATGAATGATAACATCAATAAAATTCAAATGTAATAATATTTTGATGCTCAGATGTTCTCTTAGATAACAGTTTCTTGTTAAAAATTGATACTGTTAGACGGTCTGAACCCTCCGACGCATATGTGGAAAAAATGTGTGGACATTCACTCACACACTCCTACCTGATGATGTACATTAGCGGCACAAGCAGACAGAGACAGACGGGCAGATGTATTGAACAAGAAGAAAGAGAGCATTCCTCTATTCAGTGAGTCAGACATTACCTGCGTGGAAAGGCTGGAGGTAAAATAATACCACTTCAGAGATTATTTTTGTATTCACAGAAACCCACTACAGGAAGTGAAAAAGTTAGTAACCAATCCTCATTTGGTTTACTAAGACCCCTGCTCAGAATCACTCATTACCATTCACTGTGGCTCACATGTCATATTTGCTTCTTTTCTCTGCCTAGTTAAAGGTCTCGCTCTCCAGTCAGACTTCTATTTTCTTTGACATTTCAAAGAATGATAAATACTCAAATTTCAAGTGTTATAATTACTGCTTCATTAGTGCATTTTCCTTGTAAATGGGATTTCTTGAAGAAGGAATTCAATTAAAAAACATTTTGTCTGTTGATGCTACCGGCTGTGAATACCAGTATCTTTGTAGTGGGCTCAATGTGCAAGTCAGCAACCTAGCCAGTTTACTGGTATTATCATAATGAAAACATGTAAATAGTTCCAAGAACCTTTCTATGGACTGTTTCCATCCCAGATTACACACTCTTTACAGAGTAATGTGGCAGTATCTTTCCTGATTGGTTGCCATTATTGGTCCTCCTGTCCAGCAGGTGGCGGAACAGGCAGCCAGAAGACCGTTCTCCATGAGGAGCAGTAGAAGATGCCGGCTCTGCCAGCGCTGCTGCTGTGGATTCACTTTGTCTTCCTGTTACTGACCATGGCCCCACCCTCTCACAGCCAGACTGTCGTGCTGTCCTCTGTCAGAATGGGTGAGTCGCCCAGTTATAATTACTACACAGCTGCGCCCAGTGCATCATTTGCCTCTCTCACTTGCTGCAGTGCCAATGCCTCAAAACAGCCAGCATGTTCCTCTTGTTGCCGGACAAAACTGGCCATGTCAAGCCGATCCATGCGTTGCTGATCTGCAACTACTGGCTAAGGTGCCAGACCGATCAGTATTTGTCTCTTTCATTTCCCTCAGCTGCAATCCTGGATGACCAGTCAGTGTGTGGGCGGGGGGAGCGGTTGGCTCTAGCACTCGCCCGGGAGAACATCAACAGCTTTATGGAGGGTCCGGCCAGGGCCCGTGTGGAGGTGGACATCTTTGAGCTGCAGAGAGACTCCCAGTACGAGACCACGGACACCAGTGAGCGCTCCCCCTTTCACTCTCTCTCCCCTCTTCCTCTAACAAAATATATCTGACCTTGCCTTTGAGTAGCTGACCACTAAAGGACTGGATTCAAAAAGTGTTCATCAGGAATCAATGTGAACCGCAATGCACAAAATGGGTTCTGTGAAGTGCCTTAGCTTTCGTAGCTCTATTGCTAATTGTATACTTCCACATTTTTATTAATGAACTTGTAATATGTGTGTCTGTGTTTGAAAAATAAATCAATAACATCCGGTCAGTCATGATGACCATTAACCTTTCCTTCCATAAAAACAGAATATTTATTGACACAGAGAAACACATAGATGTGGTGTATGTAAAATGGAACAAAATCATGATGTTGTTTATTTATAAAGATAAAAAAGGAAATGCGGTCTAATACTGTCTCTCATTCTCTTTATCAGTGTGTCAGATACTACCAAAGGGTGTAGTCTCTGTTATTGGCCCTGCTTCAAGTCCAGCCTCTGGCTCCACTGTCAGCCACATATGTGGGGAGAAGGAGGTGAGCTACCACAGCCAGTTTTCATTCACTGTGACCTACAGGGTGACCCCTGTTACCCTAGGTCTCAGATGGCGTATTTTCAAATCACACACCCCCTACCCAAAATGCAGCTCTCCTGGTCATAAACCCATTAATGAGAAATTTATTGCAGGAGCCTCTCATAAATGAGACATAAATGTGCTGTCCACTAGGTTACCTCCAGAGGTGGTTTCTGAAATGGTTGTTGAAACGTTGAAATATTCTACCATTTATATTTTACACTCTATGAACTTACAAAAAAAAATTGTGAAGCAAATTTTCCTTGCCTTGCGTAATAATCATGAGCGTAAAGAGGGACTCTGTTGTATTTAACCTCCCCAAGGCACTATTCTGGCTCTCCTTGCTTTGTGTCCTGTTTTATGTGCTTATTGATCTTCCCGATCTATGTGCCTCTACCTCCTGCCCCTCCCCTCCCCCCGTCCCAGATTCCTCATGTGAAAATCGGCCCTGAGGAGACCCCTCGGCTTCCGTACCTGCGTTTCGCCTCTGTCAGCTTGTACCCTAGCAACGAGGACCTCAGCCTCGCCATTGGGGCTATTCTGCGCTCTTTCGGCAACCCGACCACGAGTCTGGTGTGCGCTAAGGCTGAATGTGAGTGTGGGCTCTAGCTCATTTCAGCGTCTCGTGATTTACCAATCCTGCTATTCTCTCCACTTTTTTTTTGCCTGTCTTGTTTGTGGCAGAGGCTCTATCATTTCTTTGAAAAAAAGGAACAATAACAATTTAACATTTTCTCACCTTGAATGTAGTAGTTTCTGTGTTTCGACGGGGGAATTTTATAAGACGATTTTTTAAAAATCCTTGAGCAAAGCCTTCGGTTGCTCCTGTTTCGTTTGAGTTCCAAATCATGGCTACGAATGCTGGTGGGGACGGTGCTGGCTCAAGGGACGCTGGTGTTACTACATCAACAAGTACTAAACCTGAAGTGAACCCATCAAAACCACCGTACTGAAATCATGCCTTATTTCTTTGTGTTGCTGCATTGTATGTGTAAATTTGTATTCAAGACCTCTGTAGAAGAATACACGGGAGAGCTTTGGTAATCCGCTGAAAACAAAAGAGCGCGCTCTTTGTTTATCCACAAAGTTTTAAAAAAAGTCAATTTGGTCACAAATAATCAACACATGTATTGAGAGAGGAGGGATTAATCTCGCAACAAAATGAGCTGATTAGAATTCACTGTTACCAGAAATGATACATTTGGGGACTTCTTCCACGAACCAGCCCAATCCCCTCAGATAACCAGTCATTTGCAATCATTATTTGGCACCCGCAGCACAAAATGAGAAATGGAAAGACTTTGTTGAGAAAGTAAGCGTCTTAAAAAAGTTCCAAACAAACAGCAAATATGACTGTGTTTATGAGGTAAGAAAATATTTCATGAGAGTTCAATATTTCAGTAGAGTATTGCCAAGTCCTTTTTGCAATCTAAATATGTACTCAGACTAAACTGGCAATGGAGATTTAGAGTGTTTGGAATGCAACGGAGACAATGGAGGGTTTTCATCTATTGGCAGGCGTTGTTTGTTGACATGGCTTAATGTCACTATAGTGCAAATATTCCAGGATCATGGTAATGCAGGGCCATTCCCAAGCACACACAGAAAAGAACTGGTTGTGGACATTGAGGTTGGCACCATCAAGTCAGCGTTATATTCAGGTTTTTTTTCCCCCACTAGCAAGTGGGCATTCATTTTGATGTTATTCCAGTTCAGGCGATGCTTTCATCTCACTAGCCTCACGATCAGCACTTACAGTTCTTCTCACCTTGCTAACGGTTCCAGTTGAGGAAAATTTAGGGGATCAGATATTTGGTTCCACTGCTACTCAACAGGCTAATTAAAGGTTGATGCAGGTCACTGGGGAAAAGTGTGGGTTATTTAACGGGTGAAAATTTTGGCCCTGGGTCAGAGCTATCCTTTTGAAGATATAGTAGTGTGCTGCTGCAGAAGCATCACAAGATGGCCTCCAGGATATTTCGAAAATCAGCGCTTCATCATAAAATAAGGCATTTTCACACTCGGATACATTCAGCTGTCTTGGCTGGTAGTGGGAGAACACAGTGCCCAGATTTTCCTCTGAAAACATTCCAACATTTTAGCTCTTACAGCAGGCAACAGACTTCATTCCTAGTAGTTTAGGCCGTAATACTTTGATTTTCCATCTTAGATGGACGATTTGGGGTTGGGGGCGAGCATTGATTCCCCCCCCCCATTCTTTTTGGCTGGTTTCCATGATTACCACATAGCTTACAGGCCAGTTCCCCATAAATGGAGCAGTTACTTTTACTTCCGTTTTTTAATGGCCGTCCTCAAGAGACAATATTATGTTATTTACATTTATAGTCCATTTTATCACGTTTATTGATAACTGGTTTGTTATCTATTCCCCTGCCCCTCCTGTCCGACCCCCCCCCCCCCTCCCCCAGGCCTGCTGCGATTAGAGGAGCTGGTACGAGGCTTCCTCATCTCCAGGGAGACGCTGTCCATCAGGATGCTGGACGACAGCCTGGACCCCACCCCCTTGCTGAAGGAGATCCGCGATGACAAGGTGGCCACCATCATTATTGATGCCAACGCCTCCATCTCCTACCTCATCCTCAAAAAGGTCAGTGTGGTCACAGCAACACAAATTCCCTCCCTGCAGAATCTGCTGCAATGGCACCAGTTCCTGATGTGAAAGTGCAGTGCATGAGCCCTATGGAATCACTGAGCTCTGTCTACTTCTCTGTCTTTCTGCACCATGCAGGCATCAGAACTGGGGATGACATCATCGTTTTACAAGTATATTCTCACCACTATGGTAAGACTACATCCACCCCCTCTACTACGCCCACCAATCCCTCCACTACACCCACCATCACCCCTGCCCCCCTGTGCCCACTCCTCCCCCTTCCTCCAGTCCACCCCACCCGCTGCCTGCCCTGCACACGGACTAAGAACAAGAATCCTCTGGAACTGAACGGTGGGAACGGGAGTCCTAAATCCAGAATGGCAGAAAATATAAATACCATAATGGCAAGATGAGTGGTAATGTGGAATATGTGTCCATGGATCCTCCTCCAATTCTCTGCTGTAGACCCTCTCATTGTGTGCTATCCTTTTATTTCTCTTCTCTACCATTGCAGTGCTGGTACAACACTAATGGTTGCCCCCCCCCCCCCCCCTCTTTTTTTCTTTTTAAGTGCGCTATTACTGTACTTGCCGACACTGTGTCTCAGTATCTCTCGCTCTCTCTCTCTCACTCTTTCTCTCAGGTACATGTTCATGCACCTGTAGACACTAATGACCTGTCTGGCTCTCTCTTCCACTCTTTCTGTAGGTGATTACTGTCTCAATATCTGTTTCCCTCTCTCTCTGTCTCTATCTCTCTCTCTCTCTGTCTCTCTGCTTCTATATCCCTCTCTCTCTGTCTCTCTGTCTCTCTGCTTCTCTCTCTCTATGTCTCTCTGCTTCTCTCTCTTTTTCTCTCTCTCGCCTCCTTCTCCTGGTGCACTGTTAATGTACAGTGCCTCTGTGTACAGGTTCTGAGCTCTCTACCTGTCTGCCTGTCTGTGTCCCAGGACTTCCCTCTTCTCAGGTTAGATGACATTGTGGATGAGCAGTCCAACATTGTGGGCTTCTCTATGTTCAACACAAGCCACCCGTTCTACCTGGAGTTCCTCAGGAGTCTCAATCTGTCCTGGAGAGAGGGGTGTGATCTTAGCCCCTACCCTGGGCCTGCGGTGAGTCCTCCTTACCCTGATTAAACCTAGCTATGCTAGCTATGTTAGATGTTACAATAGTGTACATTTATGTAACTTGAAAAATGTTGGTTCTGGATTTGTCTAATGGAAATGAGCACGGCGCACATGAGAATGTTATATTCCTAAAGATTGCTTGTCGGGAAAAATTCAAATAAACTGCAGCAAAGTAAATGGAAACAGTTGTAGTTTGCAGGAACCTTATGGCACTCCTTGGTGGCACTCAAATATTTGCACTTATCATGTGCAAATTATTACTCCAGTTCATCTCACCGCAAGATGTAGGGCTCAAAACACATGATATCAATTTAACTTAACAAAGCAATTTGAAAATGCCTTTATTGACGTGTACTGTGCACACAATGCTGGTTTAAGTAAGTTTTCTTCAAATTATAATGGAACCATAGCAATATACTGTCACCATCGTTGATACAGTATGTCCATACAGTGCTGAACTAGATGACTGACATACTAAGACATACTGTCTACTCCCACTGATATATGGTCGTTTTTATGACTAGACGGCAATTCATAAACAAAAACGTCCACTCTTGCTCTTTCCTGCAGTCAAGCGTGGACCTGCTGACATCACATCTAGTATGCAGCTGACTTAGGGTAGAATGAATGGTGGTATGAACATGAACAATGAACATGAACGGGACCTAGGCTCTATAGTACCTACAGTGCAGTGCACTGCTTTGATGACTGAACGGCGCACTGCAACTCATACGGACAGTCGTGTACTATCTTATCAGCTGTATTGGTTAGCTCCAGCAGGAAGACGAGTTGACTGACGCGGCGATTTACTGACAGCTAGAATTGCTGGTCAGCTCATTAGCGGACGCGGCTCTGATCCGCTCCATCTGCCGCCGCCCCTCCCCCAGCTGTCCTCCGCCCTGATGTTCGACGCGGTGCACGTGGTGGTGGGCGCGGTGAGGGAGCTGAACCGCAGCCAGGAGATCGGAGTGAAGCCTCTCAGCTGCTCCTCGCCTCAGATCTGGCAGCACGGCACCAGCCTCATGAACTACCTGCGCATGGTCAGTGCCTCGGACAGGGATCCCAACAACCAGCCCCCCGCCCCCCCGCCCGCCCCTCTGTCTCTGTCTCAAACTGGCCCCTGGCATCCAATGGTGTCTGCTTCCTGAGTGACTGTGTACTTCCCGAGATGCATGTCTATGTCCCCCATATGGCTCCCTCCCTTTAACGTTTTTTGCCAATTGCATGTCTATTTATTTATACAAAATGTCCTGTGGATGTGTTTGTCATGTTGTCAGATACTGTAACCCCTTTGTGTTCCTGCCTGACTGTGGTTCTTTTCGGATCTTTGCTTTCTCTCATTCCACGCCTGGCTTCCTGTCTGTATGCCTCGTTTTCTGGCTGCGGTTCTTACGACGTCGTCGAATTTCCGTACCGGAATCCCTCTCCATCACCTCTCCCTCTCTAAGCCGCCATTATCTGTTTCTGCAATTTTTCCTCTTTCTTTATCCACCTCTCTACTTGTTCTGCGCCTCCCTCATCTCTCTTTTCCCTCATTCTATCTCGGTTAGAGTATCACTCAATCTCCATCTTCTCGCCTCACACAGTCTTTGGCAGCCATTCTCCCAGTGTCAGTTTGTCATTCCATTATCTACCCGTGTCTTTCTGCCTCTTTATTTGTTTACTTCTTTTCACTTTTCATTCGTCTTTTTTTCTCTTTCTATCTCACTCTATTTTTCCCACTGCTGTCTTTCTCTCGAAGTGCAATCTGGGCTCCATAAAGTACATACCTGTACTGACCCTCTGCTTCTTTCACAGGTGGAGTATGATGGCTTGACTGGGAGGGTGGAGTTCAACAGCAAAGGCCAGAGAACAAACTACACCCTCCGGATTCTGGAGAAACACAGAGCGGGACACAAAGAGGTGAGGGGTCACGGGAGGCCATAACAGATCAGAACCCCACCGTAACAGGTGCAGTCTTTTTTGCATGTGCATACATGCCAAACACTGATGCATATCTGAATGACAATGATCATTAAAAAACATACACAACACATTTCTCATCATCAAACGCACAATATATTGTGTTAATATGCGCATGTACCAATAAATGTACTTTGGCCTGAAATAATAATCTCATTATCGTTGTGTCATGACATGTTAGAGGCAAAACAAGGCAATGGGGTACGGTGTGTAGACACAAACACAAACACGTTAATGTCAAATGATATTTCATTAAATTAATGTGGAACGTAATGGTCACAAACTGTTAGATGTTTGCTAGACTTACAAATTTTTTTGGGAACCTAAAGCTGCCAAAAACGACACTAATGCTGGTTTTGGCAATGTCAGTTTTTCACATTACACAGGGTGCTAAGTTCTTTAGCAACAAGTGTCACTACAAGTAATTTTCAGCCAGTCTCTTTTTCTCTCTTCCATTATATTTCCATTATAAACATCTGTCCTCTATCACTTTTCCCCCCTTCTATCTGCCAGATTGGAATCTGGTACTCTAACAACACACTGGCCATGAACTCAAGCTCTCTGGACATCAACGTGTCTGAGACACTGGCTAACAAGACACTCATCGTCACCACCATATTGGTAAGGTCGCTGGCATGTTGGGAGACCTCTGTGTGGCAGCCATGTTGGTGAGGTGCTGACATGCTTTGTGGATCTGGCTGGCATGTTACAGTGATGTTGCTGTGCGCAGTGCGAGATGTGTGTTCTCCATTTACTCACACAGGAGAACCCCTATGTGATGCGCAAGGAGAATTACCAGGACCTCAAGGGCAACGATCAGTACCAGGGCTTCTGCGTGGATATGCTGAGGGAGCTGTCTGACATCCTCAAGTTCTCCTTCCGGATCAAGCTGGTGGACGACGGACTTTACGGGGCCCCAGAGCCCAATGGGTCTTGGACAGGAATGGTGGGGGAGCTCATTAACAGGGTAATTATACAGTTTGTGGCCATTCTTCCTACAATTTCCGTGGCTAAACGCTAACCGGGCTTCACCCTCCCTCCTGGCGATGCCCCAACAGAGGCCGGGTTCACAGCATGGACTGTGAAAGACGTACTTAACGCGATATTGAGTGGCTCTTCATAGCTAATTACTCAGCGGTATGCTCCAATTATGGCGACGCCCCCCGTGTGGCGCTCACATGCGGCCGACGCGCTACATGCTCCCCCGGCACTGAAGCCTGATGGAGCTGGGTAATGAGCTCCCCTTGTTAATCAGTTCAGTTGTAATTAAAGTATCAAAGTGGGATCTGGGGTGTGTTTTCAGCTCACAGTACACTGATGATGACTCTTCCTTGCCATCTGTCTTTTCCCCCCATTTTTTCTCTTTCTTGAATGTTCCCTCCTTCCTCACCACATCCCCCTTCCTTGTTTCCCCTTCTCTTTTGTATTCCCATTATTTTCTTGTTTTCTATTGACCTCCCTGTCCACTTTACCTGCCCCCCACTCCCCACCCACATCCTGCTCATGCAGAAAGCAGACCTGGCGGTGGCGGGGTTCACCATCACGTCAGAGAGAGAGAAAGTCATCGACTTCTCCAAACCGTTCATGTCCCTTGGCATAAGCATTCTCTACCGAGTCCACCTGGTAAGAACGAGTTAGAAGATAGAGGAGGGTGGACCAACTTTGGGAAAAGTTACAATGGGATTTCCAGAGTATATAAACTTACTGTCATCAAACCAAAAAAGTGAATAATGTGCTAATCGTGTACAGTGCTGAGATGCTGCGCCCCTGTGGCCACTGAAGGAACTGCAGTAGTGCAGGCAATGGATCTTACATTTCTGTTTGTGTACGTGCTGTCTGATCTTTCAGGGGCGGAAGCCGGGCTATTTCTCTTTCCTGGATCCATTCTCCCCAGCTGTGTGGCTTTTCATGTTGCTTGCCTACCTGACTGTCAGCTGTGTCCTTTTCTTGGCTGCCAGGTAACACCAAACCTGTACACCTGTTTTAAGACATGTAATTGAGTAAACAAGCATACAGTACACAAGTAAAGATAGACACTTGTATTAATAAATGAATGCGTAAGTGCTCACAGACTTTCACATCCACATATGCATGTAGTATACAGTGGTGCTCGAAAGTATTCATACCCCTTCACTTTTTGCACACTTTATTGTGTTGTCGATTTAATTTTAAATGGATAAAATTGCCATTTTTGCCCATCAATCTACACTCAATAACACTCAATGAAATTAAATCTACAACAAAAAAAAAAAGTGAAGGGATATGAATACTTTCGAGCACCACTGTATGTACACTCCATACCTACAAAAATACATTCCAGTGGTGGTGGACAGTCTAGAAATGAGGAGGCCTTGTGAGTGTGTGTGTGTGTGTGTGTGTGTGTGGGTTTGTGTGTGCAATTGTGAGAGAGAGAAGAAGGGAGAGTCAAACAAAAAAAAAATCAATAAGGCTTTTGATTCAATCTGGCATGAATGTTTGTTGAATTTCTCCAAATTTGAACAGTGAGTTAAGGTTATGATATCATTAAAATGATGTATGCCCAAAGAAATAATGTTAAAACAGGCAAAGAATAACCGGCTTTCTTCAATCAGGGGTGTGGAGATGTGACAGGGCTGTAGTTAGAGTTCAACACTGCTCAACATCTACAAAAATAAACTGGTCACAATTTTGGAATAATCCCCATCCTCTGGTCTCACCCTTCAAAGAAATAAAATTCCTTCTGTATTCAGGTGACCTAGTTCCACTGTTACCCACAGACCAAGGGCTGCATTACTTTGCTTTGCTGGATAAATACTGTCAGAGTAAATATGAAGAAACGGACGTTGATAAGCACATTGGGCCTCATTTATCATTCCGGTGTACATTTAAATCTGATCGTAAAGTGAGCGTACGGCAATTTTTAGGGAAATATCCGGATTTATCAAAATGAACGTGGGTGTACGGTACGATGAAATCTCACGACAGCTCTCGACCTTGCGTACGCTTTTCCCAGTGGCGAGGCAGTGACATTGCATGCAATGAACAGCGAGGTAATAGTTGTGCAGCCTTAATGAAAGCAAATAACTTTTGTTCAGAGCACTACGGAGTCAACAGGTGATAAACAAAAAGGTGCTTTTTGAAAAACATAGGTTATGTGAGCTTTAAAATCAGAGTTTGCTTGAAATTGTTTGAAATTCGCTGATCATAAAAATGGCACGTCCAAGCAGGGCCAGATCATGGTCCCGTGAGGCCCCTGGGCACATGTCTTTTGGAGCCCCCCCCCCACTTTCCTATATTTGTGTCTTTCTTGCCTTCCTCCTTGCAAAATCATCCACTAGATTGTCAAAATCTAGCTGTCTGACAAGGTCTGACTTATTGACATAAGTGACAATGAGATGAGACGTGTTTGGCACATGCTACTCCGCAGCTCATTTTTTATTCTGCCTAAAAGGTAAAATGTCCGCTCACTCTGGCAGTTTGACACTGGCAAAGTTAGAAAAATTCAAAGTGCCACAAAAACATAGGGGAACACTGACGGTAGATTAAGTGCCTGCAACGTCTCAAGCAATTTAGTTGGGCACTTCCCACCCTCAGAGTCAGACATGAAAGACTTGAATTGGATGAGTTTGTTGGCAAAGTTCATGTCCAGGTCTGATGGATATGCAGCGGAGAGTGCATTTTTTTCCACTATGACATCACTGTTTGACACCTGATCTGACATAAACAGAACTCCAAAGAGACTGGTCAAATGCTTGTAAGCGGCCAAGCGATGTTCAAGGCATGCCACTAGCTTATCAATGACCACATAAAATGTTTCTATTTTTAACTTTTCCCTCCCCGCCAGTGTCATGCCGTTCTCTGAGCTCTTATCTGCAAATGTTTTGCATTTCCTCTTTCGCTGAAGATCGTGCTTATATGACTGAGAGACACCTGTCACATTTAAGGCTGCCCTTTCAAAAACCTCAAACGGGTCTCGCTGTCCCGCCACAAAATCCCTCAACAAAGACAAAAGCTGTGCTGCTACAGAGATGTTAATGTCACTTTTATGTAGGTGCATGCTTGTAGCGTGGAGCCGGTGAAGTATGACGTCCCAGAAATGTGCCATGAATACCATCTCTAAGGTGTTCAATTTAGCACATAGTCCAGCGGCCTCAATTCGAGTATCTCTTTCCTCAATATCATCATTGCACATACCACAGAAGGCCTCTTTAATGTGGGTGTAATTTCTCCACAGTGCCTTGGTTGACTCTGCCCGAGTACTGGACAGCGATTTTAATGTCAGTCTGACATCTGTCGTCTGAAAAACTTTCCCCCATCTGTGTGTGGATGAAGAGCAAAATGTGTACAGTGACTGCAACATGTTAAAAAACTTGTCAGCCAACTAAGTTAAGAGAATGCGCTGCGCAAGGCACATACTCTGTCAGAGGGTTTTTTTGTTTCAGGTGGGCCTGTAGCCCATTGTATTTTCCTGACATGTTGCTTGCATTGTCATATGACTGACCTCTACAATTTGAGAGGTTCAACCCAAGGCCCTCCATCATCAAAGTCACACAGTCTGCTAAACTTTTACCAGTGTGGCTCTCAATAGGCTCAAAGCCCAGGAATCGCTCCACCACATTCCCGCTGCTGTTAACAAACCAGAATATGAACATCACTTGGTCCACATGTGACAGGTCTGGGGTGGAGTCAACAATTATTGAAAAATATTTGGCATCGCGAATCTCATCTGCTATTGTTTGGCATGTTTTCTGATCCATTAGCTCAATGAGTTTTTCACATATTGTGAAACTTTTAAAATATGTTCAGCTAAGAATGGGTCAAATTGTGATAGCAATTCAAGGATGCCAAGGAAATTACCGTTATGGGTTGACCCAAACCGTTCATCATGTCCCCTAAACGCAAGTCCTCTTTCACCCAAGAACTTGATCACTGCTACAACTCTTTTCAAAATGTTCCTCCAGTATTTACGTTCCCCATCAAGTTGCTGCATGAGATCTGCATCTATAGCACTGCCTTTTGTCCGCTGGTGCAAGGCAAGCATGCATGATCTGTGTTCTGCACTCTTTTCGTGTTCCCCTATTTTTTCAGAGTGCTTCCAGTCACTAAACCCCTGACTAAAGCCACAAGCTTACTGGAGAACAGTTTGCATGCAAAACAGTACACACAACCTGTTGAAGGTGAGTACAGTAGCCACTGTCTAGAAACCTTCTGCCCATTTGCCAATATACAGTTCAGAAGTTTATTGTTGAAACTTCTAGTCTTTCCACCAAGCGCGGAATGAAGCTGGATATTTTTCACTGCACTTTTGGAAGGAGACTGCTCCTCTTTCAATAAGCACTGACTTAACAATGTCACTGGTCGTGCTTTGCCATAATGTAGGGTCAGTGACCTCATGGCACCAGGAATGGCTTGGTTGCTGATTTGATGAACTTGTGAACTGCCCAACTGCTCCTGAGGTGGAAATGATGGTTCTTGTATACCATTAGCTGTTGCTTTGTTCACCTTCAAAGCATGGCTCTGGGGAATGACAACATTACTGGAAACTGAACTAATGCTAGTTCCTTCCTCACAGCTGAAAATAGTGTTGCTGTCATCATTATTACTATCAGAAGATTTTATACCCCTTATACCCCTTTCACACATGAGTGTGAGGGTTTGTGCAGAATAACGATGAGCCAAATGCGTCAAATGAAAAAATGGATATAAAGTCCCTGGCCGTAGCCAAACAATAACACACCTTTATAAAATGGGCTAGCCTCGTAACGCGGGCTATGAATAGCCACCACTAAATAAAATAGCGAGAGGAGAGAAGGAAAAACAAGGCACCCTCGGGATGTGACTATAACGCCTGACTATAACTGGTGAAATAAAAGAAACAAAAATAAAACTCACACCCTCAGAAAATGAGAGAGTGGAAGTGTAGAGAGTAAAGAGAAAAGAAAACAGAAAAACAAATTCTCTTGGCTTCAAGGCCAGAAAATCTCAAGCTGCGATAAATAAAATAAAAAATATTTTCCTTAAAACTTCAGAGAGACAGAAATGACTAACCCTGACTTCGTAAAGGCACGAAATTATAACAAAGCATCCGGAAGTGGAAGCGAGAGGCTTAAATACCTAACTGGTAGGGAAACAGGTGAAATGAATAATTAGCGGGGAAGAGCAAAACTCCAAGACGGAACGCTAAAAAAAATCTGATAGATTGCTAACCGACGCAAACGATGGAGAAAGCCACAACCCATGACAATGAGTGGAACACTTTGACGCAAAACTGCCTCTTTTGCCTCCTTTTTTTTGGGCTTTCCTTTTGTAAGCACCACTATTCCAACATTTGTGGTCCATATTCAGAACTAGTATGCTATTTATATGAATATATTTACAGCATATCTCAATAATTATTACATAATAATTTAATTAATATATATTAATAATGACAAAACCCTTCAAATACTGTTGGAAAATACAATCAAGTGGTAGTATTTTATAGTCTACTTGTACCTAAAGGCAGCTTTGAGTAGATTTTTTTTTTTTTGAAAAGCACAAAACATTACCCTAACCCTTTAAAAAGGCTGTTAGAAAATCGCCATTAGGAGGGATTGTTGAAATAGCCTTTAATAAAAAGAAAAACATGAAAAACGTCTCTGAATATATTACTGTGGCATACCAAGCAAGAAAACAGGCATCTGTCTGTGCAGTGGCGCCACCAAGGGGGGGCCAGGGCCATGGCCACCCTGATACAATCGCTGGCCCCCCCTCACGAGTCGCATATGCACAATATGCTTCTATCTGATATTTCACATTAGGTACTACTCATTTAAATCAATAATTATATTTTTCATAATAGTTCATGCACGTCATAGAAAATAACAAATGCATAGCCCACCAGCCGCTTTTGACCGTCCGTCACTGCGCTGCTGCTGCACAGTGCACTGCCAGGAGACTGAGCGCAAATAGGCCCCGCCCATCCCGGGGAGGGAAACACATCCCGCTCTCGCCCTCCATTGACTTGACGTGCCGGTGCCTTCTTGTCATTTCGATCCGTTAGCTAACAGCATAAAAATGCCTAAAAGTTGTTGTTAGGTGGGATGAACTACAAACAAGATAAAACACCCAGAATTGCGGTTTTATAAGATTCCGAACCGCAAAATGAAGCACATAAGATCAGAAAAGTGGATCCGAGCAATAAGACGTGAGGCATCGGCGGGAAGAAAGGGAAAAATGTGGGACCCTGAAACTCCACGTGTTTATGTGTGCAGCAGGCATTGTTTCACAGGTAGCCTAAGTCAAATAAGTTAGTGGAATGTGGATAAATCGGAGTGATATAACATTACAGTATTATATTTGCAAGTGCAAAATATTATCATCCACTAACAAAAAAGTTGTGGGCATCCAAATAATGATAATTATTTATCGTTGTATGCGTGTAGATTCCAAACAAATGGTGAGACAAAAAAAAAGCTTTCAGCTTTCAATGGGTAGGCTACTCTTCTCAGGCAGGTTGTAACTGTTGAAGTAGGCTAAGCTAGCAAAATAGAGATAACGTTGTCATAACATTTCTTCTTACGGTGAAAATGGACTTGTTTACATTCTCGGACAGATGTTATAGTAAATCTATCACCACGGCGGCACTTTCGCCGCAATTCTATCGGGAAATGTCCTCTTTCAACAAAAATAAATACATTTTTTTAAAAAGCTATGCTGTTACTGCATACCAGTTTTTGCCAAAGCTGCATCATAGCCATCATAGCGCGGAGCTATCAAAACCATAACAACGCGGAAACCCTTTAAATAAACTAAATAAAAACCGTAGGCTACACATAGCCTAGCCTATGATAACTGTGGACGAAATGGGCTGAGAAAAATGTAGCCGAATAAAGCAGGGATATGAATAGGTTGTGATAGGCTATAATAAAATGTATATTGTTGTTCATGATTATGCTTTTTTGTTTTGTTTTTCATTTTTGGACATATATAAGATAATATTTTTGTTTACAAAAAGTCACAGCCAAATAAAGCTGTATTGAAAAGAATTGGAGGCCTCTGTGTGGTGTTTTTAAACTCGAGTAGGCTTGTTCCCAGTAAATGTTTTGTTCCTTGCAATCAATGTAGCTACTCCTTCAAATTAAAGCTGTATATTTGTCTTTTTAAGGAAAAGGACAACTACTAGCCTATTTTAAGAACAATGAATCGCCTAACACATGTATATACAGATACAAAACACATTAAAACAGGATTGTTGTGGAACTCAAAATGTTAACCGGTATTAGTCTGTGCACATCAGATAATTAGTAACATTAACTGTAAAATAAGAAACCAAAGTATATCAGTATGCGATTCCTTAACTCTCATATTGACATAGTTTTCAACTAGCCTATATACTATAACAACATAATAGAATTTCTGAAATTCAGTTATGGCTTTTGATTTTAGTGTGCCACCCCAAGATTTTTAGTGGCCCCATCTGGCCACCCCGATGAAAAAATTATTGTGGCGCCACTGTGTCTGTGGCTTTTCCTACCAAGAAATGTCTTATATACCTGCCTGACACAGAGAGAATTATGTTGCTTGGAATTCAAAAGATTACTTTTTTCATTGGCTGAACAACCAACAAAGGTTTCTGATAAGTCAGTGAAATTACTTGGTAGAGGCTATGCACATAGGCCACACCCCATCGATGGGGATGGGAAAAAAAGACCTCGAGCTGTTGACAATTTGCATATCAACGTTAGCATCTACTTCTGTGGATCTAAAAACAGACGGTCTATGGAAAAAATTAATGGGGTTTTCTTGAATCTTTAAGTATGAATTGGATCTCTTATATATGCGTTAGCGTATGAATAAATATAGCTTTCGGCATTTTTAAAAATGTTTCACAAAACCGCTAACTAATAAGCTCTCAATTAGGTTTTTATTCACACGGCCACAGCATCCCATGTAATATCCCCAATTGTAGATTTGCACTAATAGTTAGCTAGCTAGTAGCTTTTATTTAAGCATCATGACTATGGCAACTAAATTCAACCCACTGTAGCTAGCTACCCTTTTATCTTATACCCCTTTCACACAGACGACCGCGAACAAATGCCACCTAACTAACTAGTTAAGTTGCGTGCCACCTAACTAGTTAGACAGTTGAGTTTTAGGCCGATAGCTAGTAAACTAGCTGGCTTTTTAGTGCAGCTAATTTGATTGTAAGAGCAGCTAGCTGGCAGAACTCATTTCTGTTAACAAGCTGAATCACATGGGCAGCTAGCTAAGGAAAATGGGCATCTAACTAAAATAAAGGAATAACTAGTCATGGTAAGTCAAATAACGAACGGCTTGCGGCTTGCCATGATATGACGCCCTTCAAACTGTCCTGTTATGCAGAATGAACTGACTTGTTGGTGAATATTGTATCATGTCACAGCATATTGTAGCGTGCCAACCAGTGGCTCAGTTGTACAGAAGCACTGTATGCTCCGAGAGGCTCTAGTTTTAAGCATGCACTGTATGTACCAAGGGGCCCAAGTGTTACTCGATGGGCCGAGGGGCCTGGGGGTCCTAGTGGTCAACTCACACTATTAAGTACCCGGGGGCCCTAGTGGTCAGCTGACGCTTTAAGCACTGAGGGGCCTCACATTGTAAGCGCTGCGGGGCCCGGGTGCCCTAGTGGTCAGCTCATGCTTTAAGCGTGGAGGGACCCAGGGACCCTCACACCGTAGGTGCCGAGGGGCCCAGGGACCCTAGTGGTCAGATCATGCTTTAAGCCCCAGGGGCCTAAGTGCCCTAGTGGTCAGCTCACTCTTTAAACGCCAAGGGGCCTGGGGGCCTTCACACTGTAAGCGCTGAGGGGCCCAGGGGCCCTCACACTGTAAGCGCTGAGGGGCCCAGGGGCTCTAGTGGTCAGCTCACGTTTTAAACACCAAAGGGTCTCGGGGCCCTCACATTGTAAGCGCTGAGGGGTCTGGGGGGCCCTAGTGGTTAGCTCACGCTATAAGCACCCAGGGGCCTAGTGGTCAGCTTGCACTGTGCGCACTGAGGGCCCTGGCGTTCAACTTCCTTCGGAAGTCTCGGGCCACAAACCGCGCGTGGCCTGAGGCTTGGAGGCCCCCTGGCAGTCCGAGGCCCCGGGGCACTGGCTCCACTGGCCCGGTCCATAATCCAGGTATGCGTCCAAGTCATTCCATTTATGAAAATATTAAAAGCAGTTAATGTATCTGGGCAATATTTTAAAATGCACTTGACCTACGTGTTGTAGCTGTAGACTTTTAAAAAAAATCACTATTAGTTTAATCGCTATTGTGCAGCCTAAATGGAATGAAGCCGGTTAAAATTATTACATCAGGAATAGCCTCTGTATAAGTATTTATTGGAGACAGCCATACGAAAATAATTATGCCAGTGATGTTGTATGCAAGACGCATATAGCCTGTTCATATTTTTTCTAATCTGATCTAGTTTTATTCGCCTAGAAGACCTAAGGAACGTCACAACCGGCGTGATAGAAATCTTGACGAATCAGTCGCGTCTTCTATCGCGTTACACGTTATTATGTTACAAATATAAATAATAAAATGGGCGTGTGAGTAAGGTAATTCGTAATGATGTGAACGCGCTTCCTAATATACGCTCAAGTCTAATTTATCATACATTTACGCTCAGATCAGTGATTTACACAAGTTTGAATCACGCGTGAGAATTTCGTACGCAAGCTGGATCCGTCAAATATACAACCATATTGATACATGAGGCCCATTGATTGTTTCAAAAAGGATTACGCAACCAAATCCAGTTTCACTGCATCCACACAATTCAAACATTGGATACTAAACCCATCAGCAAGATTGCTGAAACTACATGACGTGAAGTGAAGAAACTGAAAAGGAAAGCACGCAGGCTTAATGAAAAGAAATACTGAAATGCATGACACATCCAGCAAATGCAGCAGAAAATATAGCTTTTATCTTTTCTGTTGGCTCTATAGTCTTGTAAACGAAACATAATAAAAAGTGCCCACCAATGCACACAAGGCAGCATGAGACCAGTACCTATTATTATTGTGATATCCAAGAGAAATTAAATGCCGGAAACACCTAAAAACAATTACCAGCATGCTTAACAAACACATAAAAACAGTGTAAACCTGCCCAAAATGGGCATTGTACACTGCAGTAGCCATTTTAGATAATCTATGGTGAAAATATATTAAATTTTTTGAAAGTTATAGACCCATTGAGAGCAGCCTTGTAAGAGGCTAACTGACACTGCCAAGTCAGGTGATATAGAGTGGGCCTACAGTGCTCATGCAAGAGTGCTCATGCAACATTCTGAAAGAGGTCAAGACAGAGTTGTACTTCATCTCAAAATGTGAAAACTACAGGGAAGTAAGAGACACTTACTACCCCAAAATAACACAAGTCTATCCACAATTCCCTGTACTACTGGACTAAGATAAATGACCCATCCTCCTCAGAGAGGAACAGAGGTGTACAGTTCTGGCAGCCTGTTATGTTGCAGCCTGCCACAGCCTGAGGGACAGAGTGACACTAGTGCTTTGCTCACTCCTTTTAGCTGTTATTAATCTATTCCAGTGATAATGTATTATGACAAGACAATTACATTCAGTGGTATCAAGAGATTGAAAGAGAGTGGAGAAAGAATCTGAGACGTTATATAGTTGAGTATGGAGAGAAGCACATCCATAAAGGGGAAGAGAGCAACTTTATTTTTAGTATCGCTGCATGTTAGTGAACATGAAAAACATCCACAGCACAGTTTCCCATAGCGCAGATAGTGTTGTTATTTGCAAGTCACTATATAGGATATCCCATTAGTATTGTGAGTAGCTTGATACCATTAAAAGTACCATTAGTCAAATAAGAGAATTGACATTTACAAATATACGTTTCATATCAGCGCATTATAAAGTCAGTAGAAGCCGTCGAGGCTGTGACTGTAATTGTACTTTTCCAGGCTGAACAGGATATAGCTATAACCTAGCCCAAAGGGTCTTTAATGGGTCAGTGGCCTGTGACTGTCCTGCAGTGGAAGTGATGTCATCAGCAAGCTGGCCTGGTGGAAAGATCCCAATAGACAGACATGCGTATTTCTCATGTACGAATTATGTAATGAAATAACAATGATGGCCATTTTAAATGCCGTAATAGTGTGCGGACATTCCTGCACTTTATTTAAAAATATACATAGAGAAGGATGTTGTCGTTCCTCTTTCTCCCTGGACATACTGTGTGCTTCCTCGTTCTGAAATGGACACCTTGCACAGAGAGATGGTCCCCACGTGCGCTCCAGTATCATTTACACTGTCGTGTTCTGAAGGTCATTTGTGGCGCGAACATATGGGCCTCTCCGGCTGATGCTAATGGAGCGTACCATTCGCTGACCTTATTCCGTCTCCCAGGATGAGCCCGTACGAGTGGTACAACCCGCACCCCTGCCTGCACGGCCGCAAGGACATGCTGGTGAACCAGTACACCTTGGGGAACAGCCTGTGGTTCCCCGTCGGGGGCTTCATGCAGCAGGGGTCCGAAATCATGCCCCGCGCCCTCTCCACCCGCTGTGTCAGCGGCGTCTGGTGAGTGCCACGCCCGCCTGCCCGCTGCCTTCTCCTCCCCTTACCCTCTGTCAGCTTTTCCCTATAAAATCAGCAGGCTCATCACTATTTTTCTAGTTTTCCAAGTTGTTTCAGTGGTGTTGCTGTGTGCAGTGCTACACATGTGTTCTCCATTTAAATAGGTTGCGATGACGTGTAATGTAACACAGATATAATAGCTTTGTAGCACGTCCATGTGTAGCCAGTATGCCACAATCAAGAATTGAACCTTTGGCCTTAAGTGATTAACATGATACTTTGGAAAAAAGTGAAAAAAGGTCATAGTCCATGTCAGTTTCCTATACTGTACATGCTGAACTCTACGTCAAATAGACCTGAGGTATAGCATTAAATATACTGAAATACCTTTTTTTTTGGTGAGTAGTATGGTGTCACATGTTAGTGAGTCAAAATGGCTGATAGGCACAGTAGAGACGGCTGAACCCTTGTAACCCACAGACCACCCCTGAAGAAATAAAACAATCCCACATTTGGGGAAAAGTAGAGGAAAATGTCTGTGGCTTAACCATTTGACATGAAGCAAACATTATAATAATGCAAACTAAAATATGAAAATGAATGTTTGGACAGCAGTGCATGGCACACTATAGTTTTTTGGTGAGGAAAGATGTTTAACATGGAAGTATGTTTAAATCTTGTGTTCTCCACTCCTTTCTCAGGTGGGCATTTACTCTGATCATTATCTCATCGTACACGGCCAACCTGGCCGCCTTCCTGACCGTACAGAGAATGGAAGTGCCCATCGAGTCACCGGACGACCTGGCAGACCAGACCAACATCCAATACGGCACCATACACGGGGGGAGCACCATGACTTTCTTCATGGTACGGTCCAAGTCTGCGGTCACCCTCTGTGTGCATTGGTGTTTGTTTGACTGTGTACTGACACCATTGACCCCCCCCCCTCTACTGGTCAATCAATCACCTGCAGTCTACCTGGAATAGCTCACAAAGTGCACACTCCTCTGGTGAAATGACTGTGTAAGCACAACTGGACTGTGGAGTGAAACGGCCACAGGTGACATGCAGCACTGTCTGTTTTCCAAATTTGGAGAAAACAAAGGATAAATAAAATCTATTAATCAGAACTACACTATTTTTGCATTAATTCATTGAACCAATTAGTCAATCAGTCCATACTGGTTTTGATGGTTAATCATGTCAACTAGCTCTTTTTGAACTTATTGTTACACTTACTACATGTTCCAGCCTTAGTGGTTGACACCAGGCCACTCCCTTTGTTTCCACCTGCCCTTGTGCAGGTCTTTGTTTGTTGGGCTTGTGTGTGCCCGTACAATATTTGTGGCTTTGACTTTGTGAGTGTGTTTGTAGGGCTAACTGTTACAGATCTTGCATTGTCTCATTTTCTGTCTGAGGGAAAAGTCTATTGTTTTGATTAGTGTGCTCTGATGGGTGGGAGGTTGGCTGGTTCTGTGTTCACCTCTTTGTTGGGATTTACAGTATGTGTCTGGGGTTTGCATTGGTTAATGCTAAGTGCCTCAGAGCCTGTATATGCTAACGTACTATAAGTGGTTTGTGACTTTGTCTCCACCTGTGTCTGCTGCGTTTCCCAGCGTGTCAGAATTTCTAATGTCATTTCAATGGAAAGGTCAAAATGCTCTTCCGTACTTGATGCAATTGGTGCTGCACTGATGGTGTGCGATTTAGCAGCTTTGAGGTTCACTCAATGCACTTTTTTAATGCGATAACTTTGCTGCAGTGCTGGCACACAGCTGACAGTGAATCAAACGGGGCGTGGATCTGACCCCTCACGTCCACTCTGCAACTCATTCCAACTGCTGCCATCAGGTTGCTGTTGAAGTTACGCTGGCAAGGAGGAGAAAAAACGCCATAAGGGAGCTTTTAGCCCCTCTGCAATTTCCATTTTAAACAAGAAATAAAGTTTTATTGTGTATTCATATATTATTTATATGGCTTTTCGCATTTGCCTCACAATGCTTTTATGGTAATGTGCTAATAAGCATTGCTTTTAATCGAGCTGGGCAGCAGTGTAGTATAATGGGTAATGGGTCTAATGGGGAACTGGGCTTGTAACCTAAAGGTTGTGGGTTTGATTCCCAGGTAAGACACTGCAGTTGTACTTTTGAGCCCTTAAGTACCATACTAAATGTAAATTGCTTCAGTATATGTCCAGCTGTACAAATGGATACTATGTAAAAAAAACATATAATAATAATAATAATGCAAAATTTGCATAAGTCACTCTGGATAAGATTTTCTGCTAAATGCCAGCATGCCAAATACAGTGTATAATTTTTAATTTTTGTTGATGAACGATAAAGCTTTTTTGAATTTGGATTCAGACTGGTCATCCTTCTTTATCCTCCTTCATCCTCATCCGCTATTCCCGCTACTATCTCCTCCCTGGCCACCCCCGCCCCCCAGAACTCACGGTACCAGACGTACCAGCGCATGTGGAACTACATGCACTCCAAGCAGCCCAGCGTGTTTGTGAAGAGCACGGAGGAGGGCATCGCCCGCGTGCTCAACTCAAAGTACGCCTTCCTGCTGGAGAGCACCATGAACGAGTACCACCGCCGGCTCAACTGCAACCTCACCCAGATCGGCGGCCTGCTGGACACCAAGGGCTACGGCATCGGCATGCCGCTCGGTGAGTCAGGAGGGTGGCCTTCTGATCGCTTATGTATGTATAGCTACAGTTTCCATTTTAGGACTTTCTACTCTGTCCCACCTTTCTACTTGGGCTGTTAAAAAGAAGAAAAATAGAGGAACTGCAGCGATAGTATATGGCAGGCATGCAGTTCTTCATGTGTGTTGGCCAATAGGTCACTAGGTTTCCTTATAACTCTACCGATGCTAAGTGTTGCTAAACTGTAAGCTACCTCATTAGTGTTCAATTTAAAAATATTATTCATGAATTACTGAATGGTATGTTGTTGTACAAACCAAGTTCAGTAAATTGTCCTTATATGGTAGATTAAGTGGTTTATTTCCTTGGGTTTCTGGCTGCCCACTCTGTTCGTCATTGGGGTTTAATTATTAATTATTTTGGCCACCTTCTCTTCTCATAGACCTCAGAACAGGCATTGAGGACCAATGCCACACGCTTGCAACCAGCTCCAAAAATCTTACACATTTCAATAAAAGAGATCGTTCATTTTGTAAACGTAAATCAAGTGAATCAAGTTTACTTTTAAGCAGAAAATGTGTATCGTAAGTCATTTCGGCCACCTCTGTCCAGCCTGCGAGGCGTTTCCTGAGCCGCTCGTTCCGCGGCGGTAAGTAAGAGCTTCGCCGGAAGCGGACCGGAGGCGCGGCACGCACAATCTGACGCTCACCGCGTTTCCGCTCGCTCCTCCCCCGTCTCTCAGGTTCTCCGTTCAGAGACGAGATCACGCTGGCCATCCTGCAGCTCCAGGAGAATAACCGCCTGGAGATCCTGAAGCGCCGCTGGTGGGAGGGGGGGCAGTGTCCCAAAGAAGAGGACCACAGGGCCAAGGGTCAGTTTGTCCTCAAGCCCACAGCATGCGGTCATGTTCTTAGGTAGCGGGGGAAAGACATCTCTTTCGGGACTCTGGAGAACCAAACGATGAAACAAATACACAGTATTACGATCAGTGTGTCACATTAAGTGATGTTAACAAAATATTATTCATGAACAATGCTCTAAACAAATCTGTAGAACATATTAAATCGAAGTCAAACTTAAGTCCACAACAAGCATAGACATTTACTGGAGTATTTTCTTCTTGAGAAATAGTATTGCACATATTCAATATTTTGGAAGGGTGATTCCCCCTGCAGTGCCTTTTTTGGGAAGCATTCCTGAAAGTGTGACTGTCCTTGAAGGATCTTTCTCTTACAAATCATGAGTTCACATGATTGAAAAAGTCTGCATGGAAACTGGCAATAGAATGATTAAAATCAGGAAAGTCATTGTCTGGTGAACCTGCATTCTAGGGAAAATATGTTTCTTTGAGAATGCAAGGCACAGCATACCTGTCATTTCTGTCGATGAACAATAGGCATTTTCTTGAGGTAGATATGACCGTTCTAGTGCCTGTACTTGTGAGAATGAAGTGTATATAATACAAACTTTACTGTCCACACAACGTGGAAATTTGTTTTTGGCTTTTCAGTGCTATTTATTTATGTCCTCAGGTCTGGGAATGGAGAACATCGGGGGCATATTTGTGGTGCTTATCAGCGGCCTGATCATTGCCGTGTTTGTGGCCATCATGGAGTTTGTGTGGTCGACACGGCGGTCGGCCGAGACGGATGAGGTACGCCCTCACGCCTGTCCTCGCCAAAATCCCAGACACACCCCAGTAGGTCACCGTGCCAGCCCACCAGCACGTGTGTCTATGCACGCCCGTAGAGCCATGTGTGGTGTAAAGTTAGTTATGTGACTGCTACTGTGTGTTTCTCTGATGCTGCTTGCGGAAGGCCAGACTTGTCCAAACAAAGGCTATGTGTGGTGTTTATTGGTTCATTATTAAAGGGTGTGTGTGTGTGTGTGTGCATGCGTATGTAAGCGTGTTTGTGCATTTGTGTGTACGTGTTGGTGCAGTACATGTCCCATTGTGCTTTTAGATGGAGTCAGTCTTTCTGTCAGTGTCCTAAATTAAGTGTCCTGTTTATTTCATCCTGTAACTTTTTCTTCCTGTCACTACTCTCTCTCCTTTTGTTTTTACGTTCCATCTGCCCTCTCTTCGCTAAATGTCCCCTGTTTCTGCTTCATCTATACATCTACTCCCTGCTCTTCTCTCTGAATCTTCTTTCCAACCTACTTCTGTTGTTTTTGGTCCTGTTCTCTACTCTCTCCCTCTTTCTCTGCCTCATTTCCTAATTTCTAACCCCTTCTCTGTTCTTCTCTCAGGCGTCAGTGTGCCAGGAGATGCTCACAGAGTTCTGTAACGCCATTTCCTGTAAGAAGACCTCCCGCTCCCGGAGACGACGGCCCCTGGCGGGTACCGGGGGGCCCCGCCACCCAACACGCCTCTCTCTGGGGGCCACGCGCCCGCTGCGACTGGTCCGGGAAATGCGTCTGAGCAACGGCAAGCTTTACAGTGGATCGGGGCCCCTGACGGGCGCCACCGGGGCCGGGGGAGGCCCCTCGGACCTGGGCCCGGGGCCACAGCGCCTGCTGGAGGACCGGCTTGGGGCCAACACCACCACGCCGCCCCCCCTGGCCCCCACGGTGCCCCCCCGCAGCTGTGCCCACGTCCGCATCTGCCAGGAGTGCCGGAGAATACAGAGCCTAAGGCCCTGCAGGATGACCCCCCCGTCCTCCACCATCATCCCGGCTCGCCTCCCCCCACCTCCTCCCCCCTCAGCCTCCAACACAGACAGCGAGGGGGGCGGGGGGCCGAGCCCCCGCCGGCGAAAACTGACGCCCCCGCCGCGCCCTCTCCCTCCCGCAAAGACCAGCACTAGCGCGGACCTCCTGGGGGAATAGAGCTGGGGGAGGGGGGGGGGGAAGGACACGGGCGGAGGACACGCACTGCCGAGGCACTGCTTGGTCCCAGTTTATTTTGGAGGAGGAGCCCAGGGGTTGGACAGGAGAGGAAGCCACTGAAGGGCAGGGAGCAGCCTGGGTAAATTCAGAGACTCCTCAATCTGTGCAGATAAAGCAGACTGAGGCTCTGATAAACAGTGTGCGAAATCTCAACCTTTCAGAACCTGACCGACTCCCCCTCGGGCCACATCCTTTGCTCCTCTCCTCCACGCAGTTTCGCAACGAGCTGACGCTGGCTGCTAACTGAGTACCACAGTGCGTCTCCTAAATCATGTGTGACACGGCACCGCTTCAGACGTGGAGACTCACACCCCTGTGTGCGCTGCAGCTGCTCCCAGCGCAGAGCAGAAAGACGCCGTCGGGCTTTCCGGCGCCAATTCAGCTATAGGACCTACTTTAGAAGCAGTATGGATGCTGTCACTCAATGTTATTTTTAATCTCTTGTCTCTCCATCACCTGATGCAGGAAGTGAACTAGAACTTCTTTCTGGTAGACTCAAAGGACCGTACGGACTTCATGCACAGTTAGAGCGGCCCGTTCACTCCGGAGCATGCCAACTATGGATACGGCAGGAGCACACTTCCCCACAGGAAGACCTGAAGGGGTCACAGACATGAAATACAAAAAAGATCATCTGGGCTGGATGCTTTCTCTTTCTTTGTTTCGTTGTTTCTTTTCGGACAGTTTCTTGTAGACTTGGAGTGGCTGGTGTGAGGACGAATACAGACACTTCATATGTTTATGTTGTGTGTTTCCCTCCACTCTGTTGTTACCTGTTAACCTGCAACAATGTGAGGTCTGTGAGTCAGAGAGGGGCTTGCCAGAAGCACACTGATACGCATTATAATAGCATCATGCATAAACAAGGCATTTACCTATACACTGGCTGAATCATACTGTATTTAGTGGTGATACAAAATGTGTGTGCGTGCGTGTGCGTGTGTGTATATTCTGTTGCTAGAGTCCAATGAACCAGTTTTCTGAAGTGTTTTGAGCAAACTGTCCCGAAGTTCAAACTTGCTTGAGTAAGGTATGCCCATAAACCAACTAAATTGATTCTGGCAAAATTGTCAACGGGCCTCATTCATGAAACGTTCCAAAATATGTGCGCACATTTACGTACAAAGCAAGTTCATACGAAAAATATATGCCGGATTCATCAAAACGTGCATAAAGGAATATTTGTTTGTATTCACGTACATATGTTCATACATTCCGATTTATCGTAAATGACAAGTGCGTGCACCTTATTTTGTGAATAGCATAAATCCACGCCCATGAATTGCCATCCATTTACAGGTACATAATCAAAATGGCTAAGTAAAATTTTAAGAAAGAATTAAGGCCTGTCCACACCAAAAACGATAACTATAATGATAACTATAAATATATTGTTTTAAAAATCATTGTTCAACTCAAGTGGATGGCGGAGTCCACACCACAACCATAATGAAAACAGTGACAAACAATATCGTTGGGATCACTTTCAGAGTGATTTGATGAACGATAGAAACACTGACAGCCAATCAAAATCCAATTTACAAGCTGCCGACACAGCTGGAGTGTGCAGTGCAGCGCGTGCCTGATGCCACTGTTTACGGAACGTTATCGTTCATCAGTGTGGATGCTCACAATGTTATAGTTATCGTTTTTGATGTGGATGGGCCTTTATTCTGACAATTAAAGGGGTAACATCAACATGGTGGTTGAATGTGACATGCCAGTTATCTTTAGGTAACAAAGTGAATATGTCCATCAATGTTGTTATTCAGTACTATAAAACTCCTTTTTATATGCCCAAATTTCCCATTCTACAAGTTCACCTCGTTTTGTAGGCGTATCAATGAGAACTGTCAGTCAGATAGTTACCATAGTTACCTCGAGACTGGATTTACCAGGAAGTGGGCGTTTACAAAGTTCTTAATATAAGCAATGTGAAATGTCACACCAGCTTTTAACCTCCAAACATTGTTAAGGTACACGCTACCTACCAGGCCATATCCCCAAATTTGCGTAATTTCTAAAAAAAAGGACGATAAAAGCACAACGATGGTGCAAGATGAGTGAGAAAATGGAAAAACTATACAGAATAGTTTATTAGTAGAAAAACTATTGGTAGATTTGCATTGTCCCCGAGGGGCAATTGTTGTGCATAAAATAAATACAACATGACATAAAACTATTGGTAGTAGATCTTTATTGTCCCCCAAGAACATGACGGGCAAGTGCGATAAAAGAGTAAGGTTGGCCACGGTCACATAGCGCAGGAGGGCTAACGTTACCAAAAGTAGATGCAGTAACGAACAGTAACGTTAGCAGGATGGCTAAGATGTAGTTTTAGCGGAATAACGTTGGATCTAGCTAGCTATGTGTCTACACACCGACTCTAGCCAACTTTGATTTTGTTACGTTAACGTTATCAAAGGTCAGTTATCAAATCGTTTTCCATATAACAGAAAGTGCTTAGTTATCAATAGCTGGCTAACGTTGGCCTACTTCGAATTACCCTTGTTATGTTACAAGTTGGTTATCGAAACAGTCAACGGTCTAACTTTTATCTAAGGTTTGCAACCTAACAATAAATTCATTAAAGTTAGCTTGCAATAATAGATAATCAATCATGCTATGTGTAAACCAGTAACAACAAGGCTGCTAAATGACATCAATCCATTGCCTCTTTGGGTGCCAAAACAATAAGACGGAGGTAAACCTTTTACAGTATAGCTACCTTCAGAATCTCCGGATTCAAGCAATTCACCGGGCAGATTCATATTGATAATACCCGGGTGTGCACACTTCATATCAGGCAAAATACTTAAATTGCTACGTTATTGTGGATACTGTTGCTGGATCATAGCTAAAGTTAGACCATGTGCATTGTGTGTTTTAGTTTTTTTCATTTCATTAATTTTCATTCCACATTGTTTACATAAAAGTTATCTGTGGTGGTGACATGATATGTTGTAGGCTATAATTTATAGGCGTTGAGGGTAACAGTAGCCTAACATTAGCCATTACACTTCGTTGATGGTAATTTAAATTGCGATCGTGGACCAAGGGGAGATTAATTTCGATAGCTGACGGGGAAGAGGGACATAAAGTTTTCTTTATCATTGGAGGTGAATAAAAAGTTAGGCTACCTTTCGAAGTTTCGTTGCCTTGTCGATGCGATCGTTCATCTGGGATGATAAATACATCCTGTTATTGACCACCACTTTTTATTAAAAGTTAATTATTGCTGTGTTAAGATTTCCCAAATAATACGATTGGTAGCCTATAATTGAACAAACAGTGTTTAAAAAAAAAAATAGCACATATTTAAACCTATAATATCTCTTTGTTCGTTTATGCACAACAATTTTATTTTCAAGAAACATAATTTTAAGACCCCCGTAGGTCTACGATAATTTAATATTTCCCATCTGGCGTCACTGAAGCGGGACAACAAATTGAACGAGACAGAGTAGCCGGCTAAACTTAATGAGATCGAATTAACTGCTTTTTCGAACTCGAACGTCTGCTACTGAGGTCAAAAAGAACGACAAATCGCCGCAGTCGGTCTGTAACGTCGCATATTGAGCTTATATCGCCAGACTAAAAGTTGACTGCAGGATTAATGTATTGAAACAAGTAACTGATATTTATTAATGTAAACCTATACGTTATTATTGGTAAATGCAAGTTAGTGGGGCAGGCACTGGCAGCACTATTGAATGTGCATGTACGAATACTGAGTAGGCTATCACGGATCAAACTGGCGGCATTTTAAAAAACCTTTCATCAAAACTCGAAAAGTTCGATACAATTAGATGTCTCAGAACGAGATCACTCGGACGGTGCAAAGAACCGAACCACCCATCACTAGCACAAATTGTCTTTTTTATTTTGTGGGCGTGGATGGGGGAGTGTTCCATAGACAGTTTTGAGACACCGGGGAGTGGTCATTTCTCGTGTGACGTCACACGAGAAACGACCTGAAAATGGGACCGCAAAATTAAATCGTCTATTTCTCCAAACCAAAAGAAAATACAAATTTGATAGTTCCGTGGTGTTTCCGCAATGCCTCTATGTACCAATATTATACAAAACACCAGAAAGTAGGTAAACCACCATATTACCCCTTTAAATTTACGTTTTGTTAGCAAATGTTCAGTAAAAAAAAAAATGTTTTATTTTGTATGGTCAGTACCGGTGTCATAGCAATTGGTAAAGTAAAAAGGCCAGGCAGAAGATCCCACCAGGCCACCGGGCCACAACGTTGAGCAACACACATTTCATATCACATATGAGCTGCACTCTGATGGAGAGTAATCACCCTTTCTATTCATATAAGCATGTGTGCAATCTACGGCACCGATAACATTGGGCAAGTTGGCCAATTTCAGGAAAACCCCGTTTTACCTCCACCTGGCTTTGCATCCTGTAGAGGAACTGGATGTACGCTGGCATTACCTGTATTATGCCATAGAACACAGCAGGTAGTATGCGGCGCAGGGATGGCTGATCTAGGTAGTCGAAGCTAACCAGCCATTCATCGCTCTCAGCAAACAAATCTGTGCGATCCCTAAAGATGAGTTCTCTCCAATGGATGCCGTGCGCCAACTCCTCCAACAGCGCAATATCAGCCATTGCAACGCTGGTTACAGACCTGTAAGCCATTTTAAAGCTAATTTTGTTAATTGCTTAAAAGTGTGTTTTAATTAGCATATTTAACGTCATATGGCATTTAAATTTTTATCAGTTTACAAAAATAGTACTGGGAGCATTCATTAAGTTATGGATTTCATTACACAGGTTCATAGCCTATACAGTTGCTTTTTACAATCGTAATTTATTATATTTGCTTTGTGCATTTCAAAGGCTACATTTAGTCTTGTGAATTTAACAGAGATATAAATATCTAATTGACATTCAGAAGGTACATTTAGCTGCATTTTGAATTTACAAACATGGTACACCTGGTCCTGAGCAGGTGTAGAGTACGAAAACTTTGATGAATGCCAAAATACGAACAAAATTGCGAATACGAACGATTTACGCACACATTCATTCTTTTCACGTTTCATGAATGAGGCGCAATATCTTAGATTTAGATTTTCATAATTTATCACATGGTGACATGTATTACTTTTTCACAAAGGGATATAATGTATGCAATGCCAGGGTGCCTGAAGACTGAATCGGAAAAATAGAAATTAAATAGATGTGGTCTGCGAGTCGATTATAATCCAAAAGAGCAGCTTGGGAGAAGGGACTTGTTTAAAACATGGTAACATTAGAACATCTTCGCACACAATTTACAAGAAAATTACACCTGAATCACAAATCTTCAAGTGAACCAGTTTTAAATTCTAGCCACTGTTAAAAACCTTTCCTTCTGACTCGGCTTAATACCTTTTCTCATTCAGACCGTGGTCATCTTCAGCCGCACAGCTGCAGAGAGAATAGTCCCATGCTATCACAGTGTGTCTGTTAAATTGTCCACCTATTTTTGGTTTCATAGTGATAGATCTTTCACAGTTCCACAGATCTCTTTCTGTTTAAAATGTTGAGAATCACAGTGGCAGAACAAAACTGAGGCTCCCTTTACTACGTTTTAGCACAGGCACTTGACCCTTACTCTCCAGTAACCATTGCTAATATCCCAACAAAATACTGTATCATAGATATTGGCAATAATACATATTACAATTGTACATACATGGTCATAACATGCTACTGAGGCTCTGTGAACTGAACTGTCCGCTAGTCTAGTGTGTGACCGTATATGAAAAAGCATGAGCTCGTCCTTCTTGTCGATTGGAATCCAATAGCTCTATCTAACACAGAGCCATACACACACAAACATGCACATGACTCGAAAGACAGAGACTGCACGGTCTTCACCGTGTGGTTATTGAACTGCTCATGTTGCCAATGCACAGAATATGAGAAAAGTAATGCAATAGAACAGAATAACTGAAACACAGACCACCCCAGGCAGGGGAAAGCAGAAACACAGACCACCCCAGGCAGGGGAAAGCAGAAACACAGACCACCCCAGGCAGGGGAAAGCAGAAACACAGACCACCCCAGGCAGGGGAAAGCAGAAACACAGACCACCCCAGGCAGGGGAAAGCAGAAACACAGACCACCCCAGGCAGGGGAAAGCAGAGAGGCAGAGGATGGTATTTCAGCAGAGTGGGGTATCCAGGCAGGCACAAACGTGATTTGTTGTGATTTTTATTATTGCGATGAATGTGTGTAGGAAAGCGGTGAACAATGGAGCGATAGAGAGAGAGAGAGAGAGAGATAGAGAGAGAGAGAGAGTAAGAGTGGTGAGGGGGGTTCATTGGTTGTCCATTAAGTGAAAGAGCATTTTTTTCAATCATTTTTTGTTTCCTTTATTATTCTTTACATTTCTATACTAGTGCTAAATGGATTATTAAAACCATGATTATGGATATTATCATGATTATATTGTTGTCATTATTATTATTCCTATTGATTTGTGGAGGTCTGGAAGACGGTGACAGATGTACGGGGGTCAGGTGGGTTGGATGTTAAGTTGTGGGGTGAGGGTTGCATACTCTCCATCGAGACACCCATGATGTTAAACTTATAGACACACAAACACCTTTGGAATAAAAAACAAAAAACAAATTCAAGCTGCGAGACTATATGTCTCGTCTGTAATTGTGTGTTTGTGTGTGTTTCTTTCTGTGTGCCTGTGTGCCTGTCTGTGCACACTTTTTACAGAGTGTGTGCCTATCTGTTTGTCACCAGCTGTCAGAAAGTTTTCTGTCAAATTTATCTGTCAAATATCTAACCATTTGTGAGTGTAAAATGTGATATACTCTTGTAGAAAATATATGTTGAAATATAAAATTCATAGTCAAAGAAATACATTTTTTATATTTATCAGCAGTGTTCCCACTCTTTTCAAATAACCATTTTCTAGGACTTTTCCAGTGCATTTTAACAACTGTACTGCAAAATGTACTGAACAAATTATGTCCCGATATTATAGATAAAATAGCACAAGCATGAATCAACAAGTGGAAAAACATGTAAAACATTAAGTTCTCTGGAAATAGAGGTTTGATTTGAGGGTTTGTAAATGTAAGGAGGCGGCGGACTCTCATGGCCCTGTCACACTATTGCGTATGAGAGAAACATATGAGTTGCGTATGTAAATTCATAAAATAATTTTCATTCGCACAAAAAGCCCTTGAAAATAGTGTATGGCTAGCGTATGCTTAGCGTATAAACCATACGTCCGAATACGCACAAAATATTTAAGCATGCTTAAAAAACTTTTTGTGCCTCGCCGTATGCCACCGTATGCGACCGTGCTTGAAACGTATACAACCTATGCCTAACATACCCCTAGCATATGTCAGCCTATATCAGCGTATGAGTGATAATTTTCAAAAGCTTGGCATACGCTAGTACGATACGCAATAGTGTGACAGGGCCATAAGTCCTAATCACTTCCCTTTTAACCCTATTAATGCAGGAGACCCACCACTCTCCCAACAGCACTTAATGCAGGAGACCCACCACTCTCCAAGCAGCACTTAATGCAGGAGACCCACCACTCTCCAGGCAGCACTTAATGCAGGAGACCCACCACTCTCCAAACAGCACTTAATGCAGGAGACCCACCACTCTCCAAACAGCACTTAATGCAGGAGAACCACCACTCATCAAACAGCACTTAATGCAGGAGATCCACCACTCTCCAAGCAGCACTTAATGCAGGAGACCCACCACTCTCCAAACAGCACTTAACGCAGGAGACCCACCACTCTCCAAACAGCACTTAATGCAGGAGAACCACCACTCATCAAACAGCACTTAATGCAGGAGACCCACCACTCTCAAAACAGCACTTAATGCAGGAGACCCACCACTCTCCAAACAGCACTTAATGCAGGAGACCCACCACTCTCCAAACAGCACTTAATGCAGGAGACCCACCACTCTCCAAAGCTGCCCGAGTCGCCCAGAGCAATGCGGATCTCCCGGATCACAGCTGCTCCAATCCAAGACTCTCCTCCATGCACGCACAGTCTTCGTCCAGTTGAATCTACTCAGCCACCATAGGTTGTCACCTCACTCCTTCCCCGTACTCCTCTCCCTCTTTTCCCGGATGGCCTTTCGAGGATAGCAGTCCTGATACCATGCCACTCAAACTCTGGTGGAAAAAAAAAAAAAAACTTGTCACCACAGATCCATCGGACATTCCGGAGTAGGCTACATATTATGAATGCGTCCCCACAGTGACAACCATTAACAAAACCAGCCCGACTGGACAATTTGGTAATAATTATAAAAAGAGAGCAGCAGGAGTACCCTGAAAAATTATCCGCTTGCTTCCCTGTTCTATGACACATACCAGCGCATGAAAAAACAAAAAACTAAAACGTGATATAAAACACATTCAAATGAACAAACACAAAAACGAGAGACAGCTGGACTACATGTCGCCATTACAGCGCCACGTGACGTCATGACATGATGTGATGGTGCTTTTCTTTTTTCTTGTCCCCCCTCATACTAACTCCCGCCAGGCAGCACAGGAATCCCCCCACCAGGTAAGCTTGCCCAGTTCCCACACACCACACGACATGCTGTTCCAATCACACGCCACACTAAATCCGGTGTATAGTTATAATAAGCACTGGACACACACTCGTGACCACCCACACCACAGAATAGCTTGCTGAGGGGGCACCTAAACAGACTGACACTTTGGGCATACACAAAAGAACAAAACTTCACACACTCTGCGCCACTGACATACAACAATAAACACAAAAAAAATGTGTCCCAACCGTGCTGCACTGCCGAAAGGAGCTGCCACCAAATAAAAGAAAAGAGAATAACCCAACTAATAAGTACACACATGCAACACACAAACAAAACAGCTCGGCTGCCCTCCAAGGTGGTCGCCAACGGGGTGACTTGCTGTCACCACTTGAGCGGACCCTGGCTTACAGTCCCTCCTCGCTCACTGCCGCTCTCTTCTCGTTCACCCCGGTCCATTGTGTGGAACACTGAATCTTGGTAGAGGGAGAGCAACACCACCACCGCTCAGGTACCACTCGTACCGAGTCTGAACCCACACACACTTGTTTCAGGACGGCAAAAGCATGTTCCTTATGATCTGGGCGAGGTATGTCTCCCCCACAGAAACTCCATAACAATCCCGAGTCACTCTGGCTCTATCCACGCCAACCAGCTCCGTAGTTCCCCACCGTTGCTCTTTAACCAAACCTGGAAGTAATGCCATATCCTTGTTTTGCCGTCACCGCAGGCTCCGGAATCCCACCGCAACTCTTCGTTAAACAGGCAAGTATTTTCGCCATCACATAAATCATGCAACACTCGCAACCACAATAAAATAAAAATAACCAAACAAAAAATAAACTGCCCAAACACCGGAGAGTGCAGAGGAACCACCCTCCCTCACTCGTTTCCCATCCTCAGCGCTCCCTTCTAGCTCCAAGTGCACCTCTTTTATTTCCCCCCGTGGCCTGGCCCCTCCGCATTAGTATTTCAATCCCACAATCAGTACCTATTCCATCATTCAATTATTCAATCAATTGCCGCGATTTTCTCTGCAATAGCCCCGTTTATCAACCTAGGGATCTAGTCTCTCAATTCCCTTCCATAATGGAGACTGTAAGACTGGAATTGAGAAATCCCAGAGCAGTTGAACATGACACCATGGGGGGAAGCCTGTGACGTCTCTGGGAGGCTGTGATGCCAGAACATCAGTGCCTGAGTTTTATGACGTCAAAGGATGTCCCAGAATATCATGGGAGAAACGCTTGGACTGCGTAAAGACAAGCACATGGACAGGGTCAACACCTGACGTCACTGGTACAGGCCCCATCCCGCTCCTTAAAATAGTACACACCCAACACATACATGAATGTACAGATTGCTTCAGAGATGGGATTCTCATGACAACACAAACCTAGACCTACTCATGTTTAATATCATTGTGATGGTCTCGGTGTGGGTGGTGCAATGGCCTACATTTCCTAAATGTTCAACATAGATGGAATGTATATTTTCATCTCTCAGGAGTAAATTACCGTTGTGGAATGTCCTCTCCATTCTGTGAAACCCCCTAGAAGGTGGGACTAAAAGTGCAATTGATCTATTTCTGGCAAGTGTACGGTTTTACAACCATCTGCAGCCAGATCAAGTGCAGAATTTGGGCATATAAGCAGAGGAAACAGAGCCCTCAGGGAAGCTGTAATCCAGACTTTCCCACACATCTAACCTCAGGTCACTGTGTGTAGCGATTGCCAGGTATGACTAAGTATTTCTTCTGTACTGTATTTGAATTTGGACTGTTCAATCTGTAACTGTATATTGATGATTTAAGTAACCTACCTGGTAATAAATTAGTTAAACTTGATTTGTGTGGTTTCTCTGAAAATTGACGTACTATCTCTGTGCACCGGTAATGGGTTGATTAATTTCCTCAGTCATGGTTATCCCCTCAGCTGGTCTAGGGAGGTTGACTATTTAAGCTTAATGTATCACGGAGTATTGCACCTGTAGAACTATGTCTTAAAGTAGATCACCTCCGCCTGGCGGTTATACATGTTGAGAACGGTGGTTGCCAATATTCCTTTCATCGGTCCCCTGAGTCTTAACATAGAGTATACCGCACAAGTGGCTTTCTTTCTTCCGCAACTGAGAATAACAGATATCTAGTCAGCAGCTGTGTGTGTGCATTAATTTAGGTGGTTGCCAATATTCCTTTCATCGGTCCCTGAGTCTAACCATAGAGAGTTATACGCAACAAAGTGGCTTCTCCGCAACTGAGATAACCGCCCGATATCTAGTCTCAGAGTGTGAGTGTGCATTAGGCCCAATGTAAAGCGCGGTGTTAACAGACACATCCAGCTCAGAGAACCGTCGTAAAAGTATGAGAGTCCTTTAACAAATCAAGTGGAAATTGTACATACTAAATTATAATATTAAATGGAGTCATATAAACGAGTACAGAATCAGCGTTGGTGGCTGATGACTTACTGTAATATACACAGGCTGTTCTTTGGATAAACTGGGGTCAAGGTAGACCAGACTTAAAGCGGAAGGGGCACGTCTACCATTACCTCTCCGCTGGTTGCTCTATGGGGGCAGCAGGTGCTGGATCAGAACCCAGGGCCGTAGGCTCTGCCTAGTCTTTGTGGGGAGCTACCGGACATCCTTCCGGCTCTTCGCTCTATCCCCCCAACAGACAAAACCTCAGGTGGTTTCGGTGGATAGTCCTCCCAGTGCCACCTCACTCCGGCTGGATCTCATACACTGGGAACCCTGGACGTAATTGCCACACAATGATGCAAGGCTGGGAATGCCACCGAGGGGCCAGCTTACCAGTCTCCCGGCACAGAAAGTTCCTCAGGAGGACCCTCTCTCCCATCACCAAAGGGAGGTCTCTTGCCCGCCAATCATAGCGCTGTTTGTCACGAAGCTGCTGCTTAGCGGCCTCCGCCGTCACCTGCTGGTACGCATGGGTCAGTAGGTGATGATCCACATCCAAAGAAGAGACAGCAGTGTTCGATTAAACTGCTCACAAGCCCCATTGCCCTGTGGATGGTATGGCATTGTGTGCCTTTTGGCACACCCATAAAGCTTACAAAATTCCGTGACCAAGGAGGACTTGAACAATGCCACCTGTTCTGACAGGAGCCACTCGGGGCACCCCTAGTGCTGGACTATGGCTCCCCCAAAGAGCCCGCATTGTTGTTTCCACCAATTGGTCCTTCACCGGTACCACCCAGCCATACCTAGAGAAGAGATCGTCATGACTAAGAGGTAGGGGTAGCGATCCCCCGAGCGCCCTAGCGATAGATGATCCATGTGTGGGAGCAGAAATTTTTCCTACATATATTTTTACTTACTTGTTTAAATATGAATGGGTATGTCAAGTGCTTCTCAGGGTACTGGCATATATATTTACGACACTAGTAACTATCTCATGAATACTAAAATACTTTTCTGACCTTTCACACACTAAACCCCTAAATACTGTTATTTTGATTTACTCTTGTCTGCTAGCTAGAGGAACTGAAAGCCCTTATCTAGCAAGAACGGCTGCCTCCCCAATATAGGCCTTTCACCCACATAGGGCTACAAATCTAGCCTTCAGGAAACACCTGCCTTCCATCATCTCGGTGTTTTTAAATGGTTGGGGGAAGTATATTATTCTAGAAGCTTGCACTACATTTACCAATGACAGTATTGCTAAACATGTACACGACAAGTTGCTGGGAAGCCCCTAAACTTTGTCATGTCTGAGAAAATGTCTAGAGAGGTGTAGGCAATCACCCTCTCCCGTCACTCCTGCACCTGGGCCAGCACCACTCCCAATCCCTCCAAACTGGCATCGGTGTATACGAGGCGGGCAGCTAAAGGCAATCTAAGGTGCTTGTGAAAACAAGAACCACAACAGCAGAGTTGGACCCGGAACTGGTGGACAGAAACAACGGCGAACTGCAGAGCTGATCAGTGCGACGGAGCCAGTGTGCTGGGCGATACGATGATGAGCTGTTGCTGGGGGAACTGACTTCCCTCAGACTGTAAGGAACGTACTTTTGCAGTATCTGGAGCAGCAGTGTTTGTGGGTCTCAGACCGGAGTGAGCGGGGAATTGAGCGGCAGCGGGTGTGTTCTTTCTTCTCTGTCAGAGTCTGTGTCCCGCATCCAACCCGACAAGAGTGACGAGGGCGACTGGCGCAGTGAAAGACTGGGTCCCGGGATTCACCAGAGTGGTGGACAGTTGGAATCCTCGTTGGCAACCACCAAGAACGGCAAAAGCTGTCCGTGGGTGTTTGTGTGTGTGGTTATTTTTGGGCCAGACTGCTTGTTTTTTTGTTTTTTTTGTGGCAGTCCACCCAGAGTGGCACCATGGATATGATTCCACAACATATATTATTTTGTTTTTTTCATGTTATTTGTTTGTGGCGTGGGATGTTGGTGAGTTTTGTTATTGTATGAGTGTATGCCGCCGTGTTTGTTTGTGTTTGGGCTTTCCCCTCATGAGTATTGTGGGGCCGGGCGGCCGGCAGCCCCTAAGGTGGGCTATTGAGGGTGTGATCACGAGTGTATGTGTGCCCATCTGCAATAGCCTGAATAATTATTACGAGCACTGTGTGGCTACGAGTGGTGTGCGTGCTAGTGTGTACTGTGTGGTGTGTGTGGGTAGGCACGCTTACCTGTGGATGGGGTCGGCTTTGTCCGGCAGAGTGGAGAAAGAGAGACTGGGGGGGAAGAACCCAGACGGGCATAGCCTCTGTCAGCTGTGTTACACTGACTCATTGTTTTAAATGAATTTTAGTGAATACATTTATTTTTTTTACCTCTTTACCTATTTTTTTGTCTGGTGTACTGTTTGGGGAGTGATGGATCCAATAAAAACCTGGTCCAGATTCTGGCACGGGATTTGCCCGGTTCAACCCATATCAGTATATCACCTGGGAACCCCATGCAGCACAGCATAATTTTGCTGGACTCCAGATGAATCCATCCTTATTCCTTGCATCAATCACAAGGCGGCATCTGCAAGGATACCAATACATGTGTTGCTTGTATTTGTCATTCATAAGCCTCCAACTTGTATAGTATTTTCATCAATTTATGAATTATCATAACAATACATAAGTTGTTCTTACCTGATCCACTCGAAAATATATATTTCAATGCCTTTCAAATAAGCATGGAATCTGGTTTTTAAATTGTGTAATTACTACTTTTGAAGGAAATAAGTGAACTTTTTTTGATCTACTGTAAGAGGTGCTGTGTGTGTTGTGTGTAAGGGCAACTTACTGACACAAAGGCTGGAAGCAGCCATTTTGGATACTTTGGGGGGGGGGAATGCAGTCCCAGGTGACCCAATGTCGTTGTTCAGCAGAGAAGATTGAATGAAGCGACTGAAAGTGTAGCCTGCACATTCTGAAGGCATATAGACCTGCATGACATAAGCGCGTATTGCACACACAAAAACAAAGGTCTGAAAGTAAACATGGCCGGTCCAAGATATGGTGAGAGCATTTCCTATGTCACTTCACGTATCCGGTACAAGGCATAGGTTCACCACAAGGAGTCAGTAAAACCTAAGTAATGGAACTCAAGACGCAACGGAGATGTCCCTCGGATGCCACTACTGCACCTGTCCTAAATGAGCAGATTTAACCTTCCCTTTAAGTTAAATCTGTATTTTTTAATTTTCATATTCTTTAATTAGGCTAATTAAATGAAATACAGCGATGTCTTCGTATTATAGTAACCTACAGCCTATGTATAGGATATTAAAATACAGTTAACTAATGATAACATAGGATATGCTAGACTACACTGCCTGGCCAAAACAATTCGCACACTACGCCTTTAGCTTTGATTACGGCGCATATTCGTCGTGGCATTGTTTCGACAACCTTATGTAAACTTATGTAACATTTATGATCCAATTTTTGGCCGATATCTTGTATTGACGACGGGAGAGTCGAAACACTCCGTAAAGTCATCTCCAGCTCATCACAAAGACTTTCAATGGGGTTAAGGTCAGGACTCTGGTGGCCAATTGATATGTGAAAATGATTCCTCATGTTCCCTGAACCACTCTTTCACAATTTGACCCCAATGAATCTAGGCATGGTCGTCCTGGAATATGCCTATTGATGGATAACCTGGTCATTCAGTACATTCAGGTAGGCTATCAGCTGACTTAATTGTATTGCTGCATAACGTTGCTGAGCCTATACCTGACCAATTGAAGCAACCCCATTCGTTTGTTTTCTTTTTTATTTCTATGGTGAAATTCTTTGTGTTAACATAGCCGTATATGAAAATTCCCCACAAACTTCCTCTAGTGTTCAGTGGCTATATTGAGACCGGTAGAGTGTTTAAATGATAGAATGTGTTTTATTCGTGGCTTGGCTTTAAAATTGGCGCTTGAAGACGTTTTGCCGCAAAACTGGTCGCATATTATACGGGAATAGGCGGGTTTCAACGTGATGACACTTTCGGGGTGTGTCTCCATTTAGTTTGTAATAGAACAGCAGCAAGACGCACATTCCTCAGTGCCGCTTCTAGTTGTCTTTCGGAATGGATTTTCACAATTTGTTTCTATCTGTGCTTCTGCTGTCAGCTCTAGGTAAGACAAATCCATTCGTGCAGAACCTATAGGTTTATGTGAAAACCATATCTGAAGCGTTCTGTGAGTAACACTGTTGGGCAATTACAAAAAAAAAACTTTTGAAATCGAGCTACCACCTGCCTTCTTCTTGGCTAAGGAAAATTATAAGTATACCTGCCTAGTTTTCTCCGCGATTTAAATTTTTTCTAATAAAATAAGCACAAGTAGGCAAACCTAAAATATATGCTTAAAAATATTTTCAATGAGTTTGAATATGGCTAGCCTATATATTCTACTCATTGAAACGTGTAGCTCATTGAAAATAATGTTACAGATCAACTGTTCTTTGTAGTCAGAGAATGTTCTTTTAGAAAAAACCATTCTAATTAGCATAATACGGTGGCTATAGGCTACATCCAGTTATGGTTAATTATACATTGTTTATCCACGTTGAACTTCACAAGAAATTCAAATATTACGAACTTTTTACGTGACAGTTAAGCTTGTATTATTAATGCTTCACATAACATTTTTTTGTTTCTAAATGTTGCAAGTGATTGTTACAGTAGTAGGCTAGTAATGGTGGGAGGAAAGACATGAGTAGCGCGTTGTGACCCAACGTTATTCTTTTCCGGGATGGCACCCTCGGGAAAGTGGCCCAGTCAATCATGCATTATTACTTTATAGAAACATTTTGGGCCGAGAGATAAGTCTTTTTTTGGATTTTACCTTTCACAAAATCTTGTAGAAATCTTGGGTTACTCAGTAAAACACATGCTGTGTTTCTGGACTGGTAAACATGTGTAGTTGCAGGTTAGTGAATTACAACCCGACTTCTTTGATTATAGGTCCGCAGCTGATATCTCCTTTGAGGTTAGAGAGGAATTAATTAGGGATTATTGTGTTTCACAGCAATGCATATAATTCACCTCTTACAACATATAATTTCCCTTCCTAGGATACTGTGCTGACCAGCAGCAGGCCATCAAGCCAGGCGTCATGAAAGCTTTGGTGGGAGCGAATGTGTCTTTCGAAACCACCATAGACCCCACGACCCAGACGTTTGTCTCACAAACCTGGACATTCAATAGTGGTACTGGTGGCGCCTCCACAGTTGTCAGTGCTGCAACGGGGATAACTGAGGGTGAAGAGTACAAGGGCAGGATCATCTTCAACAGGACGACTGGGAGCCTTGTGCTCAAAGATGTGACTACCAGTGACACCGGGGATTACTCTATAAGCCTGGTCATGGACGATGGCGAACAGATCCCAGGAGAGGTTTCGCTTATAGTTTATGGTGAGTCCATGGCGCTTTTTGTGATTCATTTTTTACAGGCCTCCATTTCTTACACAGATTTGTCTGGAAAATGAGAGGGGTTTCCGGAATGTTCCGGTGCTCAGACTGTAAATTTCTGAATTCACATCATTGTATATTTTCTGACTTCCCTACATCCTCCGTCATATGATTTGTGTGCTTTGTTATGGGAAAGAAGATTCAGATAGGGGTGAGTGCATATTGTCCAAACCAGTTCTTTTGAAAAACGTAGTTAACATTAACTATATGCCAGCAATATACTGATTTTGAGATATACCGTTTCATTAATAAACTTATGTATTAATGTAGAGAGTGAGCTAGATATTTGCCAACCAATATATGAATAAATGTGAATATACAGCTATTTATATTATTATGTAGTGCAATTTTTGTTTATCACGTGTTCATAGCATGTTATGTCTTATTAAATAGATTTAGAAATACTGGAAACATGTCCAGTTGAACATCCACAATCATTAACTATGAGGAAAATAGTAAAGTGGGGGGGAGGATGAAAGTTGGGCTTTTGGATTAAAACATACTCCGCTTGAAAAGAAATGTCATAACAAAAACATTTTTTTTACTCTTGATCAAAGATGGGAGTTAAAAACCTCTTTTCCAGTATTATACCAAAACATTTAAAAGTAGAGATGTGCAGATGCAGAGATCCCTACCCAGTACCCACCCATGCAGGATACGTCTCCTTGCTCTTTCTTGGGTGTGGCAATATATGCCATGTTTGCAAAACGGAAAAAAAAAAAAATGAAAAACCGCCTGAGGCCTTTATGTCAATGAGCTTTTAGTTAAAAAACATGGTTAATCCTCACTCATTTGATACTGTACATTTCTGATGCTTATAAAAGTATGCCATGCAGATTGAAAACATGTATCAAAGTAATGCTGTAAACAGGATATTACAGAGGTATAAAAATGGTGACTTTCTAAAGAAAACCGAAGGGATTACAGCCTACCAGAATTGGCCCAGGTAGCCTTCATCTGGGTGTGGCATTTCATCATGTCTGTTTGAAGACTCATTTTGGTCTCAAATATGAAGTCAGCCCTGTTCAAAATCCACTGTTTCGTCCTGCTCGTCTTTGTTTCAAAATATAAGGTCTTTCTTTCATTATGCAAAGCTGCTTGTCCTCGCCAGGGTCAGAGTTGGCCTGTCTCAGTAATCAAAGACTCAAAGCAAAAACAATTTTTTTTTTACCCTCTGCTCCAGTACGTGGTGGCCTAACAGGTTTTTTGAGTGGCTTGTTAGCATGCAAATGACGAGATTGCACGTCTCCGGTGTTCACAGTGAGAGGTAGGTGCGGTAATATGCGCTGCAGATTTTGTGTGGCACACAGACTCCTCAGTTTCCCCTCTCTTCCCCGAACCACAGAGCCAGTCTCGGACGTGGCGGTGAAAGCCAATGCGACTGAACTGGTGGAGTTCAACGACACCGTCAGCCTCACCTGCACCGCCTCGGGCACCGAACCCGTTTACAAATGGTTGTCCGACGCCGCCCCCATCAAGTCCGATGACCGCATGCAGCTGAGCGAGGACGACAACGTACTCACCATCTCTGGCATCCTGAGGTCCGACAAAGGGCCCTTCACCTGCTTAGTTTCCAATCCCCTGAGTGACGGTGCCAGCACTCCCATCACCCTCAATATCAGCTGTGAGTCCTCTTCAGATCTGCGCCTCAACATCACCATAGCTGCAGGACATTCAGACCTTTTTTCAAGGCATTAATAAATTATATTGTGTTTTAAATCTGTTGATATTTATTGCATGTTAAACAGTAAACAAAAAATACAGAGGCAGGGACGATCTCAGAAAAGCAAAAAGTACATGAGATCCTTTCATTTCTTTCCCCCAAATGCCTGTTATTTGCTTATATTCACTTTAACTTATTAAAACTAAGTTAAGCTGATCCTAACCGCAGATGCCCCGACCAAGAACACAAGCATAATTGACTTGCTTCTCTGGAGTCTGTGCTGATCATATTTAAATCCAGAGAAGTTCTGCTGTCTCAGTGCCAGGTTGAGGCTTTCTTTAAGCTTTGCGGCTTTTTGGAGGATGAACCACAAGAATCCCTTCCTCCCTGCGTTATTAACAATGACTAATTATCATATCAGATGCTTATTATTACTTATGTATTGAAGTTAGTGTGTGTGACAAGCTACCACATTTTTGCATTGTGATGGCGTTTTATGTGTGCTTTAGTCAACCAACTGCCCGTTCTTCTGTTGGTACTTTGGGTTAGTCTGTGTATAAATGGTGGTACATCACCTTTCCCAGACAAGGGGTTACTGAAGCCCCTGGACTTTGAAACCGTCGATGAGATCCTCAGCTAATATGAACGGTGTGTTACAGATGGGCCGGAGAACACTGTGATGACCGCAAGTCCCCAGAAGACGATCCACAGCACCGGGTCCAACATCACGCTGTCCTGCTCGGCCGAGTCCAGCCCTCCTGCCGAGTTTGAGTGGAACTTCAATGACGAGACTCTCAAAGAAACGGGACCGGAGCTGGAGCTGGAGAACATTCTGGCGAGTCAGAGCGGCAATTACTCCTGCCTGGCCAGTAATACTAAGACCATGAGGTACACGGCATCTGCAGCCGCTCCCATCATCGTGTTGGGTGAGTCAAGGCAGCGCGGCTGTAAGGGGTCTTAGTTTTGAGTGTGATGTGTCATACTGGAGGGGAAGGATACAGGAAGGCAGATCAGTTGCTGTGGAGTTTATTAACACATCGTGAGAGACAAGAGTCCTATCTACTCCTGCAGGACCACAATCCTGTAGGCCCACCAGGTCACTTGAAAAGTCTCAAACTTCACTCCACCACAGCTTGCCGGGAAGGTAACTTCACTCAGGAGTGAGTCAGTGAGGTGGTTTGCGAAGAAGGAAGTGGTCATGGCCCAGTCTCTAGGCTCTGTATCTGGCAGCTTCTTTTGTTTTCAAATCCTCAAAGCCACATGTTCCAGGTACATATTGAGTTGACTGAGCATCAGTAGTGTCATCTCAATTCTTTGTACTGTAGAAGACACAAATTATTAGAAAACACCTTCTATTGTGAATTTGTCACACCTCCCTGTCAAAATGTGCTGATTATGTTTACAAAAACATTTATTGCCAGGTTCTTATTCTGTAAGTAATTTTATGCATGTGTTTTAAAACGATGTTGTCGTACTATAAATTGTGTACTAAAGATAAAGGACACTGGCACTGCTGGCATTGATTCATATTTTGTGATACCGGTATGCCCCATGTTTTTGTACATACATTAAAGGTATATCTATTGTATTTTATAGTTTAACCATATACATGTTTATATGCACTGTATTTCCATAAGGGTTGGCCTACAGGTATGTGACAATGATTCACAGTTTGACAAAACCTTTAGTCACACCTGTAATGACTCAGACTCCAAGGCCTGAAACTTCACAGGGCTAAAGAACTGAACTATTAATGGTTCGTTCTTACTAAATCAGTTAACCATTCATTCAAGACATTGGAAATACAGCGTTCTTGGGAACTAACTGTCAGAAACCGTGATTTACAGTGTGACAGCCTTCAGGGTGCTATTGAGCAAGTCTTCAAAAACAGTGCGGTGCTAGTTTTCCTGACAGCAATGTCAGTTATTCTGTGAATGCATGGAGGGTCACTAATCTACAGTGTCTGCAGGGTAGCGATTACATCATTACAGCTGTACAGCAGTCATACTGCTTTATCATAAAGAACTGTCTATCAAGCTTTGTTGTTGGGCAGTTATTTGCTTTTGGGCAAATGGACACACACCTAACTGTTTTTTTTTAAGGCTTTGCAACTTTTGTTTTTAAGCTTTTTTTGCATGAATGCTATGTAGTGTTACAAAAATGCTTGGCTGTGTTTCCTGTTTGGAGACAGATCAGGTTCAAGGACTATGACATACCCAGTATATGTATATTCTCATGTGTAAAAAAACAAATTCTGTCAGGAGGAGCCAAACAAAAAAACATTTTTTTTCTTTTCAGAGGCAATATCTGGAGCTGAAATAATCGGGCCCACAACCACCCTGATAGCAGGAAACAGCTCTGCAAACATTAGCTGCCAGGCAGCGAGTGGCACCGTCACCTCCACAGAGTGGCTGAAGAACGGAAAATCACTGTCTGCTAGCGAAACAGTAACCTTCTCTGACGACATGAGCTCCCTGGCTATATCTCCAGTCGAAAAAACCGACAGTGGAGAGTACAAGTGCAAGCTCACCAATGCTGTGAACAACATTGACTCTGCCAGCTACGAAATGATTGTCAACTGTGAGTATACTGCCTGGCTAGCGGTGCACTGGTTATTTCCAGATGTCCTCAGTAGAGTTTCAGGAGTGTTTTGGACAAACCGAGCTATTGATTAAATAATATTTTTTGTCAGGATTGTGTCAGCATTTGGAGGCCTAGTGCATCAATGCATCACACAGCATTCAAAGTGGTTGTCACTGCTAACTACATTTGGCTTTTTCTGCATCACCGTTGCTGGGGAGTCCATAACAGGGTGCTACTCAATTTACAGTTCCTGCTGACTGTGGCAAGAGTCTCACAGAATGACTAATGAATGTTAGTGTCACCCAGGGAGGGAGGGACCACGGTGCGCAATAGCAACTCTTCTGATTGGCCCACAAATACGATTGGGCATTGAGAATTGGGATAATTTTTAAATAGGTGATAATTTATTTATTTATTTGTTTTTTTTAAACTGCAGGGGTCGAAATTGCGACCGTTTTGGTCGCATATGATCCCGAAATTTAATCTGTGCGACCTCGAAATATAACTGGGAGCATTTGTGCGAGTGTAAATAATTGTTCTGGTGTGACCTTTTTTTTTCTCCCAGTCGAACGTCCTTTTCTCTGTAAATTCGCTAGTTAGTACACTCTGTATGTGCCTTGTGAGCTGACAGTGACCATTCTAACCAATCAAACGTGAGCTTGACGTTCTTACCTTTAATGCTGATTTTAGATGGGTTAATATTAGCCTTCAATCAGTCCCTTTCATGGCACTCCACTGTCACGTGACACAGAGAGCTAACACGTTAGCTAATGTTACCTGACGCGCTAAATTGGTAACGATGGTGTTATCGAAAGCTAAAAAACAAATGATTACAGCATTTTTTTTAGTAACGTTAACGTTAGCAGGAAACCTAGCATGGAACCCATTAGCTTTATCACAGTAATTTCCTAGATATATTTCTTGAAATGATTCCAGGTTCAGTGCAGGAATAGGGAGGGTGGATGCCAAAGTTGTCAAGTGAGCGTTTTGCTCCATAGAGTCAACATGAAGAATGAAAGAGAAGCACGGTAAATTCCCAACCTGGCTCTCTCTATCTGGCCACTTAATCATCCCCATTTTAATTGGCTTAATAATTCCCTGCCTCTCCACCTCAGCTGATTTGTGATTAGTGTTCTAGTGCAAAATGGCTGTCATGCATCAATCAGATGGGTGCAGCACAAGTAGGTGGTTGTTGAGGTGATTTCCCTCTCTTCAGTGTAAAGCACTGTGAGGTGCAAAATGTGCTTTTGAAATGAAATTATTTGTGATCATGTGATCCAAAAAACATGAAGCAATTTATCCTGGTCCAAAACACCGAAAAACAACTCCTAGTTTTATGCAATGGCAGTGAGGTGATGTGCTGTTGGGGTCATGTTGATTTATTCAGTTCAGTTCAGTTCAATTCAATAGTATTTTTATAGCCCCATTTGTATTGAAGAGTCCCTGTCAAAAAGACACTTTACAGGAAAATAGGAAAAATTGGAAAGACCAGGACTGAATCCCCCAAAAATCAGCAACAGAGGTAAAAAACAAAAAACTCCCCAATGAGGAAAAACACTTAAACACTGGTGAGAAAAAAACTCCCCATTGGGAAGGGAGGAATCTTAAAGGAATCTCGGGAGGAATCTGGCAATAGAGGGAGAGCCTATCCTTTGATGACCAGCTCAGTGTAGGTATTCCCTAAATTTCCACAAAATGACAGATCTTTTTTACGTCATAATCTGAGAATCTCTGTTCAGATTGTGTATCTTTGCCAATAGCACAGTAAAGCGTTCAGTGTTAATTAAACTTAACGGTCTTTATGCGAGTGAAAAATGATCAAATGTGCTCTGTCAGAGGTGATGTAATGCCAAACGTTTTACCTTGTGTGGTTGTGGGAAATTCTTTTGACTTGCTGTGTTCACCTCCACCAGGCACAGTTTGCATATGAATGTCCGTGCGTTGCTTTTTCCAGTTGGGCCAGAGGGAGTGGCCATAAAAGGAGACGACATCGTGAAGGTGAAGACTGAGGTGAAACTGACGTGCTCTGCTATATCGATGCCCACTGCCACGTACACCTGGACCTTCAATGGAACCCTACAAAAGGAAACGACAGCGGAGTACACTGTGCAGGAAGCTGCCTACCACAACAGCGGGAAGTATGAGTGTGTGGCCAACAACGCCGTGACCGGAAAGAACGCTTCTGCCATGCACACGGTGGCAGTAAAAGGTGAGAAAGACTTGCTGAGAAAGACAAGACCGCATCTGTAGCGCATCAAATGCCCTTTTTTGTACAGAGATCTATTTTATGATTACAATTCAATAGCAGTGTGTTCCTGTGCACGAGGCATTTAATTTATCCAAGAATTCAGAACTGTATTTTTATTCTGGTTATTTTGGTATATGCTATGGGGTAACAAGCAGGGTATGAAATTAACCTTTTCACACATTGACCAGAGTGGCTTGTGGATTATAAAAAGCACCAGCCATTTTCAACATTTTACCAGCCACATTATCTTTTGCAATATAACACAACGTGGTTACCGGCCAAAGTGACTGCTAGAGTAAAAATCTTACCAGCCACAATCAAAATTTTTACCAGAATTTGGCTGGTAAAAATTTGACACCCTGGTAAAAAAAACAACAACAACAAAAAAAAAAAACATCTTAAACTGTAATTGAACACATGATACATTAGTGGTTAAAGTTGATTGAGGATAACTTTCTGCAGAGGAGTTACCAGAAGGACTGACACCAGGAGCCATCGCCGGGATCGTGATTGGTGTCCTGGCTGGCTTGGCGATCCTCGCCGCCGTTGCACACTGCCTGACAAAGAAAAAGAAGTGAGTGTGCCAGATGTGATCACATCTCCGAGCTGCGCTGTGTGAGGCAGCTTGCTGTTCTCAGGTCAACAGGGAACTTAAAATAATAACCACGCAATGGTGTACTGGCTGCCCCACATTGGCCATGTTATGGCCGTTTCCTCACCCTGTCAATCTCCTCCTCTTCATAATCTTCCTCATTTTTATCATTCTTCTGCATCCCTTAACTTGTGTGCTGTGCCATTGGCTCCAGCTGTAATCTGGATTGGGCATTCCTCTCTGACCAATCACTTTTCATTCACCATTTAAATTAGTTTCTGAAGAGGCTTCTGGTGAGGCCGGCTGACGATCAAAAGCAGCTGCTTGAAGCGACCCAAAAGTAGACTGCCCCATAAAATTATTTATTAACCTGCACAATGCTGCAAATAGTTGTCAAAGCTATTCATGTAAACTTTACAGAACATTAGGCATTAAAGCCCCTTTCTTTTAAAAGCAGAACATGTTCACTGTCAGTTAAACTATCAGCTAAATGTGATTACAAACTGTCAGAAGTCTTTCACTGAACAGTTCTCACACAGTGTAGTCTTAACGTATGACTTTCAAATTTTTGTTTTACATGAACTATATTCAAATTTCTGCATTAAGCACTGGAGGCAAATTATATGGAAAATATGATTACTCAGTTCTTTCATCAACACAAAAATATTGAGCTGAATTGAATTTGAGTTCAGTGCAGGGAACACTGATAATTATGTTCCCATGGTTGTGAGGTGGGCAGCACAAGATTCATGCCCACTACCATTGCCTGCTGCTGCTGACCTCAGGTTAAACAGAATCACACCTCTCCTCTGGGGCCCTGCTTCTCTGTCTGAGGTGTGAGAGGATAAAATAGCCCTATTGCATACTAGCATACTATATACTGCTTACTGCATACTGTTTATTGACATGCAGTATGCAAAAATATCTTCCATACTATTATCAGGGAAAACCCAGGAATAAGTATATCATCCGGGGATATTAAGAACACTTAATTTTCAGAATTGTCACATACATAACATTTTAAAAAAAAAGTATACTCAACTGGTAACTCAACTACTCAATAGTAGGCAAGTGGCTGATTTGGACACAGCCTTGGGCTATGCTTCTGTGACCTGTGATCTTCTTTCTGTGTCTGACAAAAGTACTCCCTCATTCTTATGGATGCCACATCCATTATGGCCAACTGGTGCAGTCATGGATTTAATCTGCTTTACTCATTGGCTGAATGTATCACAGCCAGCCTTAGTCAGCCAATCAGTACGCTTGTTTCTCTCAGTCAGGCAGCTATTTGGGGTTGGGTGACTGAAGGCAGAATCCCTTCTATGTGTATAACTTACTTTACTCGTTTAATCTTTTCAAAAGGTGAATCTTGCAGTGAAACAATAGCTACTAGCCCCAGGTTGTTATGTAAAGTGAAGCCTATTTCAGCAAACTTGTTGGTCAGGATGTGGTTTCATAACTTTTTTTTCTGTGGTAGGTGGTTGATTCTTTGTCATTGATAACACTAGTCACTGCTTAATTAATAAGCCCATATCACACTGGTGATTAGCAGGCATTGGTAAGAATGACAAATCAACCAGTTACGATCACCATGATTGGACTTTGATAGATCCACCTGTACTCAAGACCTGAGTCTCGCATAGAACTTTGCTTTAGTGGGGCTGTATGGGTCTGTCAATTTGCTGTGATTTGCCGCACGCTCCAAGATTTCCTTGCCACAGCTCAGAGAACTGAAAGACACTAGTGCATTCTTTGGACAATGCAAACTGAGCCAATTGGCCCAAGGGAAGAGAGGAGAGGATCATGGGATAGCAGAGGAAACCGGATTGACTTGTCTGCAGTCTACCCTCTAGCCTGCACATTTTGCAGCTACTATAGTTTTGCAAGTTTATCGAGGGCCACGTCAAAGCTGCACCCTTCACCGCTGCTAAGTAAACGCCAGTGCTACGGTTCACTGACGGAAGAACTGTTTGACTGAACTGAGTTCATTCTGCGTTGAGCTGCAGTACACTGCCTCTGCTAAGGCTTTCTAAAAGACAGAGTTTTAGGACTTACGTTTACGTCTGTGTGCATTATTAGTAGCGCTCGGTTTCTGAAAATAAGGATGCCCTTACCTCAATGACAGGAGAAAAGAAAGGACAAAGGAAATTAAATTGAAAAACTACAAAGGCAAATGAGTGAGACGGCTCCCTTGACTCGGAGATGGTCGCACGTGATAAATGCTCCACATTACTGCGGGCCCTTATTTTGAATTGTCAGAATGTGCCTGAGAGAGGCCGAGTGGTATGTTTCACATCTGCAGGGATTGATCTAAACTCATCTTAAGTCAGCGTAGATGCAGTTGATCCAAGTCAGAGTGGTGTTGACAGTGTGGAGCTGGGTCTATAGTTTGGGTTAAAAACTGAACTTGAACTTGAACTTTGGTTCCCAAGACAACAGGGACTGACTGCCATTGTGTGAGCCATGCCGTGCCTATCGTAGAGACCTCCCGCCAAACACACACACGCGCACACACGCGCACACAATCAAGGTCATTGTTTATTGCAGTGCAGCATACGCAGTGGTCAGCGACAGTTGAAGAGTAGAATAAGAATGGGATAAGCGATGTGTGTGAGGCGGACAACCCCAAACGCACATGACCCCAAACGGATATAAACCCTAAAGGACTCAGGTTGTACAAATCACCTGCCTGCACCTTTTCTTAAGTCGTGATAGATTAAGTCTTGGTTTCTGTGTTTTGAAAATATTGTCAGACCACATTCCAACACAGTTACAACAAGCTCCGGAGGAGAAGATTCTTGTGTGAGAGCTGGACACGCCCCACCCCTCCCCCCCAAACGCACACGCACACACACGCACACACGCACACACACTGAAAAGACTGAAGCCAATGTCATGGTGTGCCACTGCAGAGAATTAAAAAGAGACGAATAGCTGCTTTAACCACAAGCACCAATGCATCTAGGGAACACAGAAATGACTTAAACATAACTAAAAATTCATTTTATCGCATCTTTTAGTGGTAAAACTGCATTTTTCTGTTTATTAGAACACTTAGTTCACATTCACAGAGAATAAACAAATTAAAATATCGTATTGGCCCCGCCTATATAAAGGTCAGTGCAAAAACCAGGGTGGCATTAATGAGGTTATGCACACACAGCAGGGTGATCTCCAAATCCCCACACACTCTGTTTGATGGTGCCATCTTTGTTTTATGTGAAATAAAACGGCACTGGCTGTATTCATTATTTATGACCACCAGTGAGTAGGGTGTGTCCCTTCCATTTATTCTGCAGTCAAATAGTCTTACCCCCAATGGGGACCCATTGAGAGTTACTCGAGACTGATTTATAGTCAGTTGTAGCTAATGGACTCATGTAACATATTTGTTACAGCTCATGTGACAAATGTATATCATTTTGTGTTTTTTATATAATAATACTGGTTAAGGGTTACTGGTCGGGCAGCCATTAATCAGCTAACATCTCCAGCAATTGAGACTAAGGGTGGGCGTTTTTTTGTTTTAATGCAAGAAAAAAAGAAAAAAAAAGAATTAAATTCAATAAAACATTTTACAAGTGTGAGTTTTACGGCAGTGTCGGGTAGGGTAGAAGGTGGAGTTTTCTGTGGGAGAATGCCTGGAATGCTGTGACCATGTCTTGACAGGCCCTCCTTCTCTCGACAACTGCTCTATTTGAAAGGTGTTTTTTGGAGCCAGCCGCAGGGTGAACCGTAAACCCCAGCCTGCAGAACACCACTATGTCGCCTTACACTCGTCGTTTTTAGAAAACCACCTCACAAGCACACACACAGGTATGCTAGGCACACATGCAAGTTTAAAGTGCAGACTTTATGATTCCTGATCATCATGAAATATGAACTGTCATACCAGGAAAGCAATTTCAATCAATAATGCGTCTTTTGGGCCAAAGGGCCATTCAAAATTGAATATATTAAAAACTACAGAAAGTATATTTTGTGACATACAAAACACTAAATAATGCATTTTTTGGGTTTATGTATTGAATGCTTCGTCGCTCCAATTCAAGCTTCCCAGTTAACTTTTTTTTATTATTTTCATGATCATTTGGATAGAAGTACCACATTGCACAAGTTTATTAGGTATGACCATGCCATTTTCACTGGGTTTTCAGCATTAAACTCCGGAACTAAGAGGTTGTTTTGCCGTTGTGTACATCTTCACTGCACGTGCTTGATCCCAGTGTGCCAGCCCAGAAGCATTCTGGGAGGTCATTCTGCAGCCAATCATACTTTCTCCCTGCAGCTTACCTGTAACATTGGGGTTAAAATTAAATCTTTACATTTCAGAGTATTGTCTTCTGTCAGAATGTGTGTGTGTATATGTGTGTAAGATTGTCCCAGCACCACAAATAATTCCCTTTTCTTTTTCCCCCCCATTTTAGAGTCACGGAATCACCGTACTAGCGTGGGAGAACCGGTAAGCCATAGCTCACTTTCACACCTGGATGACAGTAGCTACTCCAGCTATGGTCCTGGGATGAACAGACACTCATTGTTGTGTGTAATTGTGTAACGTGGGCGGTACGGTAGGCTCCGCTCGAGCTGTTTGCTCTGCGAGTCCCTCCCTCTTTGTTAATTTTACCATTGCGCTTATCAGTACTGCTGGCTTTGCTGAGGCAGATAAGATCTTTAAGGACAGCCATAAGGGACTCTCCTCAGACCGGTGGTCTGGGTGTTAGCAACGGGGAGCTAAAGGGAGTTTATGGGACAGTCAGTGGCGTACCGTGGGATGTATAACCAGGCCTTCAGTAACCTTACCTTTAACTGAGGATGTCCATTAACATTTCTTGATTATCAACCAAGCAATCAATTAACCGAATAACAAATATCAACAAATATAGCAATTTGCGAATGTGCGAGCATTTTTCTTTGTGTGGTAAAATTGTGTAACGTTGAAATATATGTAGCGGCGGCCAGTGCGCTGGAAAAAGGGAGGTTTGAACCGAACAGTACCCTCAACCCTGTTTCTGTTTATTTTTCTTGATTTAACATTTAAACAATTGATTCACTGAATAATAAAGACCAATATATAACCTATAAGGATTAAGCAGTGATGATGGCAAAGAGATAACTACAACGCGAGTGTTTAACAAGGATTAAAAAAAAATTTGAAGTGTATCACATTGTACCATTTTATTATCATCATGTTACAGAATGTAATTAATTTTAAGGTGGCACTCGATTTAGTCAAAACGATTTAAACATTAGAAAGCATACATTTAAAGAGGAAAACCTTTTGTTAAATGCATCAAACCAGCGTTCTTCAGGCTAGAAAACAAATTTATGAAAATCTGTGCTGTTTCATGAGAATTTAAACAGAATCTTAACATGAAATATTGACTTTTATCATCATACATGTGGGTATAGGCAAAGAGGCAAAGATAGATAATGCCATCTCAAAATAAATTGGTATTCATTTTACCCATCGGTCTTGATTATTGAGAGAATCAATGGTTTGATTGTTTATCAGGCAAAGTAAATGGAATCAGGTGCGAGTATCATCTGTTAAAAGGTAAGGTTACTGAAGGGCTGTTCTATATCCCATGGTACACCACTGGGGATCGTGTGTCAAAGGTAGGTGCTGATTGGCTCCTGCAGGGATGGCTCCTCTATTCTTACTTGCTCATTAAAGGTTGTGCCAGTCAGTGTTGGTTGTATTTTACCTAGCTTCCCTAACACCTGGGTCTATGTCAGTAGCATGTTCCTTTCCAATTTACTCAAGGTACAGCCCACCATGGAATTCTCAATCATATGCTATTCACCCCCTAGCAATTGCAACTCCCTGCATTTTTAAAAATATATATTCCCATAGGTCAAAATTATATTATCTAATATTATCTAAATCATTTTTATGTTTTTATTACATTTTCCTAAGTGCTGGGATTGCTCTCTGCTTAGACACAGATCTTCAGACATGATGTGAAAAATAGCTTGACAATGCAGGAAATGACAAAGGTAGAGCTGCTGCTGAGGCTTAGGATTGGGTTGTGGCAGAAATCAGGAGTGCGTTGTGGTTATCTGTATCAAGAGATTATTTTACTGGTCTTCCTGCCTTGTAGCATAAGGTTATCTTTTACATGTTGCAAAGCTCACAAAAGAACTAGCCATAGCATGATACTTTTTTATCCTGGAACCATCAGTGATAATTTAACTGCAACAACAACAAAACAAAAAAACACATGCACAATGGGTGACAATCTATCTCCTGTCAATTCAGTTTTATATTTTGACAGAAAGCCTATGGCACAAAACCAAACGTCATATTTTATGAATTTATGTTTAAGTTGAACAGTCTCTCCTGGTGCAAGAGGGTTGTCTTTATTTTAAAATGTTAACAAAATAGAGATGGGAATTCCACTTTGAGATATGAATTTTACAAATAGAAATGGACATAATAATACATGCTGGCTCTGTCCAATTGGATAATAACCCAATTAGTAATGAAATAAAACACAATTGTCATTTTTTGTATTGTCTGACATTTTAAAGCTTCAATTTGGAATTGATTTGTTTGTAGTAAATCCCCCCCCTTTCTGTCGATCACTTTTAAAATTATTTAAAATAGCAATTTAATAATGTTAAGTGTCCATTTTGTAAACCTCTTTCTGTCAATCCCAACTGAGTGATAAATAAAAAGGAAATATGGTAATAGGACTCATGCCAGATATGAAAATTCTGCTACTACTGCATTTTAAACACATAAGCTCAGGCACTTAGTCTGTTTCAGCGGGAAACGACTGAATAAGACTCTCCGCTTTCCCTCTTTTTTTCCCAGGAGTTGAAATACACAGACAACAGCCAATTTCTAGAACTCTTAAAAGGTAAAAGGTCTGGGCGGGGAATCAAGATCCGACAAACTGCTTGGCCACCTGGCGCAGCCCCGCCTCATACCCAAATCTGCATGCAAATCCCATAGTGGAGGTGAGAGGACACACCCCACGGGCCCTCGCCACGGCACCCACCCAAAGGTCAATGACCCTCAGGGCACTGGGAGGGTGGAGCGCTCAGGCGCACCCACACACCACACTTTCATCGGTGAGGGTACTGGGGGGTGCCACGGTCACCCACTATTAGACAGAGGAATGTCATTGCTTACATCCCAGTTCCTTTACTGATTTTTGACAAGAGAGCGATGCTTTTATTTCAATCCCCTCTCTCCTACACAAACACAAACACACTAGCAAATATACCTATAACCAGTCTGCCTTCTTCGAATGAGCATAGAAACCATAGCCACTTCCAGTATTCTGTTTTCCTTCTTGAGATGGTGGGAAATTGACAGGCAGTTTCTGGGATAAGAGCTGTGATTAGTGTGCTAAAGCTAAATCCTCTAAGTGTAACCTCCCTTTACACAACTCTCCTATTTGTGTGAAACACCACATTGTTATGATTATTATGTCCACAAGAGAGTACAGACACACTCCTAATTTCTGTGTGTCAACAAAAGATTAGTTTAGGCCAGTGCAACTCATTTAATAAGTATTTTTCTTAATAGTTTGCTTATTTATGATGTTTTTCAGAAAGATTTCCAAGACTGTGATGACAGACAAATATATGGTATTCATGTAAATAAACTGGAACGATTTGTGGGCAATGATATTCCTCTGCTGCGGATGTGTTCTTGGGTGTAATTAGCCGTTTCTATAATCCCAGTTCCAGACCGTCCTCATTAAATTTACATATTTGTTTCTTAAGCAAAGACAAACCATTGAAGTTTAAAGCACAAATTGGTGTGTGCTGCATTATCGGTGGCAGGTATGTCAGTGTATCTTAAGACCTTTCTCTGTATTCCTTATTTGAAGAGCAGTCATTCCAACTTTGCTTAAGAATCTAAATAGAATCTGAATGCAACCCTTTGATAAAAATTTGCCTTTTATTTCTTACAAGATTTTAGGAAGGACGTATGATCTTGGTACAAAAATGAACTTGTTTACAAATGTAAGGCTTGGCATTTTTCATTTTTGCTTATCAGAAATCAGCCATGTACTTACATAAAGGAGCTTGATTGCAAATTGTGCTTTGACACTTTTCCTTCAGAATTTATTAAAATTATGGCTAAGCAAGTTGCTCCACAACATATGGCATTTAAATGGAGTATCGCAACCAAATGCGCACTGAAAGTGGCACACAAAGTTTTGAGAAGGCATGTCAATGTTTGTTCACTTTTTGTACATTCTTTCCCTGAAAATTCAAAAGATAGTAATTCAAACCGGAAACCTTCAACCACAATTCTGTAAATGTTGGGAATCTTTAGAAGCTACTTTTCTTTTTGGAAAAGTGACTTATTTATTGAAAGTACATAGATCTTATTGATAGGTGGAACACTGTCCTCTGTCTACACTGTCATTTTATTTTGGTGAATTAGCACTTGTAAAACATGATCAAAACGATCCTAACTGGAATATTATTAAGCGTGATCGAAAAATCTAGCTGGAATGAACGCCTACACGTAAGGGCAAATCATATCCAAACTTTGACCCATTTGATTTAAAATGACAAATTAATCTTCAGGGGCAGTGGCATTCAGTCTAACCAATAAAAAAATTAGTATTATTATTAGCAACTGGGTTGTTAATGATAACAGGTCAGAGTTTTGATACAATTGTAGTCATGTACATTTTATTTTTATTTTGCAAAACGTGTGAATTCCAGAAAGGAAATGTCAGCTTTTTTATTTTTTTTGAGGGGGTGGGGGGTTGGGGTTTTAGGTCTACGTCTTTTTCACGATTTTCTTATATTTAACCATACATGTTCAGTAGTTAGGGGCAGTTTCCAAAGGGGGTTACAGCTTAAATAAAATACCAACCACTGCTTTTTTTTTTTTTAAATCTTTTTTTTTTTAATAAACTCTGCTGGAATATGTGTCAGTAGATGATTTGTATTTTTTTATTTATTTTTTTTGAATATCTACAATAAGTCATTTAAGTGATATTGTTCTAAAATTGTCCAACTCAATGACCTTCGCTCATCAGTCCCTCATTTGGAGTGCATGTGTATTTTGTTGTACTGTAGTAGCCAGTATTCAGTGTAATAGTTAATAGTGTGTCTGTTCTTCTTCTTCTCTCTGTACCGCTGCTACCTTAAGCAACTGAAATGAATGTGCTTTAAATGATGGGATATAAACATGTCAAACAGTGGCTTTGGGATTCTGTGTGTCATTATCTCTGGGTGACATAGATGTGGAGTTTCAGCAGTTAATTGTGCTCGACTCTCTCCGACCACACCCTTTTCCCCATGACTTTAAAAAGAGAAACCGTGCATCTCTGAGAAAAAAAAAGTTGTAAAATCTGCTATGAATATATAAGGAAGAGCCGGGGGTGGAAAGGGAGCGGCTCGCCTCAGGTTCATTGTGTAATACCACACCGAGAAGTCTTGCTAAAGTACCTGTTCCTTCTAAATCGGATTGGATTTCGGTCTCCGTCCCGCGTGGTCACTGGTCCGACGCGTTTCGCTTAGGCCATGTTACTCTCATGTGGGTTTTCCTACTGCGGATGTACCCACCTGCCCAGGTCGGACAGTCCCATGTTACTCTTACTGGTCATGCCCTGTGGCAAGTCCCTCCCATTCCAGGGCCAGGATAAAAACTTCCCATATATCTTCCCATGATAAACTTCCCAATATTTTTCCATGATGTTCCTGTGGCAAACAAAAAAACCAAAATGCCCCTCTTGAGACAGCTGCACAAAACTAATTCCTGTCAACTCACTTTGCCATAATCTTATCCGACTACTGGAAAACCTAGAATAAGATCCAATTCCAACCATTCAAAAAGACCACGCCAGGCAAAATGTGTGAAATCTCAATTTGAATGTCCCCTTTTACCATGGTGCCCAGGCTCAGCCTGTAATTGCATTTATGTACCCTTATGGCTTAAGGAAGCATGAAAGAGTGAACTTTTCATTAACGAGAAACCACTGGGGAGAGGGTATATAGCAACGAAATAAACACATCCTTGTTTTGGTTTAGTGTGGAAAACGGTTACAACGTTATTGCCATGTTTTTTTCAACACAATCTGTTGCAGGGGGTGAAGTTTTGTGGGAATTCAGGTGACTGCAATATTGTACTCTCTGTTTGAATGTAAAAACTGAATAAATATTGATGTAAAAAAAAAAAAAAAAAAAAAAGAGAAAACAAAAAACAACCTTTGGAACTGCCTGCATGCATTCATGATTAACAGGCCCGCCCATCTCTCTCACTCTGTTTTGTATGCAGCAAAAAAACAAAAAAATATATATATATATAGAGAGAGAGCGAGAGAGAGATGGGTGGGGTTTGAAAATTGGTATACCTTGTTTGCTGTGCTGAACCGTTTTTCACGTTTTACATTGCCACTGCATCTTTCCCCTGGGGTCTGCCTTGCTCTCATACTCGAGGTCTTTTCCTTTTTTGTTAGTTTATTTTCTAATATGGAAAATAAACATGTAAATGTCTGTTGTATGTAAAGTACCTATTTTTGTATGTTAATAAAATTACCAATAACAACTGAAAAAGTGTAAGTCCCTGTGTGTAAGCAGCAGTACAAGGTTGTGATCGTGTTTTTTTTGTGAGGACAAGCCCCGCTACCACTCCCCATGGCACTGAGAAACACGTACCGCGTGAAGCTTCACTGCGAAAGCCGTTTGACAGACAGCCTGAAGTCATAAATGAAGAATTTCAGGTTTTTTTTTTACATACTGTCATTTATCGGCGTGTGATTCATTAAAATAGCGGAGACCCATTGGCTGGTGAAAACTTGGGAGTCGTTCTCTTCTGAAGTAGACTCAATTCCACCCTTTAAAGACCACAGGGCTGTAATGAATACAACCTGTAATTAGAGCGCGGCTCTGAGAGAATAGCATCTGAGGTCGTGTTTATGGAGCACGCGTTTAAAAAGACAGGACTGCTGATGAGCCTGGAAAATGTTTACAGTACCCATAGTGGATATGCCAACTAAGGACTCCTTTGGCAACCCTGCACTTGTTTTCATTTGTTTGCTCAGCCTATAAGGAAAGGGCGACTCTCGAGTTATTGAAAGCAAAAACGTGTGCTTTTCCGACTAACGAACTTGTTGTCATTTGAATATGTAAAACCCGATAACCATTTGAAAATGAAAAGGAAGATGTTTTCTTGGATGTATTGAGTGCACATCCAGTCACTGCCCAGACTGAAGTCTGCCCTGAGAGCAATCATTTAAATGAAAGAGCGAAAATAAAATAAATAAAGAATGTATGTAAACAAAGACATTAATAATTGAAGATAATTTTTTTAAATGGGTTTTTGCAGGAGCAGGTTGCCTGGAACTGAAAGAGAACCGTTCACACCTACATGCCGTGACGATTCTTGATAAACCAGATTAACATCTGCTGAAAAGGAAGATGTTTTGTTGGATGTATTGAGTCCATATCCAGTCACTGCCCAGACTGAAGTCTGCCCTGAGAGCAATCATTTAAATGAAAGCGAAAATAAAATAAATAAAGAATGTATGTAAACAAAGAAATTAATAATTGAAGATAATTTTTTTAAATGGGTTTTTGCAGGAGCAGGTTGCCTGGAACTGAAAGAGAACTGTTCACACCTACATGCCGTGACGATTCTTGATAAACCAGAAACTTATTGAATGGCTGTTCAGTACAGTTAGCAGTTTGAAGTAGTTTGAAATCCCAAGTTCGCACCGATTGAAAGGAACACACCTAGCCGGTTGGGAAGTATTTCCAGTACCACTGCACCTCTGGTACTACAGAATTGTAACTGTAGAAGTGTGGAATACATTGACTTTGCAAACTCACTTAAAAAGGGCATTTCTAAAACTGTGCCTTAAGACAATCTGAAGCCAAGTTACACACCTGGATTTTTTCCACAGAAGCAATCAAAGTGCTTTCGCAAGAATACAATAGCGGTGTTCCATTTGAGACTTCAGCCCATAATCCTGAGGTATAAATCATGTTACATAAGCCCTATATAAACAGGTTACACCTTACTCGCATATTATTGGATATAAAATCAAGAATCAAGTGTCCTCGTGGTTACTGTATCCTTCTGGGTGAAATCGCAAGAGTTTTCAATCAAGTAATCCCATTTTATCTATCCTGGAACACAGTCAAACTTAACTGGAGGCGTCCCTGTACTCACAGCACTTTCACATATAACATCAGGACTTGAGCGTACCTCCATTGGGGCTCAGAATGTGGATACTGGTGCTGATGTGAACCTAGTAAATCATATGCATGCAAATTCAGACCGTTCAAAGGAATTTGCATATTTGCATGTTGGGAACTACAGTTCCATATGGAAACCACATTTTGTATCTCTTCGGCAGCAAATGGATAGCATTTTAACATTTGGATTATTGTGCAACCAAGGGAAATCTTCACTTTTTTTTAATGGCCTATACTTCTATATTTTTTTATACTGCAAAGTGCAACAAATGACCTATTAATTATAAGAATGCAGTTGATGTAAAGGCATTTACAAAAAAAGCAAGAAAACCTAAGAATGAGGAAATGATGTTTCTAACCTTGGAGTGCAGACATGTCTTGTGTGTGATGATATCTAAACCAACCTCTTAGCAATTTTCCCATGGGTCCTTGACAATGATCATGGTATCTGACGTTGAATGTGAAACATTCAAGGCTGTAAAAAGCTTTCATTCTCCACAGAGTGCCAGAAAATTCTTAGTTTATTTTGGTATGCAATTCTTTAGCTCAATACCATTATCTAAACAAGTCACATTTGAAGATAATCCTCAAGAGCCGTTATCAATTTAGTGACATCAACATTATGTTTTTGAAAGCACACAATGCACCCTCGATAAACTGGGTACATTGAGAGGGTGGCGTTCTAGAAAAACAAGAGCCTTGTTGACTGTTCTGAAGTATGTTATAAGGTCATTGAAAAGTTTGTGTTAGAAATAAAATACCCTATTTTAGTGATGGTACCTGTCGGTGGGTGCTACTGCTTAAATATTATTGCATTTGGCTTGTGTGTTCTGTTTCTTATCCATTCACCTCAGCGCAAATAAAAAGGTGAATCACCCAAGATATGTGGGGGGAAAAAAGCTAAAAGGAAACATCACTATGGCACTGACGTAAGGAACACAGTCACCAGTCTACAAGTCTTTACAAGTACTTACAAGCGTTATACACGAAAGGTGTAGCCAAGGTAAAGGTTGAAGAGCCGGGGGGGCGGGGGGCATTCACAGCACTGTACCCTTCTGTACCAGGGTGCGTGCCTAACAGCACCCTGCAGAGTAAGCGCACAGCTACTCTCTTTCAGTAAGCGACCAGAGCAGGTTTTGTTTTTAATCTTAAAGACAAAGCAACTTGCTTCCCAATGGCAGCATAACAGGCAGGCACAGTGCTGTCTAATTGTGGCTTTCTCAGAACATCAAACGAGCTACTGCTATAGGGTAGAATAACACAAACACATTCGGTGCCGCTGTAGTCATCAGATGACACATACACGTAGCTGTGTTTTTACACAAACTGCCACGAGAGTTCCCGTAGAAGTAAACATTGTCCCTGAATTGTGAAGGATTGATTATTGGCTAAACTGCAATATCATTTAATGGAGGAAGCCAATAGAGACACTCGAATTTTACACATGACTAAGCACGACATTGTGCATTGGTAGCAGTGTAGGGTAGTGTGAAACTGCAAGGTTAAGCTGGCTCAGGGCAAGGGCATCTCCAAAGAAACCAAATGCAATTACATATTATTACTGGCAGCCCAGCATCTCGTTCTTCAGTGTTAGTGTCCCACCACAGCACCAGGTTACAGCTTCAAACAAGAAGTCCATGCAGGAGCTGTTTTTTGAGGATAAATATGGCAGAGTAAACCAATACTCTGCAACAACAGTCTAGAGTATTACCATGCTCTGTTGACAGTAGTGCTCAGTGAACCTTTTAGTACTGTAAGTGCTTACTTCCTCAGAAAAGTCTGGAGTTACTTCCCTGCTTATCTGTGTCTGACTCATCTCCTCTTCACATGGATTATTAAAAATGAATTATTTATCTCCTCCTCTTGGTGCGTGATTGATTTTATTTTTGATAATTGCAGAATCAGAAATGCCGGTTCCTGTTTTTAGGTTCAGAATTCATTCCTCCTGTAGCTATGATACTTCTGGACCATAAGCACTGTGAACTGCTGTCAACTGCATTGTCTCATGAGTCCTTGGCTTGCTTGTCTCTGTCCTAAAATAGAGACAGTTTCAATGACAAAACTGTGAGGCATAAGAGTGGCTCAGTTTTTCAGTCCATGTTTTTAAAGTTCAGCTCCAGAGGGCAGTTTTTGCTGTAATGCTGTTGTGAGCATAATGCCACACATCACAACATGGCAGGGTATCGGATAAGAAATTATCAACAGATAATTCACAGTATATTATTCATTCCTGTACCTCAGGTGTATAAGAATGACATCACCACTCTGTGTTCTACAGTTACTAGGCGCTGGAGCCATTTTGTGACAATGAGCGAAGCCACTGAAGTCAATAATAGGGTGGAGCTACCGTGGAGTGTCAATCACTTGACTCCTACAAACCAATCAAATGGCTTTGGTCTCTAGAGGGAAACAATAAACTTCAACAGTTTCACTGAGAGTCACAGATCCCACACGATAGCTCCACCTATTTTTAGTTACACAAATGCTCACGCCCTCTTCCCTATCAGTTTGGTTGGGCGGGAGGGCGACACTGAACATTCCATACCTATTCCTCAGATGGCAGAGCTGGTCTTAGAACAGCACAGGACATGACATGCCGTGAGCAATTAGAGAAAAATGCAGCCTGTGAACTGCTCCTCTGTTATCATGTCCCTGTGTGAATAAACCATAAAATGATGTACCTGCATGTGAGCCTTGGCTCCCAAGAAGATGTGGGTGGGGTTTATGGATATGGAGTAGGAGTATCGCACTTGATTCTTAGGTGTTTACTCAGATGGACTGCCTTCGAGTTAAGAGATTAAGAGGAAGGTTGTGCGTGTGTGTGTGTGTGTGTGTGTGTGTGTGTGTGTGTTTTGTTAATTGATGAGAGAGAGAGCGAGAGACAGAGAGAATGAGAGATACGTTTTTTTTCTCCTGCTATTTATTTCCAGTCGCTTACAACCCTAGCTGGAGTCTCATTCACTGTCTGTCTGCAGGGCTATTCCTGTGACGACTTCATTCACAACGGTATTCCGACCTCTGTCACAGATATACAGCCGTAGCTGAGCTCTGACATGCAACCTCTTATTCAACAGACAAATACTCAGTTATACTGCAGTATTGGATTTATGTAAAATCACATAGCAGTCATTCTCAAATTCAAGTGTTTTATATGTTTTATCTATGGCTGATTTTAAACACCCCATGTAAATCATTGTAAACATGTAAATGCTTTTTGTAAATAAGCTATTGTACCCAAATTTATTTTATGATTTAAAAAGAAAAACATGTTTTATATGTTCTGTGTATTGTATTGTTTCATATTGACACAGCGCTGGATGCTATCTTGGCCAGGTCTCTCTTGAAAAAGAGATTTTCAATCACAATGAGACTTCCTGGTTAAATAAAGGTGAATAAATAAAAACGGGAAATTCTGACATGATTACTGTATCTTATGGGTGAAAGCACAATGAGACAATGGTCCGATGAAATTCTATATGGCTTGGCGCAGTTTCTGGCAATGGCGGTGTCCATACATTTGCTTGCTGGTTGCTCTGTACAATACAATACACTCACTCTCAAACAATATCAGCAAATATTTCCTGTGTGAACACAAGAGACCTCCTTAAAAGGGCTTTGCATCATGGGACACCCTGCCAGCCATCTATTGTCTTTTGCATAAATAATACATGGGTAAAATTCATCCTTTGATTGAAAAATGATCTATAAATACATCAGAGAATAATATGATTATATGTTTTAGATTCATGAAGTTTAGACTGAGGTTTTATAAATACAAACTGTTTAATTGTGTGGCATGATAAAAATCTTCATCCAGGCACTTTTAGTATAAAAACCTTTATTTAGACTGGCAATCTGCCTGTCTTAATGCATTTAAGGCGAATACAGTTCTTTATTTGATTTAACTCCAAGAGCACCTGGCTATCTCAAGCTGTGTAACTACCTTACTTGATTAAAAACAGAATACATGTCATAATACCCGTTTACCATATTCTAAACCTCTAGCAATCAGAGGTTAACTAACTCCTCATAGGAATAAATTGTGGAACTTTCTATATTCTTTCCGGTGATGCACCCATTGTATATTTCTCATTATACACTTAATTGTACATTATTAGACATTAGAGAAACTGATGAAGTCTGCAGGCTCTATAAACGAGACGGCAACATACGGCACACGTCTTTGTATATCATACTTATGCTTTTTCCCGCGTTTCCTATCAGTCAAGCTAACGCACACCGATCAATTTGTAGTGTCTCCACTCTGCATTTATTGTCTCTTTCTGAACTACTCCCTCGAGCTGCTTCTATGTAAAATGGATCGATGACTCCTGTAACCTGCTGTCTGAATGTGCATTACTCATCGTGATCACTGAAAGAAAAACTCATTTTCAAGTGGAATCTCCCAACACAAATGGCTCAGTAGTTTTTGGGAAGACAGTACAGTGCTGGAAAAAAAAAAACTGTCCACAGCTGAAAGCCTTTGTGGCTTCCTGGGAGTAGTGTGACATCACTGTTTCCTTATTGCACAGCACTTATTCTAAGTGCATCCCATAGGGTTCCCACTGTCAGATTGTTTCTTCGCTCATGTTTGGACACACAGTACTGGGACTGTAAAATATAATATTATAACCTCATTGAAACGGATAATTAAAAATACCTGTATCTGTATCAGCACACCCTTGGGAAACACAGATATAGTTTTCCATATATGAAAATACAATATCTTGAAATTTTTGTTTTACCATTTTTTATGGTAGGCTAATATTTTTTTTAGCGTTTAACAACACATACTGATGATATCAATCAAACTGTACAATATATTATCATTTGTATTGATACATGCATTTAATAATATATATAAATATATATAGGGAAGAGCGATAGGAAGGGTGTTTATCTAGAACCACTTCATATGTTCAAAGGTTACTAGTCCAATTGACCATTTCCTAATGGGTACAGTGATGTGTAAGAGACTTTTCACTCATAGTGAAACAGAGTAGGTAGGTAAATTAATATATAACAGGTCACCATTATCATTCACAGATACCATAATCCATGATGAGCTATACCAATCAGTACCCCTTCAGTCTCATATACGTCTAGTTTTATATAGCTTATTTATATTAGCTATAGGAAATTATAAGTTAGCGATAATGCTAAGTTGATGTTACAGCTAACAAATGACCAGATTCAACCTAAAATAAGTAAGCTATGCTTGAATCTTGTATGTCGCCATTTTTACAAACTCAGACGGTTGTTGACAGTTGCGCAGCGCTCACGTAGAGCAGTGATTCAAAAATCCACTCAGTGATCACACTGAGCATTCTCACTGTGAGTGCTCAGTTACTTAACGCGCCCACAGTGTGTTCAGGGGGTTCTTGTTTTGAAATGCAGCCAGGTTGGGTAGGGCACACAACGGTTCACAGGGCTGGAGCGGCTCTGTTCAGCCGGCACACGCTGACACAAAAGGAGAAAACTGTATACAAAGGAAAATAAACAAACCAAGCAAAAAATATAAAAACTGTGGTGGCCAGCCTCCTGTGGTAACAGCTGAACAAAAACAACCAAAAAACAGTGTCATAATCAGCCGGTAGTGTATCTTTAATTCACCGTTGACACTCAAATAGTCTGGGCTGAATACAATCTAAACAGTTCCACACAAAGACACAAAATTCTCATTCAGTGTGCAGTTTCAGTGTCAGATGTATAGCTTTGCTACACATGGTGGCCTTTTTCATTTCAGGTGCCCAGTGGAGCTGATAACTCAAGTTTAACATACAAAAGGATGTCAGGCTATCACACAGAACAGGATATTCAAGCATATTCATGAAATATATATATTTTAATAATAACATGATCTCAATTTACTACAGATACACCCCAGTCTGTGGTGGATTTCAGCAGCACAGGAGCATTTTAGGCCCATGCTTGTCTGGGGTTCCTTGAACCTGTCACGTGCAATTCTACCTGGTATGGAGTTCTTCTATATTAAGGTAAATAATAATAATAATAACAACAAAGTATAAGCATATTAAACATCTAATCAATTCTACCTGGTATGGAGTACAACAAAGCACTTCTATATGAAGATAAATAATAATCATAATAAAGTATAAGCATAATAAACATTTTAATAATTGAACTGCAATTTCATGATCTCACAGGAATTCACAGAGAAGGGCGAGAAGCTCGCCACAGCCAAAGTGTAGCACTCACCTGTGTAAGGGTTAGCAAAGGGTCACGCCTCTGCATTGCACACAGTTTAAGCCCTCCCACCAAAAGCTAACCTTAGTTAGCTTACTGTAAATCTTTATCCAGATATGATTGCTCTGCTCTTGTTGAACTGGGGTTTCCCGAAATGAATAATCACCCTGGGTGTTGGCTCAGGTAGAGTTTGTGAACACAGGATGTAAGGCAACTGACAGGGAGTGCACTGCTTGAGGCATGAACCTGCTAGCGGGGATTGGGCCAGGACAGGAAGTGGTGCATTCAAGAGCAAACTCATTAACGCGTGACCGTGGATTTATTTTGAAAGTGTTGCTTTGTCTGACAAAAGGCATGACTGCCAGAGGGGACAGTGACCTCACTGATGTGGTGAAGCTTGTGCCTTTTTATGTCATATGACTTCAGCTGAAGTTCTATTGTTTTTGTTTATAAGGGAGTAAGACACCGTGCATGCAAACCAATACTCACAATGCCTACATACATTTGGGATCGTGAGATTTTGCTCAACTGAGACATTCTTTGCTCCTGCAGCCAGACTATTAATGGAAACCTCAAACTCGGTGTTTTATCTTTATTAGTACACGATTCGTGACAACACTGCAGAATACGGAGTTTTTTCCAGTAGCAAGTACATTTAACAAGCAACCCCCCACCCAGTCTATACCTACCCATGCAAAATAAACATGTGAAATGATTGTGTCATACTATAAATATCTGCTACTAAATATTAAATAAATAAAAATATTGGTTTTAAGCATAGAGATGTCCCTTTCAAAATTCAGCTGTCATTTTTTGTCTTGGACAATCTGTTTGAGAAATACACTCAATTATTACCCAACATCGAATGTCCACGCGCAACACCCATATACTGTACCTGCAGCTCTGAAGTATTTCACATGATTCCGGTAACTGTTTTATCAGATAGAGGACAGTATATCCTTTTCAACGGTGTTTATAATATTTTCTGGGATGCTTTGACCAATAATTTGCAAGCCAGTGTAACAGAATATTTAATCTACTCAATGTACTATGAAGCAAACCACTACAGAAAACGCATTCGCTGATGGGAGTTTTTCTTCCATGATATGAAAAACATATTGCTTATAATTTGCGGTTCTTCTCGCTGCCTACGTACGTTCGTTTTTCCACTCATATTCCATATATGTTAGATATGGTTGTTTTCGCATTTTGAGTGCATTTCACACACCGTAGTGTAAACATTCATTGCGCAGTCGTGTTTTCTGGTTGATGTACCGACTTTCATTGAAGCTAGAACATTAGGCAACATATCCCTGTTGGTGGAATATTATTTTATTGTAGTCTTATCATACATAACATAGGCTATAGGCTTATCTTCCTTGGCTATACTTATACTTATATACTTATACTAAAATTTTCTTTGGAGTCATTATGAATGGGAACTTTTTTGTTTTATCTACAGAAAAATGCCATCCCAGGGCAAAAGAATACATCATGTAGAGTACAGGGGAAACTGATGTTTTATTGAGGTACAGGAGTGAATGATTAGGCGACATATTTAGATGTGTGTAAAAGTGTTATATCAATGTTTTCATCTTAAACCATCACAAGGGGCAAATGTATATGCTTTACAATGGACAAAACAAATTTTAGTCAGTTTATGACAAGTATTGGATAGGGTTTTGGACCCATAGATATCTACCTCCCGATACTGATGAGAAGATAGTAATTCCCACTGGAAAAGGATGCAAAGGTGAGTTTTATGATCCAAAACATTTGAGCCCTAAGCCAGGTCTCTCTGTTCTGCAGCCTCAAGCCAAATGGCCATGTTTTGATGCAGAGAGAAGACCCACCTCTTCAGACTGCTTCTTTGTTCCCGACCCATCTTCCCACCTTTTGTATTAATTCCAGTCATGGTGTCTTGTGGTTTTAGATAGATTATCTCTGTTCAATGGTTCAAAATAAAGCCCTCTGTGCATTTGACTAAACGACAACAGTGATTGGATGAGAGTTGAAATAGAAATCAATTTACTAGCCAGCTGTAGGTAGGCCTACTCATATACTTAGCAATGACAAAAATGAAACTTCTTTATTCCACACTTTCAGTAAAAATGCTGTTTATTTTCATTGACTTCAATTATCCATAAAATGCCTGCATAGAGGCCATCTGATTGATTTACAGTTCAATCGTCAACCAAATATGTGAGGTATGTTCTTTGAATGATTAACAGTTGTTGCTTAGGTAGATGTAAAAGACAATAAATAAATGTTTATTTTTATATATTTAACCATTTTTACTCCTTTGTCTTTTCCAGTTTGCACTCGTACCTCTGTGCCAGGCGCCATGATATGTGGAAACTGTAGCTGAAGCTCATGCAACTCCTCTGATGCACTCACCCGTGAGACAGGCCTGTTCACAATCGCACGATAATGCAGGAGACGAAGCACCGATTACAGGAGATATGCATCGCTCAGTGATGACAGCTGGTGCTGGTAGCCTGTGGGTGCCTGGTATATTATCAGGAGAAACTAACTAACTTCCTCCCATCCTGCACGGGCAGGAAGAGAACAATTGAGTACTACCTCTGGGTCACTGTCAGCTAATGACATAGGCAAGGCTCCTACCTGCTACTACAGTTATCATCTTATTGAAGAGTGCCTTTACCAACAGAACGCCCTGGGAGTCCAGAATAAATGTATGTCTATTCCACTGAAAAAAATGCGAAGCATTATCAGATTATCAGTTATCTTTTGTTTTGACGACTTCGTGTTTCAGCCGTCGCATTTTTTGAAAGGAGAGAAGAAGTTTTTAAAAATGGGGTACAGTTTGAAGAATGAAACAAAACAGCGAGACGCTGTGAAAACACATTGGGCGGTGTAGAAATCGAACTGAATGGCGCACTGTTACAGAGGCCTCTAGAGCGGACGCAGACTCCTTTCGACTCTGGCCTGAAAAGGGCGGGAGAGGTTTAGTGATCTGCGGAAGGCGACTAACCCAATGCCAAATATAAAGCGACCATCAGACAGGGAGACTCTATGTGACAGAGGCTTTTGGTGGCTAAAGCCAGCTCTCTCCACCCACGTGAATGTTAGTGCATACAGGTCTAGCATTTCATTTATCTGCCAGACAGAATGTACCAAGTCCAACATGGAGCCTCAGCATGCGTCACTGAGAGGAAGTAGATGCCTGCTGAAGGCCATCTGGCTGAACCATGAGCGAGTCGCACGCATATGACGTGCTGGATAAGGCTGTTTCAAAAATATCAAATGAATAATAATAGATTACGTTATCTAAATAGAGCAGGCAAAACTCATGGCTTAATATCCTTATCTTCGTTATGAGCCACTGTTGGAAGATTACTGTTGAGGGTGGTGTAGGAGAACCAGAAATCATGTGTTCATCAGAAACAATGTACTCTGTGACAACTACCTAGCCAGAAAACATACAGCGCCCGGTAGCGGCCTGCTTGCAGCCGGCTGTCGGCCCAGCTGTTAGTCCGCTAGTTTTTTGCAAATCATCAGTCGAGCAGTCCGCTAGTGGACAGTTGAGGAAAGGTGGTGGTGGAGATGAGGATTAGCTGTTAAAAGAATGCAAAATACTTGGGGATTTTCCCTGCTGCTAGCAGACCGCTGCCTGTAGGGCAGATTTGCAAAACACTGGCAAACCAACTGTGGGCCAACATTTGCTCGTCTGGGATGTGACATCCACTGTACAATGTAAACTACCGTAAAAGTAAGTAAATGTACTGTAAAAGTATGTTAAATTACATGTAGTCAGTTTCTGTTGTTAGTTTCTGTATTCATGACATAATACAGTCAAGCCGGAAAGTCTGAACACCCCTTTCACCTTTTCCACGTTTTATTACATTACAGACATATTCTGCAATAGATTGAGTTCATTTTTTGGCTCAAAATTCTACACAAAATAGCCCATAATGACAAAGTGAAAACATGTTTTTAGAAATTTTTGCAAATGTATTAAAAATCGAAAACTGAAATCTTTAATTTACATAAGTATTCATACCCTTTGCTTTAACATATTTAATATTTGGTCACATATCTTTTGCATGCTGTTACTTCCTGACGTCTGCGACCCATCAACATCAAAAGACTCTCGATATCTCATTTCCAGGTACTGTTACAAGCGATACTATAAGCTCTCTGCATTTGAATGGATCTCTATGGGAATTGGGGGTGAGACTAGATTCAGCTGTAAATTACACTGGTACAGTATGGAACACATGGCTGGCTAAATGGCTGTTAGTCATCAAGGGTCTGAGCTATCAAACGAGCCCCAAATCATCACTCTGTTGCCAGATATGGAGTAGATGTGGATGGATCACTGCGAGGGTTTTTTCTCCTGACTCATTTTCCCATAGAACTCTATGGGGAAAAAAGTCAGGAGAAACAACCCTTAAAGGGATCCATCCACATCTACTCCATATCTGGCCACAGAGTGATGGTTTGGGGCTCGTTTGATACCTTAGACCCTTGATGACATACAGCCATTTCACCAGTCATGTGTTCCATACTGTACCAGCGTAATTTACAGCTGAATCTAGTCTAAAAAAAAATAGTCCGAGGTGATCAACTAGCGAGGTGTAAAGAAGATTGCGTGTGCTAAAATGGAAAGATACGTTGATTTCTCATTTTTGCAGGTTAGCCTGAATTTGAGTACAAATGGAAAGCAGGTATTACACTAAAAGAGTCAAGACACACAATCGATAAGATGACGGCGGTCATTGTACACTGCGTGTCTAGTAACGCTCAAAACACACACACACACACAAAGAGAATTTGTGAATATAGCTACATGAACAGTAAGAATAAATTCATTTTTAATTATGAAGCAAACCGTGTTACAGAATACAAGAGTAACAAACAAGCAATAAAAACGTTATCAAAATCCCATCATCAGATGAAAATGTGATTTTATGTGACACTAACGGCACAGGTAGTGCTAATAGTATAGGTACGATCGTTTCAGTCCTGACAAACATCTGTAACTCCCAGTAGAAAGTAAGAGACATCCAATGAAACAGTTTGTCTTAAACCACCAGCTTGTTCAGTGTAGCAGTAATCTAAAATAACAGGATATATTTCACTTGCAACATTGATGCCAGTCTTTTCACCGTTTTCTTACAGTTTAACCACTCCAAACACGCACAATCTCTCGTTTAAATATGGCTGTTTGCGGCTGGAGTAATTTACATAATGACTCTTAGTTGATCACCTGCAAACTGAAATGTTGGCACTTGCAAATACTTTGGCTGCGCCCGCAAAATAACACACCTTATTTGGGATCTTAATAAATCGACCCCAGTATGTATGCGTTTACAGATGTAGGCGAATGATTCTGTATTGTGCGAGAAAGACAAACAGTGAAAATGTGGATGGAAAACAGAAACGCACTTCCTCCACTGTGTGTACAAAGCAAAAAGATGATGTCATAGTATTACAATGTTGTGTGTCATTTCAGAGGTGTCATAAGAATAACACGGTATCATATCCTTTCAATCGTTCCTCGTAGGCAACTCAAGACACTGAATCATAGTAGTTGTTTGCAGAACTATGCAGTATATGTCAGTGTTAAGAAACTGCAGTATTAGCTATTAAAACACATTGTGGTGACATTTTTAAATACGTTAAAAACACTTATTCTTGATTTTTTTTTTACAATACTGGTTGAGTGTCACAGCTAAATTAATTTTGGAATAAAGCTAGTTTAAATAGATATCACAATTTTACATTCAAAATGGGGATGTGTATGTTTATATATCCATATATTTAAAAAAAAATACTGAATAAGATTTATTTTTACAACATTTTGTAATTGCTGAACAAAAATGGTAATATTTATATAATTTCATTACTGTTTTAGCAATTAAGAAAAGATGTGGAATTTAGTGTAATTTTAGTGTAATCCTGCTTAGTTCAGGATTATGTTGTTTTAACACATCATTTAAGTAATTAAAAATTTTCAGTATTGGCAAACATTTGTGGCCCAAGAATAGTGACTCAAGTCTCGGTTAATTTCTTTCCCCTTTACTGGGAGTGCTCCTAGACACAGCCATGCTTCACACACGTGCGAGAGATAACGCTGCATCGTAAATACCAGAAAGAAGTCTCAGTTAGTGAGACACACAATTGATGAATGTGAGTCATTAATTAGCCAAAGGTATCATCAGAATAATGTTCAACTTCCACCTTCTGTATTATTTTTAATACAGTATTGATTGAGTCTATTTTAGTCTAGAAAGTAGGGCTGTGATGATTTTAAAACACTTCACATTGGCGTTCTCCTCCACGATTGCATGTCTCAGTATAAGAGGGTACTGATATCTGTAGAACAGCCAACACCACTAATAAATGGACCACTTGGACCACAGCAGAGACCATGTACAGCAGTCCAGATCACAGCAGCCTCATGCTCACACTCCGCTAGCCTATTCAGTGAAGATAGGTATCTGTGTGTGCAGGCAGACGGACATTTGTTATCCTCAGTATCACAGCCTGATTCATATCTTCCCTGATTGGGGGCCTTAGCCCCACCCCTGACGGTATGTGATTGATTGAGGGACTCAGTGATCTATAGCTCTCAACAGGGCTATATGTCATCAGGTTCTGCAAATCACCATGGTGCCCATGGAACCCAGCCTGGAACACTGGCATGCAGAATGCTCAGTTTTTAGAAGCCACATGAAGGAGGGTGCATTTCCTATTTTCTGACTTTACAAAACTGACTGACTTACAGTTTCAGTCTCTAGGAATGCAGAAGTGTGATATCACAGAGAAGGCACAGAAGGCCCGTACACGTGCATAGTCAATACGTAAACATTTAGCAGAACAAACCAACAATTAATATTGTGAACTAATACTAATTGATGAATGTCCATTTTAGGCTTTTAACAGAGCAGTTTACGATTTGTGTCCTCGTTTTTAGTCTTGGGAAAGATTGTGCATCTCAAATGTGGATTTAGTGGTATTGACAGGAACTAATGTACTACAAGATGTTCAGCAATAGATGCCATGTACCCACATTTGTAGAAGGGTGTAGCCTGCATAAAAAGTACCATAAATCTTCAGAAACCCATTCTGACAGGAACTCCAGGGCAGATACATGACAGTATTAAAGATAAAATGAAAGGTAAAATTGTTATTATAGCCAGTGTAATCATGTGTGGATATCGCAGTACACCCATATTGCCACCTTTGAAAAATATCTAATTCACTTAAGTAGCCCTGTGTTTTCTTACATGGTCTGAAAGCCAGAATTTGTTACAGCTTGAAGCTGGAACGATAAAAATATCAATTATTAAACAAATTCTCCCTCCGTTTTTTTTGCAATATGACTCACTGTCATATGATATTACAAAATGTAAAGCCCTATCATTGCTGCACTGTTTATTAATGGGAGGAGCGTGTCAGTGTTTGAATGAAAACATTCCTCCCTTCAAAACTCCACAATGTGCACGTCTAGTTTCTGCGCTGCCACCTTCTGGCCTGGCTGGGAACTGTTTGGAGAACGAGAGAACAGTCTGAGAGCCAGGGAAGGGTTGGGCTGAGTAGGCTATAAAGTGAAAGAGAGGCCACCCAAACCCCCACAACTTCAATTGGTTCTGGAAATTAACTGAAATATGTACGTAATGTTCTATGACGATGTTTCAATCAATGACATTTCAAATAATTTTCCACATTCACTGAAATTAACTGCATTTGACACCCGACCCTGGTATATATTATGTTTTATAAACCTTTATTTTACAGGAGTGGACAGTCTGTCCCCTTGTCTATTTTTCACTTTATTCAGACAGGTAGAAAGGAGAGAGGGTTATAGGTAGTGATGGGATCACAGTAAAGAAAGTGTCATGGTGGGGAATAGATCCCCTGGGGCATTCATATATGGGTGGCGAGTCAGCTGCCTTATTGACTCCACCACATGGTCACCCGTATGAACATTTATTGATACAAAACTAAATGAAGACTCCCAGGCCAAAAGACTAGTTGGTTCTCCATACAAGTTGCTGGAGCCAGGCCTAGCTGTGAAATACCTGACCAAGTCTGGGTTGAGGTCCCTGGGAGTTATATGGAAGAAGAAAAAAACTATCCTAAACTTTGTAACGAGTGCCAGATGCGACAGGTGGGGATCACTACAGAGTAGAGACCAATAATCGGAGGATCTCCTTAACAAGATAAGAGAAAAGGGTAAAAGAAAACATGACTCCTACTCTCAATACAAGATAGCGTCTAAAACGGAGTAGAAAACATGGGAAAGAAATTAAAGCAACCCGAGAAAAAAGCGAACTGGCTAGTAGGTCAGAGAGGAATAGAAAAGAGAATTCACCTCTGACTCACTATAAGAGGGGAGTAAAGGAGGTGAATAGAACAACGAAGGGCAAACAATAGCGACCCAAAACATGGGCGAAAGACCTCGTAGAAAATAAATAGAGAAGTAGAATCTCTTACTCTCAATATAAAAGAGCAACTGAGAGAGAAACTACGAAATGCGGTAGAAAGGAAAAACTGTCTCAAAGAAAACAGAGGAAACGAGTAGAACACAACGTAATTCTAAGTAGGCTACTAGGTAACTTCTAAAGGCAAAGTTCAGCGTTACTCCAACAATACAATGGCGTAAGGAGGCCACCTTTTCCTATACCGGCTTTGTGTCAAATACCAGACAACATGGAAGCACAGAGACGGGAAGACGCAGCGTTTAAATAACCGTCGGAAAAGCCAAACAGGTGAAATCACTAAGTGAAGGAACCAAAACGAAAACAAAACCCGACACGGACAACGGAGAACAGAAAAGACGTTCTAAAGCACTTAGCGAGAATAAGACACATAAAGGGAAAATAAACCTGCTAGACCATGACAAAACTATGCTGAGATATAACTGAGTCTGGTTTAGTGTACAGTTTAGACAGCTTTGCACTTATATTTAAGGGAAGATGAAACATGTCAGAGACAGACAGTGCTGGGGGATTTAGCGTAGACTGCTCTTCACTGCCATCTACCGATGCAACCAAGATGGGGCACTTTCATACCTACCCTTAGATAAATTCAACAGCGCAAAGATTACAATAAAAAAAATAAAGATTACATTCAGTATTTACTTACCATTTTTATGTGCAATTTTAAAAATGCATGTGATTGCATGTAACGTAGAGTATCACAGTACATTTACGAATCAGTATATGATAGGAAATAGGAGACCTTGTCCTTCAGGGATCAGCAATGTTATGGGGCCATTGTTATTTAATTTGGGATTGGTAGGCAAAAATACAAATTAAAAGGAAAAAAAAATGTGTTAAAATCTCACATGGCACAACTTCTGTTCATTAGGTTTCCCCAGAATTTGAAATGGTGCTGCTTTGCTACCTGGCCACAGTAATTGCCAACAAAAATAATCCCAAAATGGTTGTTAGTGTGGTCTTTGGCAGACGACATATGACAAATGTTCTTCATTTCTGGCCAACATAGGCTGCCAACAGATAGTCATATCTCATTGCGTATATCCAACTGTGTGCCAATGCTGTGGCCAATTTACCACAGGCTAACCACAGTTAACCTTGGATGCAAAACCATGTGTTGGGGAAAATTTATCAAAACCTTTAAAAAGCCAGCATTGCTTGCTAACTGATGACATGCCATTGGGGACATTTTACATTTCTAGAATAACATTGGCTAATGATAGCTTGGCGATTGCAGATTGAAAACAGTAGAAAGAAATGACGAAGACTGTCAGCCCACATTAGGCCTATCAGCCAACAATTGGTCCAACAAGGTCACACGTACAGTGTAATTGTTCTGCTGGCTTCTACAATAATACATATGGATGTGAAGGGGAGGGGGCAGGGAGAACACTGGCAATCAGATGCTGTCTCATATGTTCTTTCCCCTTATTTGGAACACGTGAGATTTATATACTTCCATTGAACGTTTAACTAACGTAATCCAAGAAACACGAAACTACAAATCAACCAATACACCAGGCCATTTATGCCTATATTTTATGCTTGTGTCTTTTTGTCGTAATACATTTTGATCAATGGAATAAACGAACACTCGTATTCTTGTCTAGCTCAAAAATGGCTTCTTTTTGTCACATTACATTATCAACTTTTTTTTCCTCTGGTTGAGGAAGGCCCCTAATGGCACCAGAAAGCTGAAACTGAGCACAATTCACAAGAGCAAATATATCCACTGCTCTAGTCATGACTAGAGAGGTGAGAGCTACTGGACAGGAACTGATTGAGCTTTCAGGTATATCGGATAGCACCTGGAATTAGTGTGTTCACAGACCCTGACCATGTGTAGAAAGAGCTACTATATATAGTTCCCTGTTAATTGAAAACCTGCAGTCCACCTGATATACTATTTCAAGTATATTAATAAAATATACCTTGTGGGGGAACAAAGGAAAGGTTAGACACCAGTATAGCTACAATAATGAACTGTAACTCATTTGAAACAAAGCATGCTTCTAAACTGTGATGCTGTAATAAATATATTGTCGCTAATAAATACAATAATTAAATATTATTCAAAGTCCATATTATGCAGTCTTTCAAAATTAATTTCAAAGAGCACCTGTAATAAAATAAGTGGCTGAAGATCAATTCGTCTCTGTGCCGTTAGAGGAGAGGCAAGACTAGGCTGACAGAACTACCGTTTGAAAGGCGGGGCTTCACACTACGTCAGAAGATGACTACGCCAGTAACTTTGATGTTCTGACTGCAGTCGACAACTATCATGAGATAAAGGAACAAACAGATAATACAGAAGATTTCTGTTGGTGCATAAACATGATAATTATTTATTATTTATCAATTTGGCAGACACATTTATCCAGAGTGTTTCACAAGGCCAAAATTGCAAGATACCTTGAACACACATCATGGGAACAAGACGAACAAAGTTAACAGAGGTGACATCACAGCGATTAGTGAGCAGTTCATGTTTTTTATAGATATTATATTTACATACTTATTTTCACAAAGACCAATTCATATGTACATTCAGAAGTCAATAGATTGAATTACTTTTATTTTTACGAATTAATGAAAAAGATGAAATGCAGCGTATTTATTAATCATAACAGAGGGCTTCAAAACGAATAACACATGCCTGCAATAACTTATTGAGAGGCATCTGACCTATACATATTTTCCCCCATTTTAATTCTAACGTTCCTCGAGTCTAGCGCTTCATGATGTTAGTGATTCTGGACGGACATATCATAAGTATGGGCAACAGTGCCACCTATTGGTGTAATGTGTTACACACCTTATACCCCAGTAATTAAATCAATGAGTGAAATTACTCTGCGTATGAAACTACCGCTGACATGTTAATTCAGTCATTTTATGCCAGCAAGGAATAGCACAGTGTTCTGCTGGGGTAGGGATCATGTACAATTGTCTTGTCTTAAAAGTACTTCTGAAAAATGTTCTCCTCTCATACTGTCCAGCTGGAACACAAGCAGATATTCTCTCTGTGAACATAAGAGGACATATCAAAGGTGGACTCTGTAGGGTGGAATGGGTTACTGCGGTTCTCTGCTGCACGGACTGCACAGCTCGGAATGGCACTCCTGCTGGTCTGCGTTCTCCAAATTGTGGGCGGATTGGAACAGCAGTAGACCATTTTACAAACTGACGGGCCTACAAACAGGATTTGGAATACACATTGGGGGGAAATGAAAACATTCATGAAGTGTTTTCCCTGTATTATCATTTTATAATTTCTTACAGTTAAATTTGAACTGACTAAGCTATGAAGGTCTCGTTTATATTAGGGAGTTTTTGACTGTGGGGCTCACGTACCGTGTCCCTTACAGTAGAAGTATCGCCTAACAAAGACGCATCTTCCTCAATGACACAGCTCAAAGGGGTACTTGGTGACCCCGCCGTGCCGCTCGATCACAGACTCAGTCCAGGAGATGATGTCTCCAGTCATGTGACTTCCGCAGGTGCCCAGGTTGTGTATCTCCTGGGTCGTTAGCACGTGCGACCACAGCTGGAGGTCGGACATCTCCCCCGTGAAGGCCTGCGTCGCATCGAAACGGCCGCCCAGGGTGTCCTGCGCAGGAAGGGAAGCTCACGGTCAGTCTTATATAAACAAAGGCAGGAAGGGAGAGGGGGGTTATTGGATTGCTGCAGAAAGGGCATGAGTCAGGCAGCACTGCACCCTGAGTGTGTGGCTGTAGAGCATGCTCCATTTAGTTATAATCCTTCACTGTCCTATTTTATAATTTTTCTAGTTTTTGAAAATGTATCAAAGAGACTTCCAGAAGGAAGGGCTTGCGTGGCGAAATGCATTCATAAAACATGTGCTTAATCTCATTCCAGTTTATATAAGCCTTTCCTTTTGGAAGTCTTTTTGAAGTCATACTGTGATTTGGCTTTAATTGATCATTCCATCCATTTTTGTGAGAAAAAATATGTACATAATTAACTAGTTGGGGCACTGTATTTTTATAGTTGCACAGCAAACATGGTGGTGTACATTTAATACCATAGTGTGTTAAATGTACACCAGCAGTTTTAGATTTACACCAACATTTTTGCTGTGTGCCTATTCACCAAACTCTGTTACCTGGATGGTCAAAGTTTATATTTAAAAATGTTTAAAAAGAAACACATGTTATGGTTATTATAGCATATCTAGCAAATGCTTAATTAATCATTTATCAAAGGTTTAATGTTATATCATTTAAAGGTATGAAATAAGACACAAATAACTGATTGGGTCATATTTATGGGTGTTGGGTTACATATGGCCGTAAAAAAGTTACCTGACATATTGTATGCTATAGGAATCTGCCTATGCATATGGTATTATTCCAAACACAGCTTCTGAATATTTGTGCACCTCTTGGTCTCAGTATGAGCCTTCATATAATCTCTCTAAATTTTTAATATTATTTAGAATTTTTCATGCTGAACTATGTTTGTCTAAAGCACTTTATCGATAATGTTTTTAATAACTTTGTTTTTTACTTTATACAAGCCACATTCAGTGCAACTACATTACCCATGTATCCCTTGCTGAAATGTCATTTCAAACCCCAGTTTACCTGCTCCTGTCCCAGGATGATGACCCCACCAGGCTTGATGTAGTGCCAGGTGGAGAGGTTCTTCCCAGAACCCCTCTTCACCCCATCCTGGTATGCCTCCCACAACCCGCCTCGCGTCGACCACGTCACGCACAGGTGGTGCCATTTCCCATCGCTCAGGGACAGGGGCAGTGATACGGCCTAGAGAAAGGGTGGGGTTGTAGACGGGGCAAGGACAGGACCTATTTAAGTAGCCATCATAGCTGTGTGCCAAGGGGAGATGAAAAGGGTGGACAGCACTGTAGAGGATATTCTGTTCATGCGCAGGGAAAGACCGAAGCAGGAGCTGAGGTATTTTGACAGGAGACTACTTGAGGTCACATGACCTGGACTAACGTACTGGTGTAAGCAGCTTGCATCTGCCCTCATGGCCTTATGATATTAAAAGGGATGATGGGGGGAGCAAGAGCAACCCCATTCAGGGTGAAACCGGGTCCGCCTGCAGCCAGTGCTCAGTCAGCCAGTAGTTCAGGTTGAGCTATAAGTGTTCCCAATCCTTATTGGATAAGAATGTCAAGGCAAGGCTGGCTGTCAAATGCTGAGAGACTGAAGGGCACCTGTGACTCATAGCTCACTTCCACATCACAATGTAGGTGTGACAGTTTCTGTGTGTGAGGGGAGATTTTGTGTGTACCTGTATGTCTGAACAAAGTTTTTGTGTGTACCTGTGAGAGGAGGAGTTTCTGTGTGTACCTGTATGTGTGAGCAGAGTTTCTGTGTGTACCTGTATGTGTGAGCAGAGTTTCTGTGTGTACCTGTATGTGTGAGCAGAGTTTCTGTGTGTACCTGTATGTGTGAGCAGAGTTTCTGTGTGTACCTGTATGTGTGAGCAGAGTTTCTGTGTGTACCTGTATGTGTGAGTGGAATTTCTGTGTGTTCCTGTGAGGGGATGTGTTTCTGTGAGTACCTGTATGTGTGAGCAGAGTTTCTGTATGCTCCTGTATGTATGAGCGGGGTTTGTGTGTGTTACTGTATGCACAATGGGAGTTTCTATGTTTTCCAGTATATGTGAGGGGAGTTTCTGCATGTACCTGTATATGTGAAAAACATTCTCATGGAAGAAAGTCAACACATTTTTTTCGAATGTTATGAATCACAAATACATTTAAAAAATAAAATCCTCTATCTTTTTGGAGTGACTGTAAAACATTTAAGCTGCATTCTGCAGGTGAACATACGTCTACTTAACAAAAACTTTCATAGAACTACAAAATTATTATTAGAAGTACATGCTAAGAGGAATTATTTTTCACTGAAATAACTTATTAATGGTTGTGATGCCTCTTATTGTCTTAGAAACTACTGGAAAAACAGCACATGGCTGTGATGTCAGGGACAGCACAAAATTAAAAGATCAGTCACATCAGTCTCCCTTCTGGGTAACATTTGCTGAGGCTAATTTCACACATTTGTGTTGGAAAAGTGAAATAAAACTATAACACTATAACACACACACACACACACACACACACACACACACACACACACACACACACACACACATTTTAAAGCCATCTACCTACTTTGTCATTGACAAGCAGCTCCATTGGGTTGTTACCCCACTCTATCAACACCAGTTCATTGGCCTGTCCTGGGACAGAGTAAGAGAATGGGGTTCCCAACCCAGGCCCTGAACCCCCTTTAATCCACAAGCAGAGCGTAAGGGCAAAGATTTCATTGAGTAGGGTCCTCTTTACACGCGCGTACATATAGTTAGTACGCATTGGGAACCCTAGCTGAAATGAATCTGCAGCTTTGGGTTTCTTCCAGAAACCTGTGTGTTAAAGAGAAAAAACACAGTTCAAGTCAGTGTTGCTGTGCAGCACAGCAATAAAAAATGCTCAGTTAAATAAACTCTGATATAGTACATTTTTCACTGAAAATGCCGTTTATCCTCATAAACGCTGTTGGGGTTGAATTACCGTAACACTGAAGACTTTACCGTTTATATTGCCTGTTGTACGTAAAACTTCTGGCCTCTCTGATGTGAATGCATTTGTGCTGATACATTGCAGTACATCATCGGGTGAAATATATCTCGTCATATTTAACAAGGTGCAGCTGGTTTGAGCCTAAATTAAATCAACAGATTTAGTCCAGACACAGTTCTAAACCACTGCATATTACCAGAGTCTGCACTCCTGCGGTGCAGCTGACTGAGCACTAAATCCAGCTTGCTGGTGTGCGGTCCGTGGCTTGTGGTCCCATATCCGAGTCTGTGATAGGCCTTCCGAGGGCTTTGGCCGTGCCCGTCTGCTTCGTTGTCGTGGTGATCATCGTAGTGGTGGTCCAGGTAGTGGTTTTCGCGGCGACTGTACTCGTGGTGACGGCCGTGATGATCCCGATCGTGATCGTCACCGCGATGGCCATCGTGGTCGTGGTATTCGTCGTCATGGTGATCACCGTGGTGATCGTCGTGGTGGTCCCCGTTGTCACGGAGAGCAGGGTGATGGCGCAGCTGCTGCTCCAGAGCATTTATCTTTCTGCACAGGAGGTCTCTCAGTGGATTAGAGTAGGAGCTGGAGCTATTCCTCGACTGTAGAGAGAATCAGTCAGATAGTCTGTCAGAGGGAGGATGTAAATGTGAACTGCGTAGTAAAAGGTAATTTGTAATTAAACTGAAATTGCGTACGTATGTTGTCTATTAGCATTGTTATTTTATGCATGCTTTATGTATTACGCCTTGACAATACAAATATTGTTTTTGTCATGCCAATAACGCAGTGGAGAGAGAGAAAGACAGCAAGAGCCATCGGTGCCATTTCATCAGATAGTTTTTGAGTTTTAGATGTTAATTATGGCACTTGCCTCTGTATTAAATAAGATGAGGTCAGTAATCTGGTTACTGAAGGAATGCATAGGAGTAATGGAATGCTAAATTAACAGTAGAACGCAACATAATCTGTGCTACATCTAAACTAAATAAACATTAGAACACTATACAACATTAATTATGTTGAGTATTTTTTTCTAGAAACTTTAAACCAAAAAGTATCAAGAAATGAAAGTAAAACAAAGATGCGGAGGAAACAATAACGTTAGATAATGCAATAGAAATAAAGAAACAGTTTGTTCTCCACACTTTCCCCCTCTTTATAAAACCCAAAAAGAGTTGTAGTGAGTGCCAGCAACAAAAAATTAAATAAAATGCTTTTGAAATTCATTAAAGAAATTTCAGTTAAGGTTGAATTCAAGCAAAAAACAAGCAATAGTATGGCTCATTATGTTTATAGACATATTGGATACAATAGAGCAACAATAAATATAATAAGAAATAAGAAACCATGGAGAAAAAGAACCATTTCTACATGCACTTCCTCTTTTGTATCACATGAAGGTACATTGTTATACTTATCATGGGCATATTGACGTAAATGGTTGGTTTCATGAGTATATAAAGAAAATGCATTTGTTCAAATTGTCATTTTGATTTATGATGTAATTGGCAGGTAATTTCCTTACCAGCCAAAAATAAACCAAAAAGATATGGTCATTTTCTCATTATTTGTGCTTCAGACGCCAAATATCACAATATCACAAATTCACAGAAATGAAAGACGCTATCAAAAGAGATATTTTATAACCTGCTGTGACTATCCACGATGCACAGATATACACACTTAAGGACATTAGGCAAACTAGTGGTAGGCTTGTATAGGTTTCAGAATAGATTGTTGTATTTCCAGGCCTTAAGCACGATATGGATTTTTCTCATGATATATTGCTCCCGCTTCTGTTTTACCTCAATAGTAGTGGAATAGTATTTTGTAACATCAAACAATGCCTTGAAGATAAAACAGGAAGCACAGCACACAAGCAAATGTTGCAAGAAAAACACAACCGAGTAAGAAAGAAATACTTCACATCAAATGCATGAGACATATTTCCAATACATCAAACAGACTTTTGTTTTAAGAAGAATGAAAGATAAAGTAGAATATATAAAAGCAAAAAACGAAATATTTTTCAGGAGAGAAAATATGTCAGCAACTGGTGGTTTCAATCCCGAACCCGCTGTGCAAGTAGATGAATTTAAAATGAGATTATTACCCTGCAACGACATATGTAGTGCTAAAACCTAAATGTTTATCTTATAGAGATGTCGTTTGTGCAAGGTATGTATGTAATCTCTGGTGTCTTTTTGAATATAAATGTGGCATCAATGTCCAATTACTACACTACATAGCCAAAGGTATATGGACACCTGCTCATCCAACATCTCATTCCAGAATAATGGGCATTAATATGGAGTTGGCTCCTCCCTTTTCTGCTATAACAGCCTCCACTCTCTTGGGAAGGCTTTCCGCTAGATGTTGGAACATTGCTGCATGGATTTACTTCCGATCAGCCAGAAGAGCATTAGTGAGGTCGGGCACTGATGGCGGGTGATTAAGCTAGGCTCACAGTCGGCTTTCCAATTGATCACAAAGGTGTTCGATGGGGTTGAGGTCAGGGCTCTGTGCAGACCATTCAAGTTCTTCGACACTGATCTCAACAAATAATTTCTGTACGGACCTCACTTTGTGTACGGGGGCATTGTCATTCTGAAACAGGAAAGGGCCTTCCCAAAACTGTTGCCACAAAGTCGGAAGCACAGAATCGTGGAGAATGTCATTGTATACTGCACCGTTAACATTTGCCTTCACTAGAACTAAGGGGCCTAGCCTGAACCATGAAAAACAGCCCCAGACCAAGGGGTGTCCAGACACTTTTGGCCATATTTATGTACAAGCGAGCTCAGATACGCTCCCAGTTGCCGGCTCGGGAGAGTGAAGACAACTTGCGTTTTTTCAAAACATGCAGTGTCAGCCAGCTGCTTATTTTCACACTGCAGCCAAAAGCAGCAAGGTTATCTAACTTTGTTTAAAAAAGCCAACATATTCTATAAATTCTGTTCTGGAAAATTCTGTCTTTCAGTGGGAAAACACTATTGACTGTGCATTCGCTCATGATGTACACGAAGTACATGAACAATAGGAGGTTTTCTAGATAACTGCATTCAAATAAAATGAAGTAGAAAGAAGAATAAAAGCCTACCCTTAGGTGTAAGAACACGCTTTAAGCCTGTTTCTACCTTTCTACCCCTCTCCTGTTTCTCTGCAAATCCGGCTTTGCGTGGCCCAGATGTATACCCTGATTAATGGTCCGTCAGCAGAGATCACACTAATTAACAGTGATCTTGATTAGCGCTGTAGACTGTTTTGACAGACTGTTCTGACAGCCTCCCATTGCATAGGCATCCTTCATCATTTCAACAGCATGAGTCAGATATTTCACGCTGTTAAAATAATGACTTTACCGTCATTGTAAATGTGTTTAGAGGTCTTGTTTGTTTCTGCTGTTCTTATACCTAATATCAAAAAAAATAATAGTATTTTTTACTGTATCTCACATTCAACAAAGGTCAGATAAAGTCAGGTTGCACAAACGCACACACATTCAGAAACATAAATATCCAAACACCCTTTGTTACTTACAGAATTTAAGATTTCTTTTACAGATGAGAAGCCCAACAAATTGCCACACCTTCCCCTTTCGCAAAAAAAAATATATTACCATATATTGAAAAATATACTGTAATATTCTAACAATTTATTTGAATATATGGTGGTTCTCCAAGTAATTTTTTGATATAATATTTCATTAAATTCATTCTGTTTTCTATATTCATGGATCCAATTGAGACCAAAACAGTAATAGCTATATTTTGCTATATAGTTGTACACATTATTAAATACATTTCTACATGCAAACGACAAGATATTATATAATGCAGAAATTACCTGAAAGCTGTCACAAATAAAAACAAATAAAAAATGCCAATATATTGAATCTCCACATATGGAAATAAAAAAAAGACATTTCGTTTAATAAGGGTCAACCATGCAAGGACTTTGATTTCTGAATCAAGCGGTAGAGCACTGCTGACAAGAAAAAGTTAAAACGAGTTAACTTCCTGTCACAGGGAGCCATTTTAGACACTGTTCAATTGTCAGTGAGAAGATACGCACACAAAGAAATGTGACACAGGAAATAATTAATCAGATAAATAATGTCACACTAGTCTCGCAATCAGAGGATTTGCCACAGAGCAGATGTCCAGAATTAGTTTTTCAATGATCAGTGGCACATTGACAGAACCACTGAGGGGGTGTAAATTAATGTAAAAGCAGCAGGTAGCCCTGTTCATCTGGTGAGAGGCACGAGTTCCTGTGTGAGCATCCCATATGAGACAGTTACAGCTGGAGAAGAAATTAGACAGAACACTGTGTGATGCATTTCAGGCTGCCACATAAATAGCACCACTCCCAGAGAAAAGCTTTCGTCACAGCGGATGCATTTACATACACTTATACACCACATGCTGCCCAAATATTTTCACAGTAATTTCCCTCAAAATTGTAAATGCCCAATTGTATTTGTAGGCCCATCTTATTGCTGCAACACCTTACATCAACTGGGGAGAGTGCAGACAAGCTCACATTTCCTCCAAAGCACATTGTGCCAGCCTTTGCTTCTTCGCAGTCTGCAGTCCTCTGGCTGAGCTGCACAGCAACTATCGCAGCTGGAGCAGACCGCCGATTCCAAATTAAACAGGGGAGTCGCTCTTACACCATGAGATGGGGAGTACCCCACCCATAAATGTAGTTTTTAGTAGGGATGCTAGGGACATGTCCCTACCAATGTTACGGAAACAAGAATTGTCCCTACCAAAAATTGCAGAGTGAAAACTGTAGTTATAGGCGTAGTATAATTCAAAAACTCATCGCGGTCTTCCGAAAGTGCAGAACTGGTTGACAGCTGCATCAATAACCGATTAGCAAGCTATCCTATTATCTGCCATAGCCAATCAACAACCTGGACTACTAATTATCTTTTTTTCTACCTCAGCTAACGTTAGCTTTAGTAATCTGTTCTGGGATGTAGATTAAACTACCGTTATGCTACCTTACGAGACAGATCTGATTGCACAACTGTGACATCTTGAAATATATTGAATAATTGTACAGGTTGTATATTGAATGTTGAAATGAGTATCAGTATTATGATATACAGTATAGAATCAATCTTGATCTTATTTACATTATTAGCTACATTAACTACTTGAATCAATCTCTTATTTATTATATTATTACATTAACTACTACTGTCAGATATTTTCATGATTAATACAGTTGTCAGTTGACGAAGACAGCAACCTCTTTCCCACCTTTAAGGTAAAATTCTGAATGTAGCCGCTTACTACTATTTATTAATGATGTATATATGTTTGTGATGCATATGGTAAATATGGATGCATGCTTACAATGTTTAAGTGTTACTTTATTGGTCATAATGCGATCGAGCGCGCAAACTTTAGTTAGCTAACGTTAGCTAGCTAACTAACAACTCTAATGACGTTATCTAGCACAACTGCTAACGTTAGTCATAACACAATCAAATTTGTTTTCAATTTGTATGCAGCAAGTGCACATGTAGGCCAAATGCATAATAAGTTGAGGTTAATTTAAAAAAACAGTCATTGGAATCATCTGATGTTCTCTTTGTAGCCCAAAAACCTACTCCCCTGACCTGACCCACTGAATGCTTCTGTCCCTGGGCGAAACTGTGGCTAATACACCCTCTGTGGTTGGAGGATTCAATTCAAGATTATTCAAGAGCGTTCTTCCTGTTTTGCCCCTTTTACCCATCCTGGCTTCTTCTCTCTCCCACAGCTGCTTCCTGTTTCCTGTCTCCACACCCTCTGCACTCACCTGCAGGTTCTCCAGCCGCTCCTTCAGGGCCTGCAGCGTTCGGCCCACCTGCTCGGGGGCGGAGAGTCCGCTGTGGTTTTCCCAGCCTCCCGGTGTCCCCTTCCCTCTGTGGTGCAGGCCGGAGCGAAGACCCACCAGGGGGTAGTGGGGGTCTGCGTGGCGGCCAGGATCGGGATGGGGGGGGTGCAGAGGAGGCGGGTGGTGGGCGTGGTGCTGGCCGCGGCGGTGGTTGTGCCCGCCCGCGCTCCTCCCGAAGCCCTCACAGAGGGTCAGCCTGGCGGTGAGCTCCCTGATAGTCTCTCGCTGGTCCAGAATAGTCTCCCTCTGCTGGACCAGGGTTTCGCGGAGGTGCAAAATGGTGGTTTTGACCTCGTCCGTCAGCCCCCGCCAGCGATGACCTGTGGGGCTCCCGCCACTGCTAGGCCTGTGATGTCCGTGATCGTCAGTCTCATGTCCAGAGAAGCAGTCTGGGTCCGCACTGGCTGGGATGGGGGTGCAGACCATTCTGGGGTGCGGTCCATAGTCATATTCCATTCCTAGTAAGCGAGAGGCAGCCCCTAAAGATATGAGACTAGAAAAGAGGAGAGGGGGGAGGAGCTGACGAAGAGGAACTCCCTGGGGGATCCGATTCCTCCTGTCTTTCATGAGCGCTGAGGATGAAAGTGTTACAGGGGAAATAGATGGCACAGAGGCTTTGGCAGCTATTGATCGTGGGTATTGAGAGAACGGCTCCTCTCCCATTTGTGCCATGAGTGTAAGTCACAGATGAAACGATGGACGGATGAAATAATGCATTCTTTTTCTAACATATGTTCTGACATTCCTTTTTGCATTCCTTACTTCTGAAAAGGCTCTTTCGTGTGACAGACATGTGTTTGTTGAGTAAGCGGCATTGCTGCGAAATCAGACACTTCCCTTCCCATCGCAGTTACTTTTCTCCTCTCTGGCTGCTGTTCTCAAAGACTGGGGGCTCCTGATGGGCCGCCATTGCGGCTCTGGATTTTAGCAGCCGGTGTATTCACGGTGTATTAGGTCTGGGTGGAGCTCTCTGGGGAAGAACAAAAAAAATAACAAGAGCAAAAGAACAATAAAGTTCCATTCATAAAAAGACGTCGCAACCAAAAGTGAAGTGAAAGATAATGAACAATACTCACAAACAGTGCTCAGAGTGGCCGGTTCTTAAAACCTGTAGTGATTTCCCTGAATGAACATGCTGAAAGGGGTGATGTAATGGGAAGACACTCTATGCGCCGATGATTGAGGAGCTGAGAACGAGAAGCGCAGCGGTAATTTATTGTTAACGGAATTAGCCCTGTCCAGTCAGCGAAACAGTCAACACTTTCACAAGGTAAGTGCCATTGAGTGAGCTGCTCCCTGAAGCAAGTGGTGCCCACTGAAACAGCTGAAAGCCTCTAGGGGACGTTAATGAGATTAGAATCCTAAGTGAAATGAGCCATGGCTGCTTGTGCTGCTCACATTGTGCCTCAAAATCAATACCCCCCACCTCCACCTCCAATACCATTATTGAGGATATGCATCATCATGTGAAGGAGGCATCCATAGCATGCCGTAAACCCGGGAACCACATGATTAATCAATACAGCGTGGCGATGGAATGGTTTACCATGAGGGGGCGCATGGGGGGCGATTAAGGACGTTCAAAAGCTGACTGTGCGTCACCTGACCCTAAGAGAGCTGAACATGAGCTTAAGTGAGAAATACTAGTGTGATTTGAGCTTCAACAGTAAACTTGTCACATCAGCATTTATCTGCAGGCAGACAGTGGATGTTATTCGAAGCAAACAAATGTAAATTCAAACCTTCAAATCCAAAGATTTACACCCAAAATCAAATTGAACATGTTGACCTATTTCTTAACCCTTGTAGGTTATCCTTTAAAAGAAGTAGGACAAAGACGTCACTGACTAACAGAACAAGGCAACAGCTCACTTGGCCAACATCCAGCAAATTTGGAATCAGGTGTTGGGCTTCGGCCAACTACGGTCACAGTCAGAGTCACTGTATAGCTGAAGACAAGGTTACAGAGGACAGTAAACTCCTTACCATTCACTCTGTTAACCGTTTGCCAGAATCACAAAGACATTCACATTGGCAATTACTATGACACATAAAATAGATACAGCTGTTACATTATCTGTAGGTTTATGGTGTCAAGTCCATAGTATCAATGCACTTGAATACTATGTGCATTCAATCTTTTCAGTGTGCTCATGTGTGTAATTACTGTGTGAGTACTGATAAATAAAGTGCAAAATTTGGGTGATTAAGTTAACTTAAGTTAAGTAAAATAAATGTCTGCTTTTTAATGGATTTAATTTATAATATATAATATGCTATAATAATTTTAGCATATTTACAACATATTTAAATCTCTTTCAAAATAGATTTTAAAATAAATACATTTAAAAATTTAAATTATATATAAATTATTGACGGACGTAAATGTTAGTGAGAAAATAAATATTTACTTAAAATTTCATATATTCTGTGCAAAATAAATATTTAAGAACAAATTTAATTAAAATCTACAATCTGTTTTACAGGAAATATATATTTAGTGTCATCGTTCGTGGGTTATTGTTTCCTTTTCCGTGGTGGTTCTCGTCCTGTTTTCCCGATTGAGAATCTATCGGATTTTTTTCACGTTCCGGTCTGGGGTTTTGCTTCCCCTTACTCGTTATTCATTTCACCTGTGCGGGGTATTTAAGTTCCTCACTTTCTCACTCCCCGGTTCCGCTTCTTTGTCATTCCTTAATACATTGAGCCAGGTATAGCCAGGTAAAAGCGACATTGTGATATTAAACTAGTTTTATGTTCACGAGGGACTTGCTTTTAGCTTTATCTTTCAGGTATAGGAGTATTTCCTCCTGTTATTGTGCTATTTTTCTCCGTGCTGTTCTCTTTGAGACTGTTTTTTCTTTGGTGGTTTTGTTTTTGTTTTCATCTTCTACCGGCCATCTTAGTGTTACGTGCCGAAGGTGTGCTTCTCTTTTCTAGGTTCTTGTATTGCTCTAGTATCGAGCTCAGGAGACTTCATTTTGTGTTCTCACCCGTTATATTCGAGTTCGCCCTATTTTCCTGGGTAGATTTCATTTAGCTGATTAGCTACTAGGAATTATTTTCTACGTATTCATAGTTATTATTCCCTTAGTGGTCCTCACTTTTGTGGGTGACTTGTTCTGATCTCACTTAACTTTGCATTTGATTCACCGCTACTAAACCCATCACATTTAGTTCATGGACAAATATTCTAATTTAGTCTTCAATCTGGTTACTAAAATTAAATATATAGAAATGGCCATGAATGAGATTGTTTGCTTTAAGGGAAAAAATTTTTTATGTCAGGTATGGTATTTTATTTATAATGGACAACAACAAATACTTTTCAGCACCATTGTAAATGTCTCTTCAATCTACAGTGGGATTACAGCCCACTTTTGGGTTAAACAGGATTTGAAAGGTACATGGCAAGGCAGAGAAAGGACCATTGTTTCAGCTCAGTGAATTTGCAAGTTAAAGTTGAAAACATGAGAGAGTCTTTCCTGCTTCAATGGCTCACATATTAATTGGATTTTAGGATTAATTAGTTGGTGCGTTGACTTGGCACAGAAAACCATTTCAGGCATTTGTCACACATGCCAAGACTGTAACAAGTGATCAGTGTCTCGGGAGAAAAATCCATTTGAGAGCAAAACATTCCCTTCATTTTGTTTAGCCTTAAAACATCAATCTGCTTGGGCTATAATGAGTGATTGGAAGTGCTGAAAAACTATGAAGTTTAAGAACAGTTGGAAAAAATCTTTCATTGCCAACATTTAAATAGTAGCTATGTACTGACTGTAACTATCTATTAGAAATAATTCTCTAAAACAACCAAATGTGCACATCTCTATGGCCTCTTAACTACACCTTTGGAATTTATCTCATGCACAAGCTTTTCTATAAACCCAACTTAGATTGCGCTGCACTCAAAATGAGGCACTCTGAAATAAATGAAGTGACCACTTTTATCTTTTATTTTACTGTACTGCCTCACCATCTGGCTCTTGTTTCTTAAGAGTGGGTAGACGTTGGCAAACGGTAGTACACTACATTTCCACTCACTGATCCTGTAGTCCTGAAACATATACTACATAACAATTTTACATAACCTGAGAAAAGTAAATAGTGCTCTGTTAACCAGACGTGCAACTCGCCTGAACCTTTACACATTTACATATGTATGGCATTTCATTGTTAAAAGAAATTATAATTATTCATTATCATTATATTTGCCTTTGCAATGCTGTTCTTTGTATTTTAGTAGAACTGACTGACTGCTTGAAATTAAGAGATATGGTATTTATGCGATCGTGGCATTTTCTCTCCACTGAAAAAGCCTCCAGATATTATTCCCAGGAAAAAGAGAAAATTTCTCTCCAAATATGGAACCCTACACATGCAATAAACAAAATAGCACAATTATTATTCGGGTAAAATATATATATATATAATCAATAGATTAAAGTATAAATTCATATACTTATTGGTACACAGTGTTCCAGACAAGTAGAAACAAGTATAGGATGGATATTGCTGTGTGCCCGCTGTTTCTGTATCATATACTTTAGACTGCATACTGTGTCAGTCACCTTGCCAATGCTTGCATGTTTTAGCATGAATGTCGTCTGATGGTTGCATGCAGCAAGGTGCAGCCCTGTTGCTTGAACCGGCCCAAACCACAACTTGCTAACTGTGTTTCAGTATTCCTTCAGATGACTCACACAGTACCTTCCCCCTCTCCACACATTGTAAGGATGCCTCTGTGTCCCAACAAAGTCACAAAGCCACAATGTTTTCAGAGATTTATACTGCCTAATAATTCATTTGAAACCTTTTTTTTTAATAATTAGCAATGTGCAAAGTAACATATTTCATTTAGAATGCTTCCCATGTTCAACAAATCTACCATTTAACCCAAAACCAGTGGTTTTTCAGTGTAGAGAGACATTTAAGATGTTTTTTCAGTTTTCTAAAAACAATAACACCCTTGTCCTGCATCATAGTGTTGCTATGAACACATGGACATTGGGGTAAATGTCATTTCTTTCACAACCTTTGTGTCTCAACTAATGGTATGCTTACGGCCTACTGTGTTCTCTGTACTGCATGATACCACGGTGGCTTATGGTTTGTTTTTTGAGGCAATCCATTTTTAACATTTAAAGGTAAATAATATAATTGCAGTATAGATTAAATAGCAACTATAAAAAAGGAGATTGATCCTTGAGCAAATTATAGTTTTAGAAAACCATCTTAAAGCTGATTTGTTTTTTAAATACATATCCATTCATATCTAAATACATGTCATATCTAACATTTCTAACACTTGCTCTAACCATAGCTGTTGAGATATTTTGATAGTTTAATCCAAGGAGGCTTGAACTGTTAAAAGAAATGTGCTCGCATTCTGTAAAGTATCCAAGAAAAAAACTTTAGAATCTTAATTTATGAGCACTAAGACAAAAAGGTAATGATTGCCTATATAACGTACAGCTTGTATCATTAAATATGATATACCTATCCATTATGGATGGATATATACCTATCCATTAAAATGATTTGCTGTAAAACATTGACCTGACGACAGAAAGAGTTTGCAGTAAAAGCATTCTCTCCAGGTAAAATGTATGCTGTTGGCCCAGCACCTGATCCTAATCACAATGTGCTTCATTTTTATTTTCTGCTTCCTATGCAGAATTTTTGTACACTTTTGATGCACAACAAGAGCAGGAAGTGTGTGAACTGCACAACAGGAAGTGTACGAACTGCAGAATGTGACACAAGCTGTAACACTAAGACCGGACTGCACAAAGCCCTGAAACGAATGATCAACGCAAGTAGGTCCAATAAAATGTCCCTCACGAGGAATGTTAGACAACTTGTGTGTAAAAGAATACAAAATTATATTCTGACATGGGGGAGTTGCCATTTGTGTTGCTTTGTTCTGAGAATCAGGAGTAAACAGGAGACCCTCAGAACAGCATGTGCTGCCATACTAGAATGCACATGATATCATCGCCTCAGAAAAACCTTTTCATCTGAGCTTCTCCCTTTAAAAGGCCTGTTTATAGGTCTGGACTCAATTAACAACTATTCTTAACTCTTGACATGCAATTAAATACAAAAGGTTGTTTTTTTATACTTATTTCCTTCACAAACATACAGTAGTTTTGTAACTCTCTCACACACACACACGCACACACACACAATCATGAGAAGCATTTAAAACACAAGTAAAATTTTAAAAAGAAAAAGCACAACTCAAGAGAGAGGTTAAACTAAGTAGCTTGCAGTAGCACTACTACTGTAGAGCCTACAGGTAACACGAAAATGCGAAACGTGCTTAAATGAACTTGGCTTGATTACAGTGGTGAGATCTTAATGTTTATCATCAACTCTGCAGAAGAAAACTTACAAAAAGTAAAATGTTCGTATTCCTACCTGTGTGGAAGCTGCAGAAGTCAGGCTTGTTAGACCATCGCACAGATCAGATTGTCAGAGATTTACTTCCAGGAGACCATTTTAACTGACAAGCTTATTATCTCTCTCTCTCTCTCTCTCTCTCTCTCTCTCTCAATGTCCACATGAACTCCCACACTAAGCAGAACTGACCCCTTTTTGAACTTTTCTCTTTGTCTGTAACCTTGGCCCTTGCATATAAGTTAGCATTGTAGCTTTTGATCCTGACAAATTAATTTGCAGTAATTTCATTAATGGGCACACACATCTTATGATGTTGCCAAAGTACACTATTGAAACAGGTTATTCAATGTTAAGGGCAAAGAACAATGTGACTAGACTGAATTGTGCTCATAATGAGATAATTGGCCTAATTATTTTTCTCTCTCTTGCATCGAGCACACACAGCCAATCCACACTGCAGAGCAGGAAGGTGGCTCTACTCTGTAGCCTACTGAGGAGAGGGTATATTGATAAACAGAAGGGGTGAAAGAAGAAAGCCCAGGTGTTACTGGGCTGTACTGACACAGGAGAGGGATTAAACAGATCTTTCTGCTGGTCATCTGTCATTTTCTGTGACAGACTGCTATTCTCCTCAAGGCGAAAGCAGGAAATATGCTGTAGATTCACTCTTCTTCTCTGTACAGTACACCAATGCAGTAAAATGTTCAGTTTAAATCAGCCTGGGGGATAAAAATGTACTCTGTCAGTGTAAAATATAGAGTAGATGAGAGTAGATTTAACTCTAAGCATGTTGTATTATATCGTATTTTAAAATGGACAGCACTGCGCGTCACTCTGCGTTGCTAATTTGTCTGCTCTCGACTGTGTGCTCGCGCACGTCTGTAAGCTGCACTGTGACTTTGGGACAGTGCTCCTCTGACACGCGTGATGTCATCCTGCTGCTTCTTTTCACCCCACAGTCCAGCAGTTAAGCTCGCGCAGACATCGAGCCAAATTAGGTCGTTCTCATGTGCAGACTGTGCGTGTCTACTTGACTAGAGGAGGTCATCGGTGTACGATGAGACACAGCCGACAGAGATCCCTCCCTCCCGTGCAATGCTAATTATTTGCCACCCTGCAGGACTGCTGGCGGCCAGTGGCCACTGACATTGACACAGTGTGGATTAAATACCCAACCGCTCACTAGAACAGTGCCTGAACAGGATGAGCCACCTAGAAGCCCACAGGCATTTTTCTTCATAACTGAGATGCATATAATTGTACAGTTTACCAAACAATATTCATACCCCTAATGGTCCACTAATGAACAACTGAAAAAGATGCGGGATGTCTATAATTTGATTTCATCTGCCAGTAGAGCGCAAAAATGCTGTGTAAATAGGCATAAATAACCACAGACATATAGTAATCACACTCAATCATATCATGTTGTCAGATTATGAGATTGAAGTGCCACTAAAGAGAGAAAGAGAGAGAAAGAGAAAGAGAGAGAGAGAGAGAAAGAGAGAGAGCACACAATTCAATGTAGTCGACAATATAAAAGCAGCATCCAATCACAGTCCCCGCATTCTGATCAGTGAGTGAAAAGTATATGAAGCAAAAAGCCTTTTTTCCGCCTGTTATCTGGATTTTGAGTCAGTTGAACATGGGCGTTCACCAGCCTATAACTGTCTAGGAAGACTTTTCAACAGTGTTAAGGTGTGACAGTCCTGGGGCATACTACAGATTTGAGGTGAAGGGGAATAATTCAGAGCTGTTCAACTCGTACGGACTGGAATCACTCCAGGCTGTATAGTGCACTGGCACTCATGTTTAAATAAATCTAGTTAAATTTCTACATTTTGGCTGCTACATCTACCCATAAACGATCTTACAAGCTAGCTAGTTAGCACTGTAAGATCATTTGCTAGCTTGCTACAAATTTCACTTTTGCGCATCATGGAGGTGAAGATAGAATCCACAGTAGAGAAGGAGGCACATAACCCATTAAAATACATACACATCTTTGGTTTTGAGAGAAAAACTTGCTTCCCTCAGACTTTTAGAATTTCTCCTTTTTTAAAGGAGATAATTTACTACACAGAAATGCATAGCCAATTATGTGGTCAGATATTCGTGTGTGTACAGTAAGAAAATTTATTTGTTTAATTAAACCATTTTTGGTCTGGGATTTATTTACAATCTGTAGGCTGCGTTCAGCTGTGTGTTGGTGAACCAAACTTAAAGTGAACACTGTCACTCAGCACATATGCAAACTCCTGCCCAGGGTCTGCTTTGGGAAAATACAGCTGATGCCAACCTCCTAGAGGACCAGCTCTAGTCCACACTAGTCCGTTTTTCTTCTAGCATTTGTAAGGATTTGTTTTAAGATAGTGAAGGGATAAAGGTCAGCCAAAGCACTCTGCCAAATTAGAAACAAACCCCAAGCTTGGCTAAATATTTTGGCAGGCATGTGAATGAGGTGAAGGAGCTAAATGGCAGTGGTCAGAAGTCCTGTGTAATCAGGGCAGCACCAAGCACCGGTGCACAAGGCAGGGACATATGCAGGCTCTGAATATCCACCCAGAGGAGATGGGGGTGAAGTATAGAGGTAATAATGGCTGAATAAGAAATTAGTTTATCCTGAATTCCACCCACGGCAATAACAAGCCTCCCTCTCATCCCCAGAACAAGGAAAAATGAACACGGTGATCATGAATAAGAACTACACTCCACTGCTCACAGCTATGTAATACAAAACTATTTACACATATGATTTTATCTAGAGAGGATTCAAATGACATAAAGAAAACATATATCATATTAGTAATCAAAGCTAAACATATGCAGCAGGGATGTATGATATACAGTATATTTCCTAAGGATTACCACCTGTATTATGACTTGAGTTAACAAGTGCCAACACCCGACAATGGTACGCCCCGGAGAGATAGCTGTACAGACAGAACAGTGCCAAGCCGAGTTCAGAGGAACAAACGTGTGCATAACAGATGAGACCAGCATCCTGAAGCGTAAGCATTGTAGAGAGATGGATTCCCCCAGGGTTTGTGAGTATGGTAGCGCCCGCTAGGAAGGAGAGTCCAGAACAGCGAGGACAGAGGGCCAAAGAAGGCACAGGCTTCAGGGACAGGGTGGGTAGAGTGGTACTGGGAGCTTGGGGCCAAAGCAGGGAAAATGAAGATGAGAGCTGTAACAATGCAATCTGTACAGCGCGGAACATGGGCTAGTACACAATGCGGCACACGGTGGTGCATGCACCTATATAGGCAGGTGCGGGCTGATGAAATAACCAATACAAAACTGTGAAAATCCAGAAACAAAATGGGGCTTCATCTGAATAACCATAATGGAGAAATATGAGTGTCTTCCTGGTGAAATAAGACTCATTTTGGGTCAAAACATTGTCAATCCATACATTAAGGGTCTGATTTACTGATAGCTTTAGCATGTGCAAAACCTTTTAGCACATGTAAAACCAATAAAATCGCCAATGATTGGCCATAGTATTTGTTTTGCACTAATTATTGGTTCTGTTATTAGTTTTTTATGCGTCAAAAGGTTTTGCACAGGGTAAAGCTCTGAGTAAATCAGGCCCTAAACGTATAATATTGGTCGCATAATAATCGGATAGGTCAAAAGAAAAATCTACTTAGCCTAGAAACAGGTCACCACATAAAGAAGGCTCATTGTGTGCCTGTGTGCACAAGCTTTGCTGATATTAGCATTTAATAAGGCCTGTAGTTTTACCAATTACTTGGAATGGTGTGACCAGAAAGTGGAAGACGCAGTGGAATACGGATGTTGGGTTTAGTGGCGCATAGCTGTGTGCTGCAACTGCATAGGAGTACCTTGCTAACTTCAGCATTAGTGTAGCAGGTCAGTGGTGTGATGTCTGCTTATAATAAGTGACTTTTTGGCAAATTTGGGAGGTTTTTAAGAAAAATGTCCATGGAGATGGCTAGTTAAAAAAGCTTCTCACATGTCAATAGAATTTTCTCCGCAACCTGCTAAGCCCATTAATCCAGCAGGTCAACCTCCAAGACACTTTTTTTTCTGGTAGTGTTGCCATTATCTAAGCACGTTTTTTAAGGTGAGGCTATTGGCAGAACTGGCTCAAATCGAAGTTTTTGAGAGGTTACGCTGAGCTGGGGTGATTTAAATGAAACTGTTTAACATAATGACCCTGGCAGTGCAAATCAGTGGAATTTTAGGCACTTTTTTGCAGGCCACAGCAGAATTGACCCATAACAGACTGAAACACGCCTCTTTTGGAAGCCTTTCCTTGATGTACACGTGGGCTTTCAAGTAATTTCAAGTAATCTTTTTTAACTCCCAAACTTGACAAAGCCATTCTGTGAGAGAAAACTAAGAGGAAATGGCTTTATTTATAAGGTTGGCAGGAATGTGAATAGTTCTCCAGGGTATTAGCATCCCACCCAGGATTCAAAGATTTCGCTCTAATCACAAGTTAAACACTCATAACTGTTGCACACCACTGTAGCCAACAGGAACCAATCCCTTGGAATTGTACACCTCAACGCAGATGTGGTACTCAGCTCCACTCATTCATGCAAAAGTAGAAGATATCAGAGAGGCGGTAATACGCGTGTACATTATCATAGCTGTAGATAAAGCTGCAGTATAATTTTGCAGGACAGTTTTTAATATAGTGCCTTTAATTGGCTGGTTTGCTATAGCTGTTTCGGAAAGGTCTTGAAAGCAAAACTCTCTGAACTTTCTGAACGGTAGGGGATTCACAGTCTGCTGATACTCCAGTATAATATTTGCAGTTGTTCACAAGGCAAGCAGCATGTCTCGCTCAGACGAGGTCAACAAGATGACTGAAAATATCTACAAGGTAAATTTGTGAGACTAATTTCATGGAGCATTTCTGTAATTGCAACAGATGAGGATGATGGTTATAATTAATATTATTATTAATATTATTAATATTATAATTATTATTATAAGTAGTTGTAGAGTACTTTATTATTAACTCATATTTTCAGATAGTAAGATAATAGTACAATTATACCCCTCTTAGTCATAACAAAAACAAAGGCAATACCATTTTTTAATAGTAGTATTAACATGCTTATACAGTGCTGAGTAGAAGAACTCAACCTATGAATTTCTCTATCTATATAATTTTTTCAGGGGATCCTGGACCAGTTCAACCCCAGTTTAAAGAATTTTGTCACATCAGGGAAGTTGTATGAAAAAGCCCTGACAGGTGAGGCCACGCGTGCTTGAAACAATTAGTAACATATGTGCAGTCGCATTTACCCTTCTGTCTGCATCCCTAACTGTTCCATTTCCCTCTCATCCCATCCCCAGGAGTTATGGTGGCAGCCAAGGGGTACTTTGATGCTATGGTGAAGCTGGGAGAACTGGCCAGTGACAGCCAGGGGTCCAAAGAGTTAGGTGAGTACAGCAGTGATAAAGTGTATGAAGAGTGAATGTTCCCAGAAGGAATTCTGAACCATTCTTCCTTAGAGGATTGTTTTTTTTTACTCTTGCGCTCATACACACAGAGCATATCTAAGGTCCTTCCCACACGTCTCCGTTTCTCCAAGGCAATGTGACTGAACGATCAACACGTACGGGAAACACTTATTTAAACTAAAGTTATTGCTGCTAAAGAATGTTTTACCAGTTACTGAAGCTAGGAGGCATTTATGTCTTCTTACAGGGATATTACATGTTGGATGTTTTTTTGTTGAGTAGATTATGGGGAAATTGTACATTTTTGTGTGATGTGATATAGCACAATAAGACATTTTTTTTTACAACTTTTCCAATCTAGACTAGGACATGATCAAATATATTTTAGATTCAAAATGTGCCAAAACGGGGGGGGGGGGCACTGTATACAGTAAATAGAGAGAGCAAGAGGGTGAGAGTGGGGCCATTGTTGTGAGATTAACAACCGCATGACTTTATAGTGTTGGTGAAACAGTGAGGGAAGGAGAATTCCAAAGGGCAAGTACTGTATCATGCACATGAAAAATCAAATTTTATCCCTCAGCAAGCTTACAGTAAGCAGTACACCATGGAGAGCAGCCCGATCTAATCCCATTAATGCTAACCAATTTACAGTTTTCGTAAACACATATTAGTCTAATTACCCTTTCTGTTTACACCATCCAGGGAAGAGTATGTGTCACTCTACACTATACTGCTATACACATTACAATGCGCTACAACATTTAGCAACACACATTTAGAGTGGGGTTTATATTGCATACTGAGCAAATGTGCTAATGTGCTGCTACTGTTCCAGAGAAATGCTCAAACCTCTGGGAATGGATTACCTCAGGCCAAATAAAAATTAATTATGGAGCTTCTGGGTGACTCGGTTGCTAAGGCACTGCTGTAGTGTTTGATTGGGCCCCATAGGCTAGTGTTGACTCTGGACTGTGCCTATGGCACTGCCTGCTGTGGCTGTCAGCCATTCAAGGTGCTGCATAATGATGCAATGTGCAATGGGAGCCACAGGAATGAGAGGGGCCTCCCGAGGCAGGATTTTCCTTTTCCACCAACAACAAACTGTCGTCAACAGGGCACCCTCGATCTGCCTGCCCAAGCAACATACGTGCTTTCACAAGTATCTCTACCTCAATGGTTGTGTAAAGCCCAAGTGGTGGATTGCAGAGGAGAAAATAAGCAGTGGCTTAGCCTTAGCATATGATTTGGAGGGGAGTGCACGCGCACTCCGGACATTGGCTGCTCAGCAATGAGAAAAACACACAGAAATTAGGCTTTCCAAAATGAAAGGACATATGCGTAAAGTTTAATACAAAAAAAAAAAGAGCAAAAATAAATTATCGTAAAACTGATTTTCTGTTTGTGTTTATGACGTTGTAGTCTGAAGTGAATCTGAATAAACCAGATAATTCAACAATGCAACAATAACCAATTTAATCATTTTTGTTCAGACAACTATTAAACATTCATATATATATAAGTATATTATTTGACAGTGTCTTTTTGTAAGTCGATTTTAATACATACCGGGGTGTCAGACTGGAAGTTTGTTGAGGAATGTGTGCTTACTACATCTAAATATATAAAAATATCAGCTACACTTAAATATTTACAAATGATTTCCTCATTTCAGGTGACACATTGTTTCAAATGGCTGAAATACACAGGCAGATTCAAGTGGAATTGGAGGACTTGGTAGGTGTCGGTACTATGTTTCACTGTATCTATTTATGCTTGTACTCTGTCTGTATACATTGGTACCACTGTCACCACTGAAGTGTATTGTTTATAGTAAAACTACTTTAAAATACTAATACTTGATTTGCTATATTTATAAGAAAGTGAATGCACATTGCCTTGCATTTTTTATCACTAGCACAGCAGAATATTTTGCGGTGCAGCAGGCTCACCTGGAGAACGGAAATAAGAAAGAAAAAGGGAAAATAATTTGTACTTCCCTTGTTTGGCAAGCAAAGGCTGCTGTTGACTTAGACCAGACCTTATCTTCGCTCCACAGAACAAGATTAGTTTGGCCACTGCTGCCAACTTCACTTATTTTCTTGGCTGCCTCTTTCTTACAAATTGCGCCAAACAAACGTTCCTATCGTTTCACATATAATCAATGAACAATAATAGCTGCTTTCCTAAGATCAAAACAACCCGCCAACATTTGGATATGCAACATGGACGTGCGACAGTTCTGTGATCAAGAAACAACACGGGACTAGGGGTGCTCAAATACGGCCCTGCAGCTAGTAGACCTGCTGGTTTCCATTATGTCCCTCTAAACAGAGACTGATTTAGACCTGGGACGTGAATGCGCTCTGGCCAATCGGTGGCACTGATCAATAAATGAACTATGAGCCAAATTTGAGCATTCCTGGGCTACGATGATGCACCCTCTGCCAAATCGGCCATCTGTATTTTGGAAAAGAAACAGTGGCTCTTACCCCCAGCCCCAGCCCCGTGTTGCTGAAATAGTGTTGTGTTCTGTGCAATCGATTCTATTGTCTTTTTCCCCGCACAGTTGAAGCGGTTTCACTCTGAGCTTGATTCTATTGTCTTTTTCCCCGCACAGTTGAAGCGGTTTCACTCTGAGCTTGATTCTATTGTCTTTTTCCCCGCACAGTTGAAGCGGTTTCACTCTGAGCTTGATTCTATTGTCTTTTTCCCCGCACAGTTGAAGCGGTTTCACTCTGAACTTGATTCTATTGTCTTTTTCCCCGCACAGTTGAAGCAGTTTCACTCTGAGCTTGATTCTATTGTCTTTTTCCCCGCACAGTTGAAGCGGTTTCACTCTGAGCTTGATTCTATTGTCTTTTTCCCCGCACAGTTGAAGCGGTTTCACTCTGAGCTTGATTCTATTGTCTTTTTCCCCGCACAGTTGAAGCGGTTTCACTCTGAGCTTGATTCTATTGTCTTTTTCCCCGCACAGTTGAAGCGGTTTCACTCTGAGCTTGATTCTATTGTCTTTTTCCCCGCACAGTTGAAGCGGTTTCACTCTGAGCTTAATTCTATTGTCTTTTTCCCCGCACAGTTGAAGCGGTTTCACTCTGAGCTTGATTCTATTGTCTTTTTCCCCGCACAGTTGAAGCGGTTCCACTCTGAGCTTGATTCTATTGTCTTTTTCCCCGCACAGTTGAAGCGGTTCCACTCTGAGCTCCTCTCTCAGCTGGAGCACAAACTGGACCTGGACAATAAGTACCTGACAGTGAGTGCGCTGCAGCCTTTTCAAACAATCACACAATCAAATGTGCTAAACAGACAAAAAAATTGTTATATAAAAAATGAACTATATAAATACATTTTGAGTTTGACACGTCACGCACAGCAGGAGATGAAAACATGAGAAATTTTCTATGATGGAAAGCTTCACCTCCTCTTCCTCCTCTATCTATCTCCTTTCCTCCTAAATCACATGCTTGAAATGGTGATAAACCTGCCTTTCCACGGCTTATCTCTGCCTTAGTCCGCTCTGAAGAAGTACCAGAGTGAACGCAAGACCAGGACGGACTCCATCGAGCACTGTCAGTCACAGCTTAAGAAACTGCGACGGAAGAGCCAGGCCAGCCGCCACCCCAATAAGTATAGTGACCGGGAGATGCAGGTAATGCAGATCAGCAAATATCCCCAAAAGGACAGGAAATGCAATAAATGCAATGCAACTGGGGTGGGTGGGGGGGTTGCAAATCCAATTTCCTGCTAGCTATCTCAGAATGACGAGGAAACACGCCTCTGACTATTGATCAACGTTTTCTCGAAATCTTTTTGATTTGATTGCTCTTCCACATTGCAAATATCCACTTAGTCTGTTTCAATATCAAGACTGTATTATCATATTAATGATTGACTCAGCTGTGATCGTGATAAATCTTTTTTTCATAGAAACTGAAAATGTTAAACTGTGAGCTGTGATTATGGTCGGTGTTAATATTTTTTGTCGCTGTACTGTTTGTTATTCGGAGTGCATAAACGGAACCTGTTTTAAGATACACATTTGAAACAGAACATCATTTTTTGAATTTTTCATTTATAACTCAATTAGTCGGGAGCAGACAATGGGTTTTGGGAAGGGTGTATTCAGGGTAGGATGGTTGATAAAGAGATAGCAGGTTGTTTTGTGATTTTTCTCTTTTAGCAGCACTCCTCTTGAATTTGCTTCCTAGTCTAATCTCTCACATAATAAACTGTATCAGAAAGGTTTTCCCAGCAGGTAGTGCAGTACAGCCCCAATGTGTGTGTGTGTGTGTGTGTGTGTGTGTGTGTGTGTGTGTGTGTGTGTGTGTGTGTGTTTGTGTGTGTGTGTGTGTGTGTGTGTGTGTGTGTGTGTGTGTGTGTGCGCGCGCATGTATTTGTAGGGGGGAAAGTGACCCTGCAATCTCACTCTCCAGCCCACATTAACACAAAGAGCAGTGTTAACACGTGATAGAGTGTCATCCACAATTCACTTTCAGTATGCAATGGTCAAGTAAACTCCCCAGATCCACTAATTTCGCATAAAAGTGGAGAATAACTCTCTCATTCTCACCCACAACAAATTCAAGGAGCCCTGTTGCCAACTGAACAGATGAATTACCATGCACAGCGGATTTGAGCATGCAGTGGACTATCCTTATGAAGAACAGCTTGTAACACCTATTATTCCATTTATATATTATCAGCTAATTTAATGATAATTTTATGGAAGGACAGTTTGAGGACGTACTCAGAAAATAACTATTTTGAACGGTTCAAAATGGCATGTTCAATTGATTTCTATAGTGCCACCCTAGTGGCCAATTGGTGCCATTTTAATATAGGTTCTCTGGGTCATCAGCCTTAATTGTCCTACCAATTTTAGACCTACCAGTTTTCAACCAGTCCAAACAGACGTTATAAGCCTGTAAGCTGACATCTGCCAGATAATAATAATAATAATAATAATAATAATAATAATTAAATTGAAAATAGAAAAAAATCTACACTGGTTCAAGATAATTTTGGGGAGTTGTGAGGAGAGGAATCTTGAGACGATTTCCGTCTTTCTACAACAATTGTTTCAAAAGATATAAAACAGCGTTAGCCACACACTGTAAATATAGTACTCTTGTGAACCTGAAATTGTTTGTGAAGATATGAGAAGATCATTTTTCTATCCACAGGGCTGGTGAGGCTGATATGGTGATTTTATTCAACATGTTTTTATCTTTGACAATGCAGTCTCTGCACATAGTTTTAGGGCACATTTTACATCAATTGTATGAACTCTTGTATTTTGACACATACCTTCTTGGCCAGGTCAGTGTTGTAAAGGACACTTTTGTTCTCAATCGCTCTTACATGATTAAATAAAGGTTAAATAAAAATAAATAAGCACGGTATGCATTTGATAACACTTGGTCCTCCTGGTTGCAGTTTGTGGAGCTGATGAGCCGACAGCAGGGGGAGCTGGATGCTCTGGTGGCGGCGGGTTTCCGCTCGGCTCTGACCGAGGAGAGGAGGAGGTACTGCTTCCTGGTGGACCGACACTGCGCATCCACCAATATCTTCATCAACTACCACGGCAAGGTGGGGCCTAGGCTACTGCTGTATGTGAGAGGCATTTCTGTGCGCGTGTGCAATCTCACAAAGCAGTCATGAGTAATATTTGGATTGTTAACTGCAGAAAACACACTAAGAAGCTCTGAGAAGACTGACCCTTAAGGTCAGTTGTTTTTCGAGGTGCACTCTCGCAAGAAGGTTATACTGGATACGGCGAATGCAAGAACACGAACACTCCCCTGTAATCTACAGAGAGATCAGTAGGGTATTTATGATCTCATGCACACAGGAACATGTGTATGAGCTTGAATATAAACCCATCACTGTATTGATGATCCTTACATTGATAATGAATTTTGGAAATTAATTTGGACAAGATAATTTGACTATCATGCCCAGTGGTCATGAAATTTCCTACTGGAAAAAATTAAAATGACGTATTTCATACCATTGGTCCTTTTTAAACCTTGATTAAAAATGACATTCAGGATGTTTGCACAAGCTTTGAATTGTGCAGACTGTAAATACATGCTTCTTGTGTCTGACTGGCATAATGTCTTTAAACTTTTATTTGCCACATATGAAAATATGTATGTTGTGTTCATTTTTGTATTCTTGTATGCAAAATGCAATGTAATGGTACACAACTGGTTAAATAAAAGTTAACGAATACAATAAACAGTAAAATGCGGTACAGTAAAATAAAAGTTGGATTCACTCCAAAACTGCATTCTCCTTTGCACCCAGGTGAGGGAGCTGTTGTCCCAGAAGTTGTTTTCATGGCAGCAGTCATGCTCACAGCCCTCACGGCTCCCACACCGAGCTCTGCATCTCTTCCGGCACACGGCCCCTCAAGCCGCCGGGGCTGCTGGGATAGCAGAGCTCCTCAGACAGACCAAGCTGGGTACAGCACAGCCATTGGAGCAGGTGAGGGTGGTGGGTGGAGCTTGGTTACGGCACCTGTTCCATTATGATGTATGTCACTTAATGTTTCTGGCAAAGTGCAAGTTGTCACTCGTGTCTGTAGTGCCTGGAGTGCTGTCATTAAGCAAGCATGAGGCATTCAAATGGTTACTGGAGAGGGGTGAAGCTGTGCTTAACATTATGTTTGGTGTTCCCTCTGTCCCCCACCCCCAAAACCTTTGACAGCTCAAATCAACTCGTAATTGAGGTTGCAGAAAATCTGTATTTAAATTGGTGATTTCTATCAACCCATTTTTTTTGTTTTGTTTGAGCAATCAAGCAACTAATTGGCCAATTGCAATTATCTGCACCAGCGGGCAGCTAATTCCCTTTATTTTAATTGTTCTTTGTGTTAGTGTTATTTCCTCTTATTTAACACTTTTGTGCAACAATTACACTGTACATATCAATTTTAGTAACTTGGCCATGTGGATAGCCTTATTCTATAGTCTTGGTACCTATAGCCAAGGCATGTGGAGAGCATAAAAATGATCTGCTCAGCTCATGTACATCATAAAAATATACCGGCTTTCTCACTTGGAGCTGTTTACACTTTGCCCTCAAAGCTTATTTGATTATATGTACAGCAGGACAATTTGCCACTGTAAGTGATATTTTTGTAATTATACAATTCATTTACATTTTTATCTAATTTAACTGTCTAATTTAAATACTCTAATGTGATGCGAAGAAAAACAATGGAGTCACATGTAATACAGTTAAGAGAAAATTGCCTGCTAGTGGGCACAGTTTTATTTCAATTATTTAGCTAAATGGCAGCCTTGTTACGGATGCTAGAACAAATTAAATCAGTTTGAGAGCATTGATCAGCTTAAAGGTCACTGCCTCTATTTCAAGCTTCAACTCAGGATCTTCTCCTGCTTTAAACATATGAACTACTCTATCTTTCAGAGGCTGTCCATCCAGGAAGTCCAACCTCTGCTTAATGGCGACCCCAACCCTCGTACGCAACGTGCTCCGCCGTCCTCCCAGCACGAAGCTTCTATTGCCCACGACAACGCAGGCCCCCAGACCTCCCGCTCCCTTACCAATGAGTCCAATCACATGCCACAGCACACTCCTAGCCACACCTGCACCAGCGCAAGCAGCAGCAGCAACCAGGTCAACACTTCCACCGCATCGAGCCCCTCGCAACACACCCCGCTTCCCACGGCCTGTGCCGCCTCGGGCATCTCCCATAATACACCTGTGCCTACCGCCGTGTCCATTAGTCAGTGTTCCACAGGTTCGTCCCATTCTCCTCAAGGCTCACCTGCGTCTCAGAATAACCCTCACGGCCCTCGTCTATCCCAAGGTGAGCCTCTCTCTAGGGCTCAGATACCGGCGCCCCGCCAGGACGGTTTCAGCAGCGCTCCACCTTCTCACAATCCCCTGCTTATGAAAGCGGCTGAGCTCTATGCCACCTCCACCCTGCCACTGTCCCGGAGGCCCATCATTGAGGCACGGCTGGGGCTTCTGGGTAAGCCAGTTTTTGCGATTTCTCCGTCACTTCCTGTCCTGTGATTTTTGCCCCCAAATGAGCCATGCCGGTTTTTGGATCTTTTGATTTGCTTATGATGCACGCTGCCAAAGGATGCCTGTTTATCCTCGATTCCGGCAGCGAGCTCCTCCTTCGCCCGCCACGTGATGCGGGATAGCCCGAGATGGTCAAAACAAGTCCACCTTTTGCTTTCTGTATCGCGGAGCACGACGTTGCTTGTCTGATGTCATCATGTGTCTGAGCTGATGCCCATCTCCTCTCTGTCCCAGGAGGAACACTGCCCAGAGTGCTGCCCGTCCCCTCTCCCACCCGGGTGCAGGCCCTCTTTCCACACATCCCTGGAGGGGGGGAAAGGGGTGGGGGTGGTTTTGGGGGTACCTGCCTCCTCCACTGCCTTCCTGGGGACACCCTTACGCTCCTGGTCTCTGAGCCCCGAGATGGGTGGCACTACGGGCAGAATGAGAGAACTGGGAGGTATGCATGAGAGCCATGTGGCTGAGAGTCTGGAGTATAATTTTTCACATCCTAATGTCTCTCTTTCACTGTGACAGGAAAGGCTGGTTCCCTTTCTCCTACACTCAGCCCTACCCAGTATCAACAGACAAACAGGAAATCAGGTCTGTCTGAACACTAATGAGGAACAAATCACAACACTTCAGTAAACACAGACGTTACAAAAACATATATGTGCCTGGAATTGCTTCTTCTGTGATTGTGATTGTCTGTGCCCGTTCACCTCTATTCACTCAGCTGGCCCTTGCTTTCCAAGATGAACAGTGCCAGCACTGGGTACCTGGACAAGCTTGGATCTCCGGGAATGTTCCACCTCAGTACAGTGACGGGGGAGAACCGCTCCACCCCTCCACTACGTCTGAGCCATTGCCGCCCCCGCCCCAACAGTGTGGCTACCCCTGAGAGTGTCCAGGTAAGACAATGGAGGGGTACTAACAGAAAAAGGGTTTCTCAAAAGAGAGGGTCAATCAACCAGAGATGCCAAAGCCATACGTATTATTGTTTATTATAATAAAGCAGAAAACAAGAGCCAAGTTTCTACCATTTAACACAGGGTAAAAAAATCCCTTTTTAGAGGGATTTGACAGAATATATAATAACACGATTGCACTCTAGTTTTTATCTGTAGGAGCTTTATTTATTTTTTATGAAATAGATTTGGAATGGAATATTAGTTTTGCCTTCTTAGCATTCTGGAAAATGGAAAACATATTGGCATAAACTGACAGCTGAATTGCAGACACAGGAACTATCTTAAGATATTGGTCCATGCACAATTATTCAAATGATTATGTACAGTGTCTATGCCTGAACTACTAATGTATGGGTAGACAGATGGATAATGAAGGCAATGTGTTATCAAGGCAATATGTTCTCAGCTTGATCTATTAGTGATATGTTACATGTGATGACCTCTGTTGCAAAGCAGACCTCGTCCTACTGTTCTATTACATATTACGTAGGGATGGCTATGTCACTGAAAAAAAAAGTGAATAAATGCTGTTTATAGTTTTCATGTCATATGCAGCTGTTTTCTCTCTTCTCTCCCCAGCCATCTGCAGAAGCCTCTTCTCCACCACCCTCCCCAACCAGGTGACAAAATGTCCCTTCCTTTCAATGAAAAATGTATTTGTTGGTGAGAAAGTGTTGCTTATCCTCAATTAAAACGCATGTCTTGTCTTGTAGGTCTAATCCATTTGCCCATGTTCACCTCAGAAAGGCGGTGACCAACGACCGCTCTGCTCCCGTCATCCAATCCGATAGGGTTGCCATAGTAGAATGACCAATGAAAACAGTGGTCATTCTACCATCATCATTCTAGTATTTTGTTTTGCACGTATTGCTGATGATTCAGATCTGTATGGGACATTCAATTAATCAAATATATCAATTTTTGCTTTCCTTTTAGCTGTTGTTCTTGTTTATCTGTGTGAGTTTGGACATGTAGACCAGAGGAAAGTATTATGGGTTCTCAAGATAACAGCCAATGTATTCCATGACCCTTGCCAGCCCCACCTCACCCTCAAAGAGTGTGTTTCATATCCCTTTGCTCTAACAGTATTCATGGAGTCCAAACGGGATCAAATGTACTATTGTAGTGGATTTAACAGAACAGTTTTATTGTGTTAAGACCCTATATGTCATATTGATTAATTGGAGACTTGAATTTAAAAAAAAGTAATTCCTCAAAATGTAAATATCCAACTCTTGAAATAAAAAAGCTCTCATTTAGTTAACTAAAAATTAATAGCAGCTCAATTAATAGTTTTCCTCAGTGTCTGATGAGTGCTTACAAACAAGAAATAATGAGAGAGAGACCCCAGGACTCAACTGAGAGAGAGAGACCCCAGGACTCAACTGAGAGAGAGAGACCCCAGGACTCAACTGAGAGAGAGAGACCCCAGGACTCAACTGAGAGAGAGAGACCCCAGGACTCTGTAATTGTTTGGGATAGTCATGGAATGGCCGACTCTGTGGGTGGGAAAGACAAGGAAGAGGCCCAGGCAGGCATAAAGTTGGCAGCACAAAAGAACAGCTGGGACTTTTAGCAGCTGGGACTTTACAGCCTATCGGGGCTGCTGGGCAGCACAAACACGCACTGAGCGTACAAACTGACGTACCATCGCAAAACCAAATATTTAACTTCAACAAAACTGCACTAACTAAACATCAGAAAAAAGGACTCCATATAGCCATTGAAAAAAATAATAATTATGCTGCTTGAATTATAATTTTTTAGTTTAACATCTCAAACTGCCGCTACAGAAACTAGATAAGGAGAGTGCTGTGTATTATTATTATTATTATTATTATTATTAACAACCACAGTAAATGTGGTTTATTATTATTGTTATTAATCATAATGATAATAATAATAATAATAATAATAATAACAATACTAATAATATTAACAATAATAACAATAATAACAATAATAACAATAATAATATTAACAATAATAATAATAACAACAATATTAATACTATTAATTACTACAACTATTAAATACTGACTTTTTTATTTTTGTAATATTATATAAAACTGTGTCTGTGATCATACATTTTTTTATCATCCTCAGTATTACTTTGTGATTTTTGGAAAAAATTCAGGGGCATGAAGCAAGGTAATAGCAATAATTAATGTGAATACAGTAAGCATACGAAATAAATCAATTACATCATTTATTATATCTGTACTACTTATAATGTCAGTTCTGATGGATCATCTGATCACGTTTTCACAGTTGATGTTATGTTTGCAAGTTTTGTATTTTGTTTTCCCCTGTTAAACAGAATGTTTTAAAATAAAATACAACAAACTGAAAATGTGTCATAAAAAATGTTGATGGACATTTCTGAATAAAAAGATGCGCAGATCTTCCAAAGGTTGAGACGAAGTGCATGGAGGGTTGGACCCGAGAAGCACGACTCAGAACAATGGATGTAATAAATACCCGCAAGGGCTTTATTAAGGAAAGTCCAGTAATCGTTGTCTTAGCACAAGCAAAGGTCATACACAAAAAATCCAGCCAATAAACAAAAGTACCGAGGGAGAAGGCAGTCTCATCGTCGGTAAGCCAGGCAGTAGTTCGGAACCAGGAAGGCAATCAGCGTGGCAGAGGTACAAAAGGGAGAAGGCACAGGCTTAATACAAGAAACATGAAATGTGGGATGAATTTTAAGGGAAGCAGGAAGTGACAATCTAACAGCAGAGGGGTTGATGATGGAGTCAATCTTGAAGGGGCCAATGAATCGGGGTTGGAGCTTGCGTGACGTGGATTGAAGGGGAATGTCCTTTGTGGAAAGCCACACAGAGTCGCCAGGCTTGTAAGCGGGTGCAGGTGTGCGGTGGCGATCAGCGACACGCCGGTTGCGGTCAGCCGTGCGCAAAAGCGCGGCCCTGGTGTCCTTCCATAGCTTGAGGCACCGGCGCATGTGGGTGGCGAGGGAAGGGACAGCAATCTCGGCCTCTTGGTCGGGAAACAGAGGTGGGAGGTAGCCTAGGGAGATCTCAAATGGGGATTTCCCCGTGGAGGCGCAGGGCAATGTGTTGTGCGCATACTCCACCCAGGTGAGCATCTTGCTCCAGACAGACGGGTTCTTGGCGGAGACACAGCGTAATGCAGCTCCGAGGTCTTGGTTAGCCCTCTCCGTCTGGCCATTAGACTGAGGGTGGTAGCCTGAGGTGAGGCTTACCGTAGCTCCGAGCGCCGAGCAGACCTAGGAGATGAACTGGGGTCCTCGGTCGGAGACGATGTCCGCTGGGATGCCGTGGATCCGGAAGACTTCTTTGACAAGAACGTCAGCGGTTTCTTGGGCGGAGGGCAGTCCAGGCAGGGGAATGAAGTGTGCCGCCTTGCTGAAGCGGTCCACAACGGTGAGAATCGTGGTGTTACCCTCGGACGGTGGAAGTCCAGTAACAAAATCCACACCGATGTGGCTCCAAGGTCGGCCGGGCACAGGCAGCGGCTGAAGAAGTCCCGCTGGGGCTTGATGAGAGGCTTTACTCCTGGCGCAGGTGGTACAAGCCTTAACGAACATCCTGGTGTCGGAAGCCATGGAACTCCACCAGAACTTCCGCTTGAGCACTGCCATTGTGCGGATGAAGCCAGGATGACAAGAGAGTGGCGAGGAGTGGGCCCACTGAAGCACCTGAGTCCGAGCAGTAGAGGGGACATACAGGCGATTACCCGGAACGGCTCTGGGGTCGGGCTCGTTGCGTAGCGCCCTCTGTATGACTGCCTCGATCTTCCACGAGACCGAAGCGATGGTGCAGGAGGCGGGCAGAATGTTCTCAGGTCTCTCTTTCTCCAAACTTGAGTCGAATTGCCTGGAAAGGGCGTCAGGCTTAATGTTTTTGGAGCCGGGCCGGTAGGTGAGAGAAAAATTAAATCTCCCAAAAAATAGGGATCACCTGGCTTGGCGAGAGTTGAGTCTCTTAGCAGTCTGGAGGTAGGCTAAGTTCTTGTGGTCTGTCCACACCACAAATGGTACTTCGGCCCCCTCCAGCCAGTGTCTCCACTCCTCCAATGCCAGTTTGACGGCGAGAAGTTCCCGGTTGCCAACATCGTAGTTTCTCTCCGCTGGTGAAAGTTTGCGGGAGAAAAACGCACAGGGGTGTAGCCGGTTGTCGGTGACGGAGACCTGGGAGAACACCGCTCCCACCCCAGTGTCAGAGGCATCCGCCTCGACCACGAACTGGCGAGTGGGATCAGGGTGAATGAGAATGGGGGCGGAAGCGAACAGTCTCTTAATCTTGCAAAAAGCCCCCTCCGCTTCGGGGCTCCAGCGGAACGGTAAGGCAGTGGACGTGAGCTTGGTGAGGGGTGCGACAACTTGGCTATAGCCCCTGATGAATCTTCTATAAAAGTTGGCGAATCCCAAGAAGCGCTGTAAATGTTTCCGCGTGGCAGGCGTGGGCCAGTCAGTGACCGCCTGAATCTTCTTGGGATCCGCCCTGATCTGTCCCCTCTCTAGAATAAACCCCAGGAACTCCACTGTGTCCGAATGAAAAACACACTTCTCCGCCTTGACAAATAGTTTGTTCTCCAACAGTCTTTGGAGAACTTGTCTGACGTGGACTTCATGTTCCTGAGGGTTCTTGGAGTAAACCAGGATGTCGTCGAGGTAGACAAATACGTGTCGACCCAATAGGTCTCGTAGCACGTCATTGACCAGGGCTTGGAACACCGCAGGGGCGTTGGTGAGTCCGAATGGCATGACCAGGTATTCAAAGTGTCCGAGAGAGGTGTTGAACGCCGTCTTCCACTCGTCCCCCTCTCGAATATGGACCAGGTGGTAAGCGTTGCGTAGATCGAGCTTGGTGAAGATGGTGGCTTCATGGAGAGGATGAAAAGCAGAGTCAATGAGGGGTAAAGGATACTTATTCTTGATCGTGATGTTATTAAGTTCTCTGTAGTCAATGCATGGGCGTAGGGAACCGTCCTTCTTCTGGACGAAGAAGAACCCCGCCCCCACGGGTGAAGAGGACGGACGAATCAGCCCATTGGTGAGACAGTCCCGGATGTATCTCTCCATGGCCTCCCTCTCCGGTCTGGAGACCTTGTAGAGACGACTTGATGGTAGTGGTGTGCCGGGCAACAGCTCAATGGCGCAGTCATAGGGTCTGTGTGGGGGCAGAGTCTGAGCCTGCGTCTTGGAGAAGACTGTCTCCATGTCCAGGTAGACCGCAGGCACCGTCTCCAGTGAAGGCTTGGGGGCTTTGGGTGGAGTGGGTAAGTCCTCTGCTGGAGCAGGAGCGGATCGCAGGCATTGTTGGTGGCAATCGCGGGTCCAAGCTTGGATCTGACCTGTCTTCCAGTCGATGATGGGGTTGTGTTTCCTGAGCCATGGTAACCCCAAAATGAGCGGATCGTTGAGAGAGCGGATGACGTGAAACTGGATAATTTCTTGGTGATTGCCGGAGATAATCAGTAGAATGGGTTCGGTGATGTGGGTAATTTGACAGAATGTCTTTCCATCAAGGGACCGAGCATTCAAGGGGTGGGGCAATGGAAGGGTGGGAATGTTCATGTCCTTGACCATCACCTCATCAATCAAATCGAGGTCCGCTCCGGAGTCCATCAGTGTTCTGACCTCGATCTCTCTCCCTGGCAACATGATCAAGGCCATGAGGGTCTGGCGAGAGTCATCTCCGCTGGTCTTCTCCGGGTAGGTCAGGGATCCAATCCGAAGTGGGGCATCGGCGTCTGACTTCTTGGAGCGAAGTCTGCACTGCTGTAGAGTATGCCCAAGCTTGCCGCAGTAGAAGCATGACCCAGTCTCTTTACGGCGTTTCCGCTCCTCCGACGAGACTCTCACCCCAGTGCATGAGAGATCCATGAGCTCGGCCTCCTCCACTGGTCCCTCTCTGGGTCGAGGACTTGACCATCGTCTGGGGTAGGGCTGGCCGGCCGGAACTTGCCTCTCGTGGTGGCGTTGTCTGGAGCGGTTGTCCAGGCGAATGGCGGCACGAACAAGTTCATCAAGTTGCGTGATGGGTTCTTGATGTGCCAGCTCGTCCTGCAGAGTCTCACTGAGACTGGCTCGGAACAGATCGGCAAGAGCCTCCTTGTTCCAGTGGGTAGCAGCGGCGATGGTGTGGAACTCGATCGAATGATCCGCGGCGCTGTTCTTGCCTTGGCGGAGGGTGATCAGGCGTTGAGAGGGTTCTTGATCGCTGGACGTGTGTTGGAACACTTTGCGAATCTCCTGGGAAAATGCCGCGTAGCGAGAGGGAAGTGACCCACTGGACCATACAGCTGTGGCCCAGTCCAGAGCTCTCCCCTTCAGCAATCCCATCACGTATCCAATCCGCCGCTCATCGTCCTGGTAGGTCTGTGGTTGCTGCCGGAACACAGTCACACTGGAGGAGGAACGATCTGCATCTCTCCGGTTCTCCGTCGAACCTCTCCGGGGGGGGTTGTTGTGGCTCCCGGAATTGCCAGGTTCCTGTGGCGTTGAACATGGGTAATGCAGGCGTGCTGACAGGCTGTTCTGTGGGACGTGGCTGGACAGCAATGATGAGTCTCCTCATCTCCTGGCACAGCTCTCTCATCTCCCGGCGAAGAGAGGAGATCTCCTGGGTGTGCTCCTGCACGATGGCACCTTGTTCCACGAGTGCGTGGTGCATTGCGGATGAGTCGGCAGGGTCCATGTTGGCGAAATTGTTCTGAGACAAAGTGTATGGATGGTTGGACCCGAGAAGCACGACTCAGAACAATGGATGTAATAAATACCCGCAAGGGCTTTATTAAGGAAAGTCCAGTAATCGTTGTCTTAGCACAAGCAAAGGTCATACACAAAAAATCCAGCCAATAAACAAAAGTACCGAGGGAGAAGGCAGTCTCGTCGTCGGTAAGCCAGGCAGTAGTTCGGAACCAGGAAGGCAATCAGCGTGGCAGAGGTACAAAAGGGAGAAGGCAAAAGAATAGTCGAAAAAACAAGCAGGGTCAGACCGGAGTCCTCGCCGCGTGGCAAAAGTACAAAATCAGCAAGCATGAATCGTGGTCAGGACAGGCAGTGAAAACAAAAGGCTGGCAGTAAACAGTGGTCAAAAAACAGGCTAGGATCAAAACAGGAAATCAGAATACGTAAACTTGACAAATGCTTAAGAGTGCTAGTGAGGCAACAATTTCGCAAGGACATGACATGAACACTGATCTTATATGCAGGTGTAGACAGGTGCAGACACTTAGCTTGAGAGCAGCAGGAAATTCACAACAGCTTGAGAAAATGAGACACGTAACGAGGCAATTAGTAAATCATTAGTAGTTAACCTATCCTGACCTAGCGTTAGTAAATTAGTAATTAACATGTACGAGAAACGTAAGGTAAACATGAACACATGGTTAGATAGTTAGTATTACCCAATCCTGATCTAATGTTAGTATATTAGTAATTAGACAAGGGAGAATGAAACAATTAGGGAAGCGTGAGTGACAGCAAGAGAAGAAACAGCATGAACGCAAGGCTGCGGAAAAACATGGAAATATGTATGCAAACTAATAAACTATGACAGAACGTGAATACAAATAAGGGCGTGACATAACAATAAACATAAAACATGGCGTGGAACGGTTAGAACCGTAACAAAGGTGTTACCAAGCCTATTTTATGCTAGCAGTTGAAATTTTCAACCTCGTATTTAAATCCCACACTGTATTGCGAAATATCATCACTTATCATATCATCATAGAAAACTAAGCAGAAATAGATTTGTTTCAACATTTGCCCTGACCTTTCACTCACGATTACATTAAAGTGTTTGGTGAATTCAGCAATGACCAAAATTTACTTGCCAAACTGTGATTCTGAATTCATTCATAAGTCAAAGTCAACTGAGATTTCTGAATTGGATTATTAGAATAGGCCAGGACATTTAGATAACGAGAAAATCTGATTTTACAATCATAGTATTTTAACACATTTTGTGAGCTTATACATTTCTTATATCTAATAATTTATAATAATTAAACCTTAAGCCTCACTGAATTGTATTTATTTATTTAGCATTTGATGTTTTTGTTGAATGTTAAGTTCACGTGACCTTTGGATAAGTGTGAAGTTACTTTTTTAAAATATTGCCTATTAATATTATCAAAGAGGGCGGTAGTGTAGTATAATGGTTAAAGAACTGGACTTGTAACTGAAAGGTTGCAGGTTCGATTACCAAGTAGTACACTGCCGTTGTACCCTTGAGCAAGGTACTTAACCTGAATCGCTTCAGTATATATCCAGCTGTATTAATGGATACATGTAATAAGATGTAATAAGAAGTTGTGTAAGTCGCTCCGGATAAGAGCATCTGCTAAATGCCTGTAATGTAATGTAATGTAAAAAGCCCAAAGACATGGAATACAACTGATGATGTGTTTAGTAGTATCGAGGTAAACAATAAAACTATTCTGTAGGCAAACAATGAAGATGGTGAGACAATGAAGCTGGGAAAATTGATATGTTGGTTATGTTGCGATTTCCTTTATAAATGTAATTCCTGTTCATACATATTGTATGCCGTTAATTATGTTTGTTTGGATGTGCTGTTTTTGCCAATAGCCCAGTGGTTCCATTAAAGAAAACCATAATGGACCCCATGAGCTATAATGTGACCACAGAGGCTAGAATCTTATAGTGATATGGGGTCCTGGTGGGATTCTAACAACTAACATCATGCCTTGATGAAGACGAAAGTCGAAACGTCGGTAAATTAAAATATTAAATAATATATGGAGCTGAGTGTGCGGTCTTCCCTTCTTCTTAAGGATTCTAACATCAAACACAAACAGTCGTGTGACAACTTCCCTACTTTTAAGCACAAAAGAAAACACCCTGTTTGTGATGGTGTGTTGAGAAACCAATGCTGACCTGAATTTGGGATGAGGTGTTTAGAGGGGAAATGCGTGAATCCCAACAAACAAAATGTTTGTGATGGTGGCTGTTTCACGGATAGATCTGGGTTTGGACTAGAGCTAGTATGATGATAGATGTTGGGCTTTTTTATTTGAGTACACTGCATGTCTTTCTACTACAGAGGTTTACTCTGAGCCTCATTCACAGTATTCCTAATGAAGGTGCCTGAGTTGAACCAAGGGAATTGGGTAGAGATCTGAAAGCAGCACTGCGCCTGTGGGCAGAAGAGACAGCTGAACAATCAGGAGAGCTGTTGCCCCGGCGCTGAAACGCAATACATCTGAATTCTGCCGATGTGTCTTTGCAACTGGCTGAGAAATATGAAACCTGCTAAATGAGTGTCAAAGGAATACTACAGTATGTGTGAAGTGAATCTGTACAACACCCTAAGCGCACCCCTCCCCCCACCCACACACACACACACACACACACACACGCATACACACACAAACACAAATGCACTCTTCATTGCGTCAAATACACAATGAAAAGGGTAGATTTTAGTGAAATCAGTATCAGTATGCACACTTTGTTATAATACAAGTGCTACCTGTTCACACTAAAATTTACAGTCGAAAATGTTCTGCTTAAAATGGCGAGGAAACAAAATCCACTGAGACAGAATGCTTGAGCTAAACACCAATTATTCAAATAAAAAGAGCAAAATAAATCACTGGGTAACTTTAAGCATCCTACTCTGCATACTAATTGTGTGTTTTATTCGTATCTGATCCAGTTGAGGATGTGTGGAAACCTTCAACAAATGCAAAGTTCAGATCGCCATAGGGAGGTGGTTTCACTCTTGTCTTTTGACTTGCCTTGCTTACAGATCACGTTATCTAATGTAACATGGCAGTGCCATCTAAGGGCCATTGATAGTCATTGCAACATGCAAGGAAACACTTTGTAACCTCCCGTTGAAAATCATCTACACACGCCACAGCTTTGAAGACAAACGGGAGTTGTTTGGGAGTAGGATGGAGATTGGCTCCTGCTGCAATACAATTAAAGAGGCAATAAATACATTCAAAAACACAAGAAGACAACAGGGTACAGTACTTTCAAAAATGAAAACATATCTCATGGGGGACACTGTTCCTGAAGCTCCACAGTATATTATTGTCTACTGAGGGTTGAGAGACAAACTGAGTTGAATTATTACTTGCCTGATAAAGTTATAGGTGGTAGTATGTCACAGCCATTTTTCAGCTGTAAGATTTGGCAGAGCAAAATGAAATTATTTAATACAAATATATATTTTCGAAATGAAATGAGCGAACAGGTGGTGGTCGGGGCTTAAGACAAAGGGATGCATGGTTTGGGGTTTAAAATGGAAGATGGATTCATGAGTGTGTGTGAGATATTGGGAGTCTGTAGGAATGCACAAGAAGAAGAAATGGAGAATGAAGGGTTGGCGACTAATCAAATGCAGAATGATAAAAGAGAGCGAGATGATGCCATAAAAGAGAAGTGCAACTTGGAACTTTATTTACTATATTGAAATTATATTAGAACATTTATATTTCAAATGTCTGTATTAAAACACCGTACTCACCTACCCCAACCCATCTAAAAAAAGAGGGTTCTTAGCTGACTTTGAACCACATCTGCACTCTCATGACTTTTCTTTCAATTTTAGCATTCGATTAAATCGTGGTTCCAGGTGCAATTCATTGTGAAGGGCAAAAACATGCCCACTCAGAGCCAAAACATTATATCTGGATCACATACAAACACAAATTGGGGTCTTAGTCTTAGAGTTCAAACGCATCGAAAACCGCTCTCTATCTCTACACCAGTTTTTATCAAGATAATTTTTTTCATCCAGTTCTTGTCGTCTCATTTCACTTCCAATTAGAGAAAAGAGCCAATGTTATAACAACTGCACAATACAGGTAATAATTTCTATAAGAAGAACAACCTTTTACGGTTACAGCCAACCCCATACAGAGCCCCCCTGCCCCTCTTTCAATGCCATTAGCAGGTGGTGGTCAAAAATAGAATTGCAAAACACAGCCTCAGAAACAAAACACATTTACACAAATATGCTCAAACACAGACAGAGACAGACAGAAACCCACTGAATATACTCACAAAAATACAGACAAGCGTAGGCATGAGCATACATGCTCCCATCTGCAACCTTACACCATTTTCAGCTCCCCCTCACACACGCGCGCGCACACACACACACACACACTCTCTTTCTCTCTCTCTCTTCTCTCTCTCTCTCAGTTGACTTACAAGTGCGTCTCTGCACTGAACTGCACACATGAAACAGGTCAGCAAATATTCATGTCATTGTTGTGATTAGTAAAGTTGTCTTGGTTGTGGGCAAACACATATGCTACCAACATTATCAAAGTGGAAGTTAAGTATTTGTATATATGTTGTGATAATTTGCCATTTTAAAAAAAATAAACAGAATTTCTAATACTGGTTGTTCTTAGCAGACACGATGGCAGTCATACGTACTGTGGTTTATGCTTGTACAAATAAACAATCAATATGCCTTTATTTCTAAACGCTATCACATTATATAATTTCTTAGCAATTAGCATGGTGAATATATGTTATTTCAATAGTGGATGTAGTTGACAATACTGATTCTTGTGAATCCGATATTCATCTGTAAACGTCAAAACCTCAAACAATTACATAATCGATGTTCTATTATGCCGATTGTATGCGATTAAAGAAAGGGGGAAATAAATGCGTGTAGTCATATCCATATGGTTACGCACAATAGACAATGTTTTGGGGAAACTGAAAAATGTCTGTTTTCGCAGCTAAAATAAATAGGATGAACACATATGTTTCCATCGCATTGCTCTGGCTGAAGTGTCTCAACAAGGCAACTCCAGTGTTTTCGTGGCGACTGCCAACGCAAAGGCAGAACGAAAGAAGCTGCCATTTTAGGTTTAGTTCAGCATTTTTCGAAATGGGATCAAAAAAGAAAATACGACAGGTATCTTACAATACATCGTGAATAGCACATTTTAATGTTGCAATGGATGTTGGTCAAATTCACGGATCATTTGTTAGGGCGCGCGCATCTTCTACTTATAGACGGCACGACGGTTCGTGAGCATTGATGTGACAACCTGTAGCTATACTGTAGCTATGCTAAGCACTCGGTGATACGATTTATTTGAGACACTAATAGTATTTTCCGTAGATATCGTGTTTACACTCCAGCCAGTGCACGAGATTAATAGGTTTGTATTCGCGCGCACACCTGTGGCTATTAGACAGTAACAGTGGCCTCCGATTGTGTTCACGCCTTTGATAATCAAACGATGAACAAAAAATCATGGGGACTTTGTATTATTCGAATAAACGAATGCATGAAAATACGTTTTTACTATTTTAGCCCTACCAACAGTAGCCAACACAGAGCATCTGCATATATGTTTTTATTTAAAGACCAATTTTTAGAAATAATGTTTTTTTGTTTTTAATAGCCAACATTATATTCATAAATTCAAAATGTAGCTGTATCCGTATTCCTGCAATATACTGTGCATACTATTTAGTAGGCCACGTTGTCCTTTGACAACACTGAGATGCTTTATGTCACTTTTATTAGCTTTAAGGACATCTCAAGACGATTTTTTGTCCAGCAAAATCTTATATGGCCCTTTAAATTGATCTATTTTCACTTGTTAGTTGCTGTCTTTGCAAGAAATCTCCATCAGACAGAAGTCTGTGTAACTTGAGAAGTTGGGATGATTCCAAGGGCCCTGACTGACAAGGATAGTCAATACTTGTGCTGTAATCATGCAGGGATGGGGTGGCCTGGGGTGGTGGGGCCCAATGTGAGATCTTTTCATGGGGCCCAAAATCCCTGGCTGTGCCCCTGGTTAAAAGCAGTTGTAGCACAATGTTAAAGACCAAGCTTTACACTGTGCTACTGAAGATTTAACTCTAGATTGAAGACAAAATTATCAATTTTAACCAGCTGAATGACACTTTTACATATTAGGATTGTTGTGTTAATCCCTTTAAATGAATGTATATACATGTACAATGGGGGAAATAAGTATTGGACACTCTGCTGCCAGAAATACAGTAGATATGGATGGATAACTTGAAGGGTTTCTTCTCCTGACCTATTTTTCCATAGAGTTCAATAGGAAAATCTGTCAGGAGAAACAACCCTTAAAGTGATCCTTCCATATCTACTGTATTTCTGGCAGCAGAGTGATGGTTAAAGGCTTGTTTAATACATCAGACCCTTGATGACTTAGAGCCACTTAGCCAACCATGTGTTCTATATTGTTCCAGTGTAATTTACAGCTAAATCTTGTCTCACCCCCCAATTCCCATAGAGATCCATTCAAATGCAGAGCTGTTATAGTATCGCTTGTAAGAGTACCAGCAAATAAGATATCAAGAGCCTTTTGATGTTGTTGGGTCACAGACATCATAAAGTCATGGCATGCAAAGGATATGCAACCAAATATAAAAAATATGGCTTTTCTACCACATTTAATTTAGCGTGTTCAATACTTTTTTCCTGTGTCATTTCACTTTATTGCACATAACTTCTTTAAAGAATTGGAACGTTATAATTTCTTTAGCTGTGTAGTTTTATTGAGTTAATACCAATGTCTGGTAAAAATCTAATGTGAAGAGCTACATTGGAAATATGTTTGATAATAAAATTATTGACGTGTCCAATACTTATTTCCCCCATTGTACATGATTTTACTATGTCATAATAATACATTATTTAATGGATTAGCTATTTGCAAAAGGGAAAGCAATATTATTGCACCGATAAATTAAGTCATGCACAAGTTTATTGCTGACAACACTGCAGAGAGAAAAATAACATCTTTATACAATGATCATACCTTCCACAATAACACTTTGTTATGCAATAATCCAGTGTACAATTTATATATTTTATTTGACAGAAAAGCTGTTAGCTGAAAATTAAGTGCAGTGGCACTGCAATGCTTCTTTTGCAGTGTATTGTGCAGTGTAAAAGATTGTAAAATATAAACTACCGAGCCCTATAGCTGTTCTGTCAGCTGTCATTATTACTAATGCCAATTTGCTGTTACCATGGTAATTGATTATTTGTACTGTTATTCCAGTTATAGTCTGTCATTGTTATCATTGCTATGGTCATTGATAGGAGACGTTGTAGCTGTTGTAGTTACAAGTAGGATTTTCTGAATGAATGACTGGCTTCCCAAAAGATTACTCCACTAACTGTAACAACGCCATAGCTGTCTGTGTTTAGACAGCAATGCTTCACTTAGCCATTCAGCCCGTCAGAGAAAGTTTTATGTCGGTAAGATGCCACTCTGTCTATTTTAAGTGTGTCAGCTTTAAGCAGAACACCCTATGCTAGGTGTTATGATGCGTTGTGGAGGACAATTGCCCTTTCTACCACAGTGAGAGGGGTGGACATTTTCAAAGCTTGCTCTTTGAGCATACTTGAAGTCATGCAAGGACAATGCAGTCTCTACCTACAGATCTGTGTGTACAATAGTATTAATTAATCAGCACTTTAGCGCTCAGGTCGAAGGCCAATATCGCCCGTGGAGTGTCGGGCCGATGGCCGATATCGGCTGTGGAGTGTCGGGCCGATGGCCGATATCGGCTGTGGAGTGTCAGGCCGATGGCCAATATCGGCTGTGGAGTGTCAGGCCGACAGCCAATATCGGCTGTGGAGTGTCAGGCCGATGGCCAATATCGGCTGTGCGATATCAGCTGAGGAGTGTCGGGCCGACGGCCCATTTCGGCTGTGAGATATCGGCTGTGGAGTGTCGGGCCGATGGCTGATATCGGCGGTGTGATATTGGCTGTGGAGTGTCGGGCTGATGGCCAATATCGGCTGTGGAGTGTCGAGCCGACTGCCAATATCGGCTGTGCGATATCGGCTGTGGAGTGTCGGGCCGATATCGGCTGTGGAGTGTCAGGCCGATATCGCCTGTGGAGTGTCAGGCCAATGGCCAATATCGGCTGTGTGATATCGGCTGTGGAGTGTCGGGCCGATGGCCGATATCGGCTGTGGAGTGTCGGGCCGATGGCCGATATCGGCTGTGGAGTGTCAGGCCGATGGCCAATATCGGCTGTGCGATATCAGCTGTGGAGCGTCAGGCCGACTGCCTCACATCTTTCGGTTCATGAAAATCTTTTTGTACAGTGCAGTCTGTAAGTGTTTGGACATTGACAACATTTTTGTTGTTTTTGGCTCTGATTTCCAGCACATTAGATTTGAGATGAAGCAGGGGAACAGATTTTGATTTCAGGGGAACAGACTATGCTCTCTTCTCTCTCTGTGTCTGTGTTTTTCTACTGAAATCTGGCAGGAAGCTGGCATTGTTTAAAAAATGTTTTTTGTTCCACTGACCACCTGACTGGTCCACCAGCCTCTGAACATCTCTTTTTGTCTTTCTACAGCGGTGGGTGGAAGTTATTTTTGGGGCGTCTCCCTCCACGCACCTCAATGTTTGAAACCCCACAGATTTTTTAAATGAATCATTTAAGTGCAGAAACAATCCAACAAATTAACATGTAGCCCTTTTGCAAATTAAGGAGCAGCTAATGCAACAGGAATCTGAGGGACCATCCCCTCCTTAAACCTGCCCAACCCAAGCCTATAGTCAGATAATGTAATAGAAAATGAAGTTTGAGCGACCACCTGTAAATGCTTTAAAAACAGTTTTGGGAACAAAACAACTTCAGCTCACCTGCGGGTGTAGCCAGGATCTTGCCTATAATTCCTCTTTACTGGCTGTGCTACGGTATGAAGTTGTCAGAAAGTGGCATTGGCATTGGCATGCATGTGTGGTCTTCATGCCAACATCGTCGTGCTATAAATTAAAACGGAACTGTGCTGTTCGCCCAGATCTCCCAACGGTGTGAAAGTTGTTTCCTGCTTAGTTTTTTTTCACAGATATCAGTATCAGCCTCTACCTTTTTCTCTCTCTTCTGTCTCTCTGCGTTTCATGATCTGGATACTGTTCTAACACCTCTTTCCTGCCCCACACCAACACCTCCCATTTATCTTTGTATCCTTTAATTTTCATCAAAACACCATATTTATGCGGTCTCATCCATATTCATAAGCTCATCCTTCCCTCTTTCGACCACATATTCTAATTTCAGGTCAGTCTCTTCACCCTCCCTCCCTCCTCGACCTTGTTCCCACTCTGCTGTCTTTCTATCTGCTCATAACAGCTAATCCATTCTCTCTTCCCATTATTTTGTTACACCCACCCTTTCTGAGGTCATCTTAGCTGTCCACCCCAATGCAGTTCTTCAGTTCTGTTCTTCTTTCTAAAAGTTTGTTTTTCATCAATACGTTTCCCCCCCCCCCTGTCCATTTCAGTTTTGGTGAGCCGTGCCACAGTCGCCATGTGGTCTACATTCTACATGCAGGAGGAGGATGGGAGGCCTGGGGGAGGCTCCAGTGGCCTAGCAGGAGTGATGGGGATGCGTGGAGGTTTGGGCAAGCGGCGGCCAGCAGCCGCCTCTGGGAAGAGCACCGGACAGGAAGGGCAAGTCAAGACGTTGTTCTTCGTTTCCGTCATTGGTGTGGCCCTCACTATCTTGGGCTTGGGAACCGACTACTGGGCAGAGCTGGCGCCACCCAAGACCTTCTTCAACAACGAAACGTGTATGGTGGCTCATTACGGGCTGTGGAAACACTGCCTGACGACTCTGTGGGCGACAGACATCGACCCCGAGAGGCAGAGCTGTGGGCCTGCCAACCTGCTTGGAGGTGACCCAGCTTTTTACCTTCTGCTGCTCCTGTAAAGTTTCCTTTGTTTGGCATATTCACATATTCAATTATTAGGCTTACATTGCAGAGTTATTACACACCGACAGAAAGCGTCAACATAAACACAGTTGTGGGCTAAAGTGAAGTGACATTAAGTTTTGGACTGGTTGTCCTGAGTTATTCCACATAGTTAAATATAATAATGATAATATTGAATGCAAATTCAAATAATCTATATTAAAGTTAGCTAATGCCAAACAACGAAAAATCCAAAAGTATCACTTTATCACATCGATAAATAACAGAGTATCAAAATGCTCCTTGAAGGCAGCGTTCAAAAGTTTTAAAATGCCCTCACTTGCAGAGCGTGTGCCCTGGGAAGGGCATTGGAAAGTTGAGGGAGTGGTCTGGAGAAGGGGGTTTGCATTTTATTCATGGTTACAGGCGAGCTATGAAATCAGAGAGGCTTGGAGAGTCCACTGTGGGGATGATAAAGGTCCTTGAAGTAACCTGATGCATAGTTATATAGAACATTATTAGGCCCTCATGTTCTGGAGGTGGCTCTTAAATTCACTCCTAAATATCGACGTGTTACTGTAGGTCAAACAAAAGCATTCTGCTGTCCACTGTCTGTTTTGTGACCCAGGTTAAGTTTATCTCTGTATGCTGCTGCAAGGACGACTCGTAGTTCTGCATGCTGATGACCCCGAGCGAACCTCGACTGCCTTCACCCAGGGTCAAGGAACAATTTCTCCAAATGTCACCTGGCTTCCTTTTTATATTGTCTTTGGAAAACATACTCTGTTCAGTCCTATAATAAAAAAAATTGTGATGGATTTGACAATCTCTTCTTGATCTCAAATGAATGAAAAGGTGAGGGGTGTTATGATAAAAGAGCAGGTTATTTATTTTTTTGGTCTTTTGCTATGATTTCGTTTCCCCCGCAAAACAGCGACATTTGGCAAGGGCAGGAGTGACATAGTTCATTGAAGCAGTGTGTTTCATAACTGCCCGGTTCTGTACATAGTATAATCCATTGTAAAAATGTAGGATAAACACAGATGCAATGTATAACAGCAGTCTGATTATATTATAGTAATCACAAGAATACCACACAAACCAGTTGTAATTTTATCTGAGAAAGAACCAAAGTGGACGGCATTGTAAAATATGCATATTGAATATACTGCATAAGACGATATGTAGGCAATGGTTTGGTGAAACAAGACATGCTCATTACATTTTCCATCTGAGCCTCAAAGGGCAATTGTTGACTATCTGGAAATAGCACCAGATAAGATGCCTCAGCAGAGGTACTCTGTGCCATTATCAGCGTCGGGATTTAATTTCCCAGCGCCATTGAGAAAAGATAATCTGAGAAGCAGTTAGATATTTAAAAAGCTCCACCACGTCCCTTCTCCCACTCACGTTTATGTGCTGTGAGTAGCTCGCAAGTAGAGTGATAGCAACAGCGGTATTGAATTTGGTACAGACATAAATCTGTGTGTCATCAACATGGCTCTGAAGTTTGGAGGGCACCCTGGCTAGCCAAACCGCCGGACAGGTCAAATCTGAAACCAGACAAGACTGTGTTTAAAAAGACTCAGTAGCTTTTCGAACAATAGTATGGCATGAGTGCACTTCAGTAGTGAGATGTAGCTAGTGCACTCAGCAGGGGCGTTGTAGTGGGGGGACAAGTGGACCTGACCACCCAGGGCCCCCAGAAGGCCCGTACTAAAGAGTTTGCATTGGGAAGGGGGCCCAGAGAGACTGCATTTGCACGGGGCCCAGAATGTCATGCTACGCCCCTGGCACTCAGTGTTAGTGATGAACTTAAGGGTTAGAAGATCTATCACTTAGTTTCTTGGATGCATCTCTGGCAACTGAGTGTAAAGTTCCAACTGTATGGCCATTTACCAATATCTGTCACCAACTGTGGGAAACCATGCCTGGAACAGGAGAGGGGAACCCTGCCATTAACTTTCCATTGCCACAAGATTGCCATGTGTTTTATGTGGCGGTTGTGTGACAATAGCTCTTTGAAGGTTTCTGAAGTGAAGTAAAGGCTTCTTGAGTGAATTTGAATTTGTGAGTTCTACGATATGCCCCACTTCACCTACAAAAGTCTGATGTGTTTTATGTTGTGACGCTATTTTTTTTATAGATGAAATCAGAGAGCAGCCACATAGTTCTGATATAGGCCTCCCACTGTCCTGCCCCCCATGTGGTTCTTTTCCTAGTGGGGAGGTTCTTCTCGCTCAGTTACCTTGTGTGTGAAAGTACTCTATATCCTGACCTTTTGACCTTTGCACACAACCACAATCCAATGGTGTAAGACCTGGGAGACACACGGGAAGTGAACGTTTTACTGTGTTTATTATTAATTTATGTTGATATGTCAATGCTTTCCCCCATTCTTTCAACAGAGGTAGAATCAAACTGCACGTTCTTCAAGTTCTTTACCTCTGGGGACAATGCAGTTATATTTAAGAAGACAACTCAGAAGAGTGAGTGTGTTCCTTTTTCTTACCCAGCATCCCCTCCTGTCTCCCCCACACCATCTTCATAAAGTATAGTACACCATTGACCTCTTTTAATCTAAGTAAATCAACACACACATCAATGAACCAAAATGAACATTTAATCTGTAAATTGCTAGGATAATTGCTATTATGGCATTGCTCATTTTTCTATTTGATATTTTGTTCTGATAGCTTCTTAAATGACTGAGTAATAAGAACGGGTCAAATTATCGCCTTTTAATTGAGTTTCATCAAATGTTCTTTTTTAGTGGTAATTTTCCTTTTGTGATTCATAAAACAAACAAAAAAGAAATCTGTAAATGGCCCTGGACCATAAATTGGCCATTGCTTATGCAGGAACGGCTGGGTTATGCAGAGACACAGAAAACACATTAACTCAGTGATGACAAGAGTCAAGTGTCCTTGTCTTGTTTGAGTCATAATGTATCCTGTTCATAATGTATCCTGTTCACCACACTTTCAGGTCTGAATGTGGCAGCTGCCAGCCTGGCCCTCCTGAGCCTCTTTCTGATGGTAACGGCTGCTGTCTGTATCGTCATGTCCCTCAGTAAAGGAGAAAAGTTCTTCCTCAAACCCGCATCCGTCTGTTTCACTCTCTCAGGTGAGACCCGTCTATCCGTTAGATAGGGCCCCTCAGTCCTCAATAGAGTACTCAACTGAGTACGTCAGACGTCGGCGGAGTCTGGTTTCGGAAGTAAATTCGCTATGACAGATAGAACGGGCTTCAGAGACTATCGACTATTTTTAAAAATCTGATTTCTAGAATAAACCGAAACATTCTTGGATTAGCCTGTGGTATAAGGATATAGACCATATATCGCATGTTCCAATTTTTATTTTTTAAAGTAATGGATTAATGATTGTTCGACTTGTAGTCTACTTTAACGGGTGGTTCTCGACCAATAAGATATCATAATCTCGTCTGTCTGGACATTTTTGGCAGATGGGAGTACTGTCGCTGAAGACGAGCAAACGTTAGCTTGCTAAGTTGAGAAGCCTGCCCGACAAGGTCAGAAACTACGCTACGGTTAACCACATAAAGCAATTCTAGCTTTTAGTTCTTCAAGCAAGCTAGCTAATATTATAAAAAAGTGTTTAGCTGTGAGCTACTGCTGGCTAACGTTATATGACAACCTTTGGAGACAAGGCTGCTCGTTCAGAGAGAATTATGGGACGTTGAGTTTTTAAACAGTGCCAGCGCTGGTATATTCACAAAAAAAATGCTAAAACATAAAATATACTCGAAGCTGGTCCAGAGAAATTACATAGTTTGCGCACGGGCGTTATATTGAATCCATGAAATTGACGGTAAGACATAATCACTAGAAATGGTTTAAAAGTAAGTTTTAGTTAATGTCTACGCTCTAAGTGTGGGGAATTTACTTCCGAAACCATTGTGACGCTTGAGAACTCTATGTAAACTGTGGAATGGACTATTGATACTCTCCCCTGACCAGCCATGCCCTGGAATCTATCTATCTATCTATCATAAATGCCTTGAGGCCTGTCTTTCTCTCTCTCAGGCATTCTGGTCCTGCTGTCGATTATTGTCTTCCACTACTCGGTTCTTGCCCTCCTAGCCAGCGACCACACCGTCCCGCTTCATCACGAGCTCTCCTGGTCCGTATCCTGTGTAGGTATATCAGGGGCCATCCTAATTGTGGTCGGTGTGCTCTACATACTGCTCACCCTCCCCTATAGCCCCTGGGAACGCTGTTTACCTAATCGTCGCAGTGCCACCTAGTGGTTTGCCAGAGTTAGTGTTTTAAGACAGCACCCTGGAGCAGGGATACTCAAAACTGGCCCTCGAGGACAGTGGTACTGCAGGTTTTCTTTTCTACCTGATAGTTAATCAATTGATTAATGCCACTGATTGGCCAGGGATTTAACTCACCTGGTGTCCCAGGTTGAAATCAGTCCTGAATAGAGAGGAAGAATAAAAACCAGCAGTACTACTGGCCTCTAGGGTCAGATTTTAGCATCCCTGCCCAGGAAGGTACAGTTTGTGTACGTAAACCAAGTACACAAACTGCTTCATAGGAATTACTCACAATACCATATCCTAGCTTTCACACCACCTCAGCTAGAGTGTATGGAACAAAACAGTAAAAAGGGTAACGTGGCTGTTTGGTGGAGTATTGGCTGGTCCTAAAACATGCTGTAATTTCTGTTGGCATTTTAACTGCAACACAAAGGTGCATCTTACTTTGTCTCCCTTTCTCTCTGCATGTGTGTAATTCTTTTCATTGGCAGCTTATAAAGAAAATCTGTACCGTTCCGTCTAAAGTAAAGTGAGACTTGAGACTCAGATTGACGCTCCTTCTTGCATTGCTATGTTACAAGTTGGCTCACTCTGAAATGTTGGTAATATTGGTGTTTCAGCATTGTATGTGTACAGCATGATTAATATTGGACAAGCCTATATAATCACAGGTGGAATTCTTACAGTGAGATGGATAAAATTCATTGGGTATCCTGGATAGTGAAATTCACAGGAATCTCTGTATCAGGAAATAGGGGATTCAGATCCATGTAAGAATGTAGAGCTATTGTACCCCCTCCTTGCACAGAAAAAATATATTTTCCATATATGGAGATCCAATATATTGCCATTATTGCTATGTCATTATTTTATGACAATGTTTCAGAAACTATTTTCAGCCGTTAACTACACATAACAATACCATAGATTCAAGACATAACATTGATTTGTTTGTGAAATGAGAAGCTGTTCCTTGGACATTTTTTAATATTGTTGAGATATATAAAAAAATATATACCACTTATTACCACTTTGGTCTCAGGGGAATACATCCGAATATAACCAAGTGAATGTATTATAAAGCAAAAGTGACAATATATTGGCATGTATTGGAAAATATATTTGGAGTGCTTCCATATATTCAAATGCATTATTCAGTGTATTTTTCCAAAATATGGCAATATATTTTTGTTTTGTAAGAGTCATGCTCAAGGTTCTCTCTCTCTTAATCACTACCATTATAATAATTATGTATGCATGAGTATGAACAATGGAAAATATAGAAAATACCCTGATTATAACTGCCGGGAACCAATACAAAAAAGTATTAAAGTAGGGGTTTGGGATACAGAATTTCCCACTTTTAAAGATTGCACTCAAATTTTTAATGCATCAAGCCTGTATAACCTTGGGCATCATTCACCAACCATTCTGCAAACAAATGTTGTTCTTAAGACTTTCTTTATGAATGTTTTTATGAACATTCTGGCATTCACCAATGTTTTGATTGGGATTATTTTTTTTTGGGTAGAACAGAAGCTGAAATGTTTGTAAAAACATTTTAAAGAAAGCCTTAAGAACAAATTTGTTCGTAGAGTGATTGGTGAATGAGAGCCACTGTTCCTTTCCTTTCTCTTGCAATGATAATGCATAGGCTGCTGCATATTCTATGTGCAGGGCCGTCAGTGTATGTCTTTTTGTCTGTATTTGAATAAAAAAATGGATGTTGTTAATTGTTGTATGGTTTTATTTAATGAAAACAGTATGAAGAACCATGGTCTCTCACTATTTTTTTTTAACAGAATTCTCTCTGTATGTCCCCCACTACCCCTATATACAGTGCACACCCAGTCTTCTCCAACCGCACATTCTAGTCCCGCATTTGTTTCTATACTCCATTGCTTACTCCTGCAGTTAGCGCATTGCTCATGGCAACAAGCACTGCTCAAGGGGATAGGAAACATTGATCCTGAATTTTAACTATGCCCTGAGACACGTGCGCGAGCACGCATGAACACACACACACACACACACACACACACACACACACACACACGCAAAGACACTTTTCTCTCTCTGCATCACTTGACTTTGCACTGCACTAACCCATTTCAAAATGCCACCCTTCATCCATGGACAGTCCCAAATCTGTCTCACGTTCTCCTACCCATTCCCCAAACCCTTCCAGATCCCTCACACACCTTTGGGATATGGTCTCTGCCATGCTGACCTCTACCCTCCTTTCCAAGATTTCTGAAACACAACCCAGACAAGATACACGACACTCTGTCCAGGCTTTATATTTAGCCATTTAACAAGGCCGCATAGACACACAGAGTTTGTATCTATTTTTCTACAGTCTATGGTTTGTATGTACTCTATGTGAATGCCTGTGGATTTAGGGCTGGACAGGGGTGGCTAGGAAGGGGAAGTCTATGCCACCAGTACACAGCAACTCCTGAAATATGGAAGAAGCAGGTGACCCCTGTACTTTCTTACTCACCTGGCTCAGATATACCTGGAAATCAAACAGACTTCAGTTTCATTCTCTGCACTCTTTCCTGTCTTTTATATTTCCATGCTTTCCCCTGCGTCGTTGGGCAGGGTGTGAGACACCAACAGCCCGCAGTAAGATCCGGCATGGTCTGTAGAAACCGCTAAGACCACGCCCCCCTCGCTAAGCGACGTGGTCGCTCTCCATACGTGAGCGTCTCCTCGATCTTCTGCGCCTCTCCCTCCCTCCTTCCCACAGCCGCTTCACATCACATCCCGTTCATTTTGTTCCATCAGAAACAACAGAACAAAATAGGCAATAGGCGTTGTGTTTTCTCTCCTTTTTTTAGTACAAATTTCATGCAATACAGTCTCTTTTGTTTATCACACAGTTAGATAGATCTCATCTATCTATCTATATATAATACCTATGTATAACTATATATATGCTGTATTTACACACATATACGCTGCCATAGCGCCACGCAGAATGACTCGATTCCGGTGGCGTTCGTTTACACACAATAATATTGCATTCTATACCGGTCTGAGCAGTTGTCAGATAGACATTCTTCAAGAATCTGGACAACGTTTATGTATGTATATATTACCCTGAAGATAAACTCATGGTCAAGAGTACTGGGATATAATTTGCCTGATTATTTCAATATATAATACATATTTCTAAAATGAGCTTGCTTACTCTGCATTGCAGAACTGTCCATCTGTTGGTAGTGGAGTTACATGTGGAGCTACCCACAGAACTGTACGGGGGGGGGAAGGCATTGTAGCAGAGGCCACATAGAGAGCACTGGGGAGATCCTATTCCACATACTACATCTCACCAAGCTCTGTAGTACCTTTTATATACCAACATGATATAATCAACCCAAATATATAATCCCCTAAGAATTCCATCAAACAACATACTTTTGACCATCAGAATATCCATATATCAAAACTGAGGTTTATATAGTTGTACATAATTATAATATAAATATTCTTTTTTAACCTTAATCTAAAATTATTTTCCCACACATATTCTTTTCACATATCATTTTTAAATGATTAAATAATGGTGATTCGTTTTCTGCAGAAGTCCACTGATATTGCCCCCTCATTATAAATTATAATTATCTGAATCTTCTGAAGCAATCCTTATCCTTTATTTTTCCTCTGATATTTATGAATTGTAGAAATATATGTAAATTTCATGTAATCCCTCAATATTCACACTGCACCCCTTCCCAATTACATCAATTTCAAACCATAACAATTAGAATATTACTACGACTACTAAATAAATAACATCAATTGAAATCAAAACCATGGAGTCTTCTGTCCATCTAATGGTTTCTCAGTCTCACTGTGTCAATCAGTAAGCATAAGTTAAAAAAAGATAAACGGGTAAGAATTCAAACATTTTCACCAAAATAAATCTAACATAAAACTATTATTACCATTATTTGTAATAATATTAAGAGAAATAAGAAGAATATTAAGAATCATAATAAAGAAATCCACTCTCACATAATATATGCACACGTGCTTGACACTTAATGACATCATTAGATTTTGTGTCACTGTGCTACAGACCACAGTTTCGTCAATTTGAAATAAAAAAAAAATCTTTTAAAGAAAACTATAATTCAAAAATTAACATTGCAATCACAGATCAACCCTGCAATAACAATTACAACAATAACAACAACAGTAATATGGTAATATTCAAAATTTACGATAATCTCATCTAGAATAATATAAAGCACTCGGAATCAAAGAAAAATAATAACCCAGTGATATTACCTTTTACAGCCACACGTGTAGTTCTAAAAGTAATGAAAAATACTCAATAATAGTGTTGTTGTTATTCTTATCATTGTTAATCTTTTTGTTCTCGGTAATACACTTACACTACTTAAAACAGAGAGAGAGAGAGAGAGAGGAGGGAGGGCATGGACTCCTTTCCTTCCTCCTATAGCTCTTCGTCTGTTCTCCCGATCTCTCCCTCCTCTATCCCCCCGTTTCTTTCCTGTTCTCTCTCCCTCTCCCTCTCTCTATCTCTACACGGGCGTCGTCTTCCTATTCAGGGTATTGGAATTGGAGCTCTCCCTATCCCCCTTCCCTAGCCTATCCAGGGTGCTCATCCCCCTGTCTCTCTCCATTGTGGACGAGGAGAGGGGCGGGGGCTGGGAGGATGGGGCGCAGGACGAGGTATTGAGCGGGGCATTGCTATTGGAGGAATTCTGAGCCGCCGAGGGGTTATTGGACTTGGCGAGGGAGGGGAGGGTGCCGCCGAGCATCACGCTCCCTCCCACACCCCCGCCGGGCTCCTTGGGGAAACAATTATGCAACTGGTACAAGGTGGCTCTGTCCACTGTCCCGTACATGGGCGGGCCCCCGAGGGTCCCCATACCCGCCAGCTTGGGATCCCGCGAGAGGGTGTACATGGAAATGTCGCCCCCCAGGGTGGAGTGGGAGTGGGCGTGGGGGTTGGGCAGGGTGGAGACGGAGATGGGCCCGACGGTGCCCTGGGAGAGAAGGGCGGAGGGCGTGAGGCCGAAGCCCTTGCCCCCGCCCACGGGGGAGTGGTCCCGGGAGCGGGAGGGGTCGGTGGAGCGGGAGCTGGAGCGGGAGCGCTGGCGGAAGCGGTAGCTGGGCAGCCGCAGCATGGCGTTGGTGGTGCTCTTGAAGAGGTCGGTGCGCGAGCGGCAGCGCAGCTCCTTGTTCTTCTCGATGTAGATGTTGACGGCCAGGACGCCCACCATCTCGGCCAGGATGAAGGACAGGCCGCCGAAGTAGAAGGACCAGCCGTAGGAGTAGTGCCACTTCTTGTCCTCGTCCTTCTTCGGGGAGATGTCGCTCAGCGCTGCGGAGATGTACACGATCACCCCAATGATGTTGCTGAGCCCTGAAAAAGAGGGGGCAGGACACAAGTAAAGAGCAGAAACAAAAAAAAGAGGGATATCACAGGAAAAGAGAAAGAGGGAATTATGGGTAAGCAGGAAGTGCCGTAAGGGGTGTAGGGAGAGGTGCGGGGATAGGAGTATTATGCATGAGCGAGGAGAACTGCATTGTGAGAGAGTAGGTGCAGAATCAGACAACAGGAACAGGGGGTTTTGGGAAATGTAGTGTATCAGTGCTGCCACAGTAGAGAAACAGCAGTATAAGAGACGTTACCCGCAGCCACAAAAAGAATGCCCGCTCCCAGGATGATGTTCCTTTTGCTCTTATAAAAGCGGCTGGCCCCGACGCAAACCCCGCCCAGCAGGAGGAGGATAGCGCTGAGGATGGGGAATATGCTGGAAGCCCTCACCACACCTGCGAACAGAGGAGCGGAGGGGGTGTGACGGCGCTCACGGCCCGCGGCAACTGACCCCGCTGCAGCTGCGTTCTTATCGTCATTCCCTCCCGCCGGGCGACTGCTTGAGGACACTGACGGAAAGGGGATCGGGATCAAGTGAACATGAGAGGTGTGAACGAGGTCAGCAGGACACTGCGGCCCCGGTCCAGGTTTGAGATTTCCAGATTGAAAGGCGTTAAGGCCGCATTTCAGCTTCAACTCTTCCGGCTTTCCCATAACACCCCTAACCACGCCCACCCCTATGCCCCGCCCTTGCCCTGCCTTACATCTCATCTGCAATCCGCTCTCTCCCACCCCCTATTTCCTGCCCCATGTACTTGAGCAGCTAGTTCTCCAACTCCTATTTATTCCCAGTCTAATGAGCTATTCACCTCCTTTTGACCTTCTCCTTCTTCCCTCTCCCTCCCTCTCCCCCCCTCTCTTACGTAAAAGGTATTCTGCTCCATCGTGGTCATAGTCAGCATCGTCGGGGAAATGATTTATCTGTGAACACACTCCTCTTTTCAACCCTGAAATACAGAGGGGAGAGGAGAGGAAGGGACAGAGCGTAAATGCCGTGTGAACACAGTGACAAAAAATGGACACACTGTGGTATACCCACACAGAGCAGAACAGTGCAGTCTTAGTAAACAGAGTATGTGCCGTACACGCTGTGGTATACCCACACAGAGCAGAACAGTGCAGTCTTAGTAAACAGAGTATGTGCCGTACACACTGATCGACTTGACCGTGAAGACTGTTCTCGCTTTAAAAGCCAGAGGAATACATACAATTCAGACAAGAGGTTTTCTTTGCTTGTCCTCAGTCTCCCGTAATTGCCTTTTGACTAGATGAGGACGGAATGACTAATGGCAAATTTTCCAGCTTAATTGTTTAAAAAGCTCTAGAGAAGAGGAGAAAGGAACAACCCGTTTCCCCTGGCGGCCAGTGTGAACCATGACATAACGTCAGACTGCACATCTGCCAGTTAAAAAGAGCAAACAAAATGACATTTACTTCATCAATTACTTATTTAATTCCCCGCGCGCCACGCCACAGCAGGACGGGACACGAGAAGACTCTCAATAAACACAAACGGACAGATAACTACCCAGTCCAGCCTCCATGTGTCACTGCGGACGGAAAGATGGACTGTGATGACAGCATGACTGGTGCAGACGGATGGACGTGGAAAATGATGGGGTGATGAGAGACAGATGAAGGGAGAGATGGAAACACACGGGGGCCCCGTCTTTTCAGAGCTGTCACACGGAGCTGCCTGAAAGAGAGAGATGGGAGGCACAACAAGGAGGAGGAGGAGGAGGAGTCGTCAGTCCAGCCAAGGAGGCACTGCACCTGCATCTGTCCGGTTACTGATTAGACAGAGCTTGCAGGAGCAAAACAGCATTTCACTTCATACACTGTTTTCCTCTCCCTGTATGCATTTGGTTAAAATACAAAAGGCACCAAAATAGGGTTTTTTTTCCATTTATTTTTAGAAACAGTGCCGGTGGTTTGCAGCTGAATTGTAGCTGAATTGTACAGGGCCGCTATTAAAAAGCAACCAAGACGGAAAGACTTGCAGTTCTATTTCTGCTAATGTAACCTCATATGTCCCCAATGCTATCTTGAAAAATGTTTGCGCAGTTGAATGTTCCCATAATGCAGATACAAATTGTAAATGTAAGAAATGATCAGTTTATCCTCAATCTTTTATCCACCGGACTGTACACAAATTAACAAATATCTCCAACCACGAGCTCCTGTTGTCTTTGAAAATGATGTGATACTTAATTTAAGAACATTTTCATTCCAATCATAATTTTTATTTTGGTAATGGACCTTAAAGGATTCACCCGTACAAATACCAGTAGTTATTGTAGAAAATAATCCTAACTCTTAAATTGATTTTGTTGTCCATTGTCCAATCACAATGTTGTTATATTACATTTTAAATATTTTATTCTAATTATGTATTAAACATGTATTTTTAAACGATAGTCCTTGAATGGTTCACTGTGTTGCCATAGGCAAAAAAGAATGTAGAAAGCATTCCGATAAATGAACAAATAAATAAATACAATAATTTAAAAAATTGCTCATCTTTGGATATGGTCCTTTGAGACTGGTACTGTATATATTTAGGTGGAATAAAATGTATTCAGTAACTGACACAGTGTAAAACATCATGTACTATATGTGTGACAAAGAATGAAGGATCAAAGAATGAGACCCTCACCCTCCAACAATTAGCCTCACAAAGTTCTACCTCATGCATTCAGTTCAAATGACATTAACCCCCAATTGCTCAAATTTGAACCGTCACTGAGCCAGAATGGCAACAGTTTCATCGACAAGACAACCCCAAATCACTGCAGCTGGACGGCCATCTTGGCTCGATATCCATATTGACTCCAAAAGCCACGTGTCCCCTAATTTGAGCCAAGAGAGCAGGGCTGCATTCCGTACACCGAGAGGATGGTGGTGAAACTAAGGCAGAGGTGATCTATTGCAGAACAGTGCGCTATCTGGCCGGCGCGTTATCAGGGAGCTTCTGAGGTGAATCTGCGAGACGCTGCATTAAACACGGGCTCCAGCGGCGGAGTGATTCTGCACAAAAGAAGAAAAAAAAAACCCACATTTTTCTGCATGCTGTAGCTATGTCATTAGACTGGAAGCGGTCCCATTTGGACATTCGTCCAACCCGAACGGACCCCGCCCTCTCAGGCAGACCGGAAATGGACCCTGACCTTCCAGGCAGCAGATCCTCCAGAGGCCGGAGTGGGTGAGGGCGCCGGGGTCCTTGCGGTCCTTGTTGTGCGGGTCGTCCTGGGAGGAGTTGGCAGTGCTGTTGCAGATGAAGGCGCGGGCGTACAGCCAGTAGTCCGTGCCGATGGCCACCGTCATCAGCCCGAAAGCCGCAAACGCCCCCACGGTGGTGAGGAGGATCTGGATCCCCTTCTCACACCAGACCATGGCTGCCAATGATTGGGGTAGGGGTGGGAGGATTGGGAAAGATGTCCAAAAATCAGGTTGTGTGTATGGCGTTGGAAGTCGGTTCAGGGTCAGGGTTAGGGAGAGAGGTGTAACAAAGAGGGGGTGGGGTAGCATAGCGGATGGAGATGTATAACAGGAGGAAGGAACATTAACACGACGGTTCAGACAACACAGCACAGCCCTGGTGACATTCACGATGCCATCAGAGACACATACTAACGTGTGACTGAAGAGTACAGTTTGGCCTACGTCATGTGATCTCAGTCCCAAACAGACGCGTGAAGTTTCAGTGAAGAACACACAAACTATGAGATACGTCAAGTACGTCAAGCCCCTGGCTTTGAATGTTAGCTTCTGTACCAGAAACAGCAGAGGGTGACTAGGTTCATATAGAAATGTTATCTCCAAAGCAACCTGGGTTTCAGCTCATTGGCTAAAAAAGTGATAACCTCCAATTCCATGTTATTTAAAATTCCCTTTTATTTTCTAATGAACACCACTTCAAAAAGAAAACCACGTTCCTTCTCACAGCTATGCATAAAAAATGTCCCTGGCTATATTTGCATATTTAATTTGCATTTCAAACACCACCTTTCCTTAACATTTGCATGAAGCTGGGTGGGTATAAGTCTCTAAACAAAGGAGGATCCACTATAGCATCTGTCAATTTCTTTTCTTGGTAGTTAGGAGATGACAGGTGGACATTTCACAAATAGAACCTGGCCGTCACCTATACAAGCTGATTGTCTACAGGAAGGCCAGCGTGGTAAACAACAGGACAGGAAAATGTTCAGCTTCATTAAAATTTGGCTTATAAACAGCACACCTGTTCCAGCCAACATGTGTTGATTTTCCCATGTTGGTTATGTAGCAGCAGGCTGGCAAAACACTACGACTGTTTAATATTTTATGCAAAGTTTATGCAAAAACTGTATATTTAAATTTCAAGACCTAAATACTGTATGCTGCCTGGGGAAAAAAACGCTAAATGTAATATACAAACTGTAAGATGATCAGGAGGTTGGACATGGTCACATGACACCCACTGAAAAATGCAGTTAGCATGGCCACTCTAGTGAATTTATGACATAATTTGTTTGCTTATCTGTTGTGTGTCGGTTGTTTGTTTAAACATCTATATCCGTGGTAACTGAAATAAAGCTTTGTTTTTAGACGGGCAGAATGCCATGTCACATCTTCCAAGTCATGTTCACCATTCTCAAACTAATCTGCAATGACTGCCTTTTAAAACACATACATCGTTTGCTTCAGATTTTAATTTTCCAAAATGAAACCTATAATTGCACAGGGACTATAAAGGCATAATGGCAAGCGCAGCTATATATGGCAACACTCCGCATTTGCTACAAGCAGTGGTTATTGTTTTTGAACTTCAAATAACAGGGCTGTCCTGCAGGCTGGACATTACACGGTCTGAATGACATTTACATTATGCGGCTCTGTTTCTCTTGGCATTTTCATTAAGTTTTCAAAGACACCGTATTCTTTTAAAGTATGCAAAGAATGAAGACAGAAGGGCAGGGCAGACTCAGGTCTGCAGTGTAACATTAACGGCTCCGTGATCATCTCTGGAAATCAAAATACCCTTTTAATGCTATCATAGCCAGTCAGTCACAAAACAGCTCAACATTTCTGCCTGTTTACCTGGAGGCGTGTTTCTCCCCTTTCCCTCAATGGTGCCTGCTTTCTTTTCCTCGACAGTGAAGAATGTGCCGTCCCCTCTGTCCAAGCAGCATCCATCGACTGTTTTCCCTTTCTCTCTCCCTCTCTCTCTCTCCCTTTCTCTCTCCCTCTCTCCCTTTCTCTCTGTCCCTCTCTCTCTCCCTTTCTCTCCCTCTCTCCCTTTCTCTCTCCCTCTCTTTCTTTCACTCTCTCTCTCCCTCTCTTTCTTTCACTCTCTCTCTCTTTCTGTCACCGTCTCAGAGCCTTGCTTTGAACCGGTTTAGGGTTATCTGATTTCCGTACTCTTGGTGCTCTTCACTTAACTGGAATTTTCTTGACAGGAATCATAGCTTTGTTCCTGAAAAAAAGGAAAAAAGAGGTATTAAACTAATCAAGGCGACTTGAAGTGGCAGCTGTGCAAGACATTTAAAAAAGCTGAGCCAGTTCATACCTCCTTTAACAGACAGCAAAAGGGAAAGCAAATATGTTGGTATACATCCATACAAAGAGGACAGAGATTTAAAAAAAATGTGTAAAGAAGTTGGGAGTGAGAAAGGGAAGGAGAGAGCATGTTCTATCCTGTTGCCATGGCAACATTGAATTCCAAAGTCTAGATCGGAGTGAGGTAATGAGAAAGCGAGAGAGAGATTTTCCAGGATTACACAGCATATAAATACTGCTTTTGAAGAACTGAGCCATATGAGAAAAATGACATAACCGCTCAAGCATAATTTCACTGTAAAACAGAATACCCATGAATGCTGCTCATAGCAATTGGGGGAGGGGGGTGACTAACATACACTTTGACATGACAATGGCACCTGTCCAATTCATCACTATGCCATAGCCTCATGGGAAATTTAGTTGTTCCAAAAAATTAATTCAGACATTTTTACAATCATGAATTTCTTGCTACAGCACAGAATTTCCAAATGAGTAGGTTGTAGTGCATTTATGGGACACATCCAAACATTATAATAACCAAATTGAAGTTGATTTCAGATTATACTGGAATATTAATCATGGGCATTTACAGCCAAGCCATGGTACGAGGTGTGTGCCAAGGAAAGAAAGATGAATGTTAATGAGAATCCAGAAAAAAATGGTGAGAGTTGGAGGAAAGATGCAGAATAGCAAACGGTATGTGACAGGAGACTGCAGGCTAATGCCTGTACTTCCTCCTGGATGTAAAGGGCATCTAGTATGCCTGTTTGTAAGACCTACATTCACTGACAGTGTGTTTTGTTGGATGTTCCCAGCTTTTTAAATCAACCTGTTAAAGGCCATCCTATTCGGGTTTCTCCTTATGTCCAACCAAACATTCCATCGGCTATCAATTCTAAATTCACATACAATTGTATTCTACCACGGCATTGCATATTTCACATAAAATTATTTGCAAGCCTATATGAATGCGAATTAATAAGAGATGGCTGAACATAGCAATACATCTAGAGAAATACACAGAACATTTCTATAAGGTATAGGCAGTATAATATGATTATGTCATATTTGCATAGTGAAGCCAGTATTATGCATCAAACTCTTTGTGTATAGCAGCACTACTCCAGCTCGACTTCAGAGATGGACAGATTATTGTATCAGTATACTCTGCTGTAAATACAAAGACAGTTAGAAAATGTACATATATTCAATAAATGATACATGACAAAAAAGACGAGATCACTGACCGACGAGATTTTGACAGTAGCAGGGCACAAATGCCATGTTGGCCGTATGATTGTCGGGGCATCACGGCCAGAGCGTGGGGCAACGACGGCCATGGCCGCCGTGAAATTCCTACCCTGGCTAGCAAATACCTTATACGTGTGTGTGCATGCATCCATACGTGCGTGCAGGCTTGTGTATGTGATGCGAAACGACGCATGTTGCAAACCAAATAATACTTAGAATATAACGCGACACCACACCTCCCCTCCACCCTCAAAAATTATTCAGGAACATGATTTCCCATCAGACAAAGATACCGCCAGAGCTGATGCTCATTGGCTTTCCTTACATTGAAGAGCAGCGCTACCTCTGCAACAAGTAACAAGGCCCTTTCCAGACCAAGGCGACCCTGTCTCTCAGCATCTTATGCATAGTTGTACCTAGCGATGCGGAGTGACAGAAAGCCCTTCGGTCACGTAGCCATACCCACTTGCGCTCCCACTTCATTCAGAATAGACTAAATACATAACTAAACAGACTAAGTACATCTCACCTCCGCAGCCTCATTATGCCGAAGGTGGCCATGGCAAAATAGCATTGTGTGGTCATGTTGCTGAACCAGATCACAGAAAAACAGAAGATATGTTGAAATACACCACGTGCACGTAATGTAGTAGAATAAGGAAACAATGGCAAGGTGTGTAATATACAATTTCTGCTGTGTGTGTGTGTGTGTGTGTGTGCGCGCGCGCGAGCGTTTGTGTGTGTACCCAGTGTAATTAATCAATGTTAATTTTGAACGGGGTTATACAAAGTCAATAGAGAGATATAATAAATTGGCAAGTTAGAGTTAAGTATTCATTATTGCTCAATGGAGATATCCCAACAGAGGGGCAGAGTTTCAACTACAGTTGAATAATTACGCTTCAAATCCCAACACGAATGCCGTATACGTTTCTGTACACTTAGACAGGCACAGGCAGATTCAACGCATGTGAATTACAAACACTAAAGACAGAACCAAACAAATATGCAAACAAAAAATGATCCCATGCACATCACTATACTGCTGAAAATGGACGCCTTGTGTTATATACGATCGCCGTATAGTGTATAATTTCACACAGACGTGTCAACTTTAAATACCGTGAGTGGATTTCTTTACTGAAATTGACCACATATACAATGTAGAAATAATCGCCGTTATATTATTTGTCAAGTAAAATATTAATTAATACCTGTTTGTATTTCCTTATGCATGTGTGTATTTCCGTCGAGCGTGTATTATGTCCCTGAACAAAATAGCTGGCCATGTTCCTGAATTTCCTAGTCAATATCTATATATTGTTCTCGCACATCTACAATTAAATTGCGTGTATACGGAACAGATACGACGTCAATGCATACACACATGTATTATAATTATGGGTTTTATATTTAGATGTAAATTTTATTATAACAGCATACCAATTACGTACCTGGAAATCCACAGCAATTGCATATTCCTTCATGCGTCCGGAGAGTCTCCACTATCTCTTTGAATCATGCTAATTATTACATAATTATCGTTATTATACAGTAAATTATAATCTTACCTCCACAGTCTGTCTTCCTGTATCCTTTTCGGTAAACGGACTTCAGCAAGGAAGAGGAAAAGGGACGGAGAGAAAGGGGGGGGGGGGACAGAAAGGACGGTGAGATCGAGAGAGGAAATGGGGGGATAACGTACAAGAGGCTGAGCTGCTAATGAACTATCAAACTAATATTTACGGAGAAAAATACCTAATAAATATTATCACGCGCGCACAGGCGCACTAACGGGATTTTCGGTCTATAGATGTGTATATTCTTGATCAAATATGTATGTCCCTCTCTCTCCCCCTCTTTGGCGCTTATACTGTCTATCTGTCTGTCCCTCTCACACGCACAGACCCCGACGTAAGCAAATCGTCGCATCCGATTTCTCACAGAATGTAGGCAGATTGCAAATATGTATATCCTCGCTCCTCGCATTGTGTTCAGAGCGGGTTATTCGTCAAATCTTCTTCATTAGTGTAGCCTACGTTTCATGTAAATTGTGCTAATGGAATGTGCACGTATATTTCCATTTTCTTTATTGCTAGGTTATGCTACTTAATTAATGATGATGATATTAAAGTTGTGTAAGATGTAAAAACGAAATCTGGTGGAATTCTTACTGGGGGTGCCAACAGACGGGCACTACATCTCTCGTTTTCTCTTTCAAGTGAAATGCGGAGTTTCTCCTGCCAAAGTTAACGCTATAAGGACCAAGCTCTGCAGAGAGATTGTGGGGGTGCATGGACGAGAACAGAGAGAGACATGGGGACCACGTGTACCATTGAAATGATAAAAAACATGTAGAGTCTATGTTGAATTAAAAATGTGGCGTGCTTGTGGCACACTTCCACGGGCGCAACGTTTTCGACTATCTTATTCTGCATTTACCCCTCGTGTGCTCGAGTTAAAATGAATAGGTTGACATGCTGTGGACTGCGCTGTAAAGTGCTTCCATGTTAAAATGATACGGGTTTGGACGGAAGCGTACCAATACGTGACTTTGCATCCGTGACCTCTATTAATCTGCGTTTTCAGCATCTAGCGTTTCCCCTCACGGTCTCATTCAAGATTAAGGGAGAGAATCCGCAGTGGAGAGAGAGAGAGAGAGAGAGAGAGATAATACAGAGTGACAGGTCTTTCATGCAGTAACAGTGATGAGGGAGAGAGAGTAACTCCCCCGCACAAACACACAGAAAAGAACATCTCTGTATTTTGCGGAATATCTTACTTGGGCTGACAGAATTTTTTTTACATCAAGTTAACTACAATAGCCTACACACTTGGGAGAAAAAAACCACAATGTATAATCAGAATGACTTCCAGTATTTTGCTAAAATCACCAAATGTTTATTGGTTTAGTTTTGAAATAAACTTTTGTTCTGAATGTGGATGCCTTGATGCTGATCATACACAGGTGTGTGTACACACATGCACACACACACACACACACACACAGGCTAAGCAATAGATCTGATCAATTGGACTGCACAATGCCCCTGAGCAACTGCCTGAAAGACTGCAGCAGCTGTAAATAGTATGTGTAATACTCTTAACCCTCAGCTGTAGGCTACTATTCTGCACGACGAAGCACTTATCTTTTACGGTTCATTGTGTTGGCTGTACACTGGACATGATACTTTGTAGTAGCTGTATTCGTAATATAATATAGAATTTCACTGAATCAAATATACATTATGTAATTCCAGCACTCATTAAAACTCTACACATAGCGCAATGGATAGCAACTACGGCACTGAAAAAAAACAGCGTTTTATACATGCAGCCTGATTAAATGACTTTTCATTCACTGCAGTCTTCAGTGTTGTGTTCATGTCTGGATAGGCGATCATAAAAAAAGACAGAGGTAGAACCTGAAAGAAACTCAGACAGCGACAGCATTTATTTCCCCCTGGATTTTATTCAATAGCTGAGGGCAGCAGCATAATAGTCAACACCCCCTAGAAGGAATCCAATAACAATAATTATTATTATATTAATCATAATCATAGTACATATTCTCAGGTATGAACAATCTCTCTGTTTTATCAGTGCACTGTTGAGCGAAAACAAATGTATAATAAAATGATTTTAAAAATAAGGAGTATAATTGCAATGTTTGGACATTTTGAGAGTGAATGAAGTGAGTGTGAGAGAGAGAGAGAGAGAGAGAGAGAGAGAGAGAATGGAGTAAAATGATTGAAGGGGTGAAGGAACAGGAAAGAGGAGAAAATAAGCAACACAGGAATGAAAGGAGAGTGCTGAAGAGAGAAGACATGAAATAAGAGGTGGCAATACATGAAAAAACATTCAAAAGCACAAAGTAAATAATGTGAAAATGCATGAAACAGGGAATATTAGAAAAAAAAAGCTTGTGTGAGACCATCAAGGAAAGCAAAAACAAGGGAAGATGAGGACAATGTGTAAGAACCGGATATAATGTCATACATGTGAACTAGTCACCTTTGCCTGCCCAGTAGGAAAAAAAAAAAAAAAACATCAAAACTTTACAATCAAGTTAAATAGTGTTAACAACAGCTTCACAAAAGTCGGCTAAATAAAATAGGGCTTCTCCGTAAGTGCTGCTTAAAATGAAAATGAAACAATAACAAAGATGTTCACGCACTCATTTTCTCTTTCTCTTTCTCTCAGTTTATGCATTCTGCTTTACACTGTTTTGATAAAGAAACTATACTACTACGCTAATCTACCTTTTTTGATAATGACACAACTACAAATATTATACTGCATGTCCTTTCCAGCAGGAACCAGTCCCGGTCATTGATAACACTTTCTAGCTAACACTACTGTATTGCTCTAGGCTATGCTATACAGTTCAGCATTGGGTTAATCAAGAAAAATAACTATACAGCTTACTGTATATGCTTAGGTATATAAACAAATTGATTTAGCAATATCATAAAATAATCAATGCTTCCAGAATCGGGCTATATAAAAATCATTTTAGTTATAATAACAATAATATTCATTTTCAACCACAATCTTTTGGTCATAATGTTTATTCATTGTCTTCTCCAAAATAAATTGACATGTGAAGAGATTTTCAGCATTATTTGATATTTTAAAAGTAATTGTTTTTATCATGTACTCTGTTACTCTGTCTTGTCATAAGGTTTGTGTTTGGTTGCATATGCAGATGGACATAACATTGGCAGCTCTGTTTTGTCCATGACCCTGGTTGGTGAAACACCAAGGCCCATTAGACATAAGCATTAGACCATAAGTAGCTTGTACAAGTCTACATAAGTGGGGGGAGGGGGCAGAGAAAGTTATGGATAGAACATACTGTTTCTAATTGAATAGTAATAAAATAGTTGGTTTAGTGTTTGTCTTTAAAATTAAGTAATTGCCTGTCTGAAAAAAATGTTTGCATCCCAGTCTGGCAATGTATCTTGGATTAATCTGTTTGGTCATTCAGTCTTCAATGGAGCAAGAGGGTCAAAGGTCATTCAAGAACACCCTGGAGTCAATGCTCTGAATTATGTCCTACTCTGTACGTTGAAGCTGTGGTGTATAAGTATTTTCCTGTTTTTTATGTTTATGGACATGTGACATGCCACAGTAATTCCAGATATCTGTACAGCACAGTAGTGTGAGTGTGCTGGGCCATATAGCCTAAGCTATGTGACTGTCTGCACTGTACTGTGTTAGTCCGGTCCATACTTACCTCACCTTCACAGCAAAGTGTCTACTATATTGTAATGGTGTAATTTAGTGTACGTTGTTTGTCCTCTGTAAGGGGCGCAATGCACTGTGCAATGTGTTTCTACTGTGCTGTAAGGAGTCTGAAGTACATGCACTGCTCTTATTGATCCATTTGTCTGTCTGTCAATCCTGTGCAATTCAGAAAGCACGCACATCCTTGCCAGCGCATCCATATCAATTAAACTCTCACCAAAATGTTTTGGAACTCAAAATTTACACAGGTATTTATGAGTCTCTGTACAATAGCGTTACATTGTCTGTCAGTCAATGTATCAGTCGGGTCATGTGTTCATCTGTCTGTGCCAATAGTTCATTAGTATCTATATACAACACAGGTTGTTTAGTATGTACAGCATGGTTGTTATTAGTAGACTAAATGGTTTAATATGGGAAATTATGCTTTCTTTCTGAGATATTGTAAAGTTGTCAAAATCTCACCATCTTTTTTTCATATCTTTTATGATAATGGTGTCATATCATATAATACATATTATTATTATTATTATTATTATTATTATTATTATTATTATCAGCAGAAGCAGTAGTTGAAGAGGGACATGAACCAATATTTTACTGAAAAACTGAAAAAAAATTGCTTGCTAGCAAATAATTTAACCAACCTGCAAGAAAGTTGGTCTTTATAAATGCATCATTTAAATTAATGTCTGCATTTGAGCCATATTTTTCATCTTTACTGTTTTGTCTTATAAGATAAAATTCTGTAATTACAACCACAACAACTAATAATAATAATAACTCATCACCATAATTAAATTGATTTATATTTCATAAATATTATTTCTCTTGAAAATAAGAAACGGAAAGACATAAGAACAAAAACAGTTTTAAGAATTCAGGAATGAATTAAATTAATTATATGATAGCAATAAATTTAATAACTACAGCAAGTTTACATACAGTATATGTAGAAATCTATATGCATATACAATTATAATTTTTCTTTCATATATGTTTTTTTGTGTTGTATACATCAACCCATTCCCCCCTGTTTTATCCTCGTGTATGCCCCCCTTTCATACCCTTCTCCTTTTTTGGGGAAAATGACTAAATAATAATTTATCCCCTCTCTCTGTTGCCTCCTTAAAGCAAGTTAAAATTTATGCTCTTGTTTTGTGCGCATATATCACAAATCTCCATCCTCTTCTAACCCTGCTTACATTTTTCAGTCAACCTCCCTCCCTGTTTGTGTGTGTGTGTGTGTGTGTGTGTGGCTCTGTGGTCACGTCTCACACTGTAAGTGTCTCGTCTCTTCCCGCACTCCCCCTACCTAACAGGGAGAGGCGCTCATGCGGAGGTGTGCGTGGTAGTGAGGCGGGGGTACGGCCAAGGGGGGCATGGCCAAGGGAAGGGCCTGGGACGGGTTGGCCGAGTGGGAGGGCGGGACACGAGACAGGGTGTGGGTAGAGTGGAGGGTGTGGGAATGGGGGTAGGAAGAGGGAGGGGGCAGTTTGTAGCCGGCCCCGGATGAGGAGCACGAGGAAGCCGCTATTACCCCGGCGGGGGGGTTCTGTTGGGGGTTGTTTTTGGGCGGGGGCGTCTGGTTCAGCTGGATTGAGATGTCGCTGGAGACCTCAGAGGCGCTGCGGCCCCTCTGTGGGGGCGGCCAGGACTCGGGGTGCAGGAACTGGCCACTGTAGTCACTGCACTCCGACAGGCGGGGGCGGTAGAGGGCTGGGTGAGGCCGGTACATCTCCTCCTCGGCGTATCGCTTCATGAAAAGGTACACTGACATGACCCCTGCCCCCTAAAAAAGAGAGAGAGAGAGGGGAGAAAGTTGTGGCTATTTAAATAAAACCTTAGTTTAAAGAAGTGGCTGAGAAATCACAGCCCATTGACACATTGGGACAAATTATAAAGTGTGTGCGAGAGCAGTCGGTCACTGCAGTCATAAATGTGTGCTGGAAAAGCTTTAAATTAATCCCACTGTACAACAATGTACAGGTTAGTCTAAAGGTTATTTATACATACATAGGTCTGCAGAATGAATACTGGAAGTTCACACATTATCAGCATCTTGTAAACATAACAGTGTGTATGTAGTAGGCTTTGAGTAAAATGTATAAGAATAGAACGAAATTCAGTTGCGTCTGATTAGCTGAGCGAAAAAGAAGGGACAGCAATGCAGACAGGCTGCAGTGAACTAGCAGATATTTGTGAAACAGCACTGAAGAGCAAGCAGTCTGAGGCACAGCACTTAATTAAGAACTGCCATCATGTTCTGAAGGAGGAAAATACATTTTGAGAGAATCCTTATTCCACACAGTGGGAGGGAGATTTAAAAAAAGTATTGGTCTGAAAGTCATTCCATAAAAAAATGAACAAAAAAAGAAGAAAAGACAAAAAAAATGAAATTAGCCACTGACTCGTTTCACAGGAAAACAGGAGCTGGGATTTCTGAATTTAAAAAATGTACACCGATATTTCTTCAAGATGCGTTCCCCCGCCTGCAATAAAAATGAGCGTTTTGTGGATAGCTGATGCGATGGGAATGAGAGAGCTTACCAACAGTGCATTAGGTCGCAACACAGGCACCAGGAGGCTCGGTCTGAATTATTCAACATCTGCACCAAAGCGCTATTAGCAATTTCATATTAGTAGGCAAAAATTCACATAATATGAGGCACAAACCATACCTATGGGACGGTAGAGTTTGTACAGAATCCTGGGACATTACAGAGTGCCTCATCTGATTCACTTACACAGCCAAATGCTCAGTGTAAAATCAACACTGATAGTAAATGTTACACTGATAAAGTACCTTTGATCAAGTGAACTCAATTCAGATTTGAATTAACACTGAAGACATACTGTGCATTCTCATCAAGTTGACCCAGGTTTTATGATTACCAAGTGCAACATTTGGTCTGAAAACTGGATTTATCTTTAATATGCTAATGATATATTCTCCTGATACCCTCCTGGAAAAAGCTAGGTTTTTTTACATAATACATGCGTCTTCTTGGATGACAAAAACTTGTTGCAGTGAACATATTCTCAAAAATATTATTTCTGTCAAGATAACCGACATATTTAATATATGAATGAATATACAATATTTTGGTTTGGCGCTGAATCGATTGGCTCTATGTACTTCTAGTGCACGCACCAGCGTGCACTACCTATCAAACAGGTAGCACGACACATCTCTCCTACTAAACAGGAGATGTACACCAAAACCCCCCAAGTACATAGAATCAGATCCAAACAACAGGTGGAGGCTGGGGTGGTGGAGGGTGAGCAGCAAAATGTTTTTTTTTAGAACAAGAAGCAGCAAAACAAGAGCAGCGCAGCCAAAGCAGTATGGGAGAAATCGCGCTTTTAAAAGGGGCGCTCCATTAGTGATGTGTGCACTCCTACATCAGGGAGAGGAAATGATCGGAAGACCAGGCGCGACAGGTGGGAATCATCAAGTGACCACGACGGGACACCAATAGAATGGAGAAGACTCTCTGAAATAAGAAGGCCCCTTACACAGTACGGAGATAATTTGAAACAAAAAAAATAAAGATCCAAAAAACAGAAAGCGACCCGTAACACTGACGGGCGAACCACGCATAGAGCGAGTAAAGAAAACGAAAATTCACCTTAACTCTCAGACAAGAGAGACATTAAAACAAGGTGAGAGCAGATAGAACTGAAAACAACCCCAAAGAACGAAACGGTAGTAGGAAACGAAAAAATGATCTCCACCCTCTAAACCAGGGGTAGGCAACCCTGGTCCTAGAGAGCCGCAGGGTCTGCTGGTTTTTGTTGTTACTCACCACTTAATCAATTATTAAAGTTGATGATTACACACAGTTAACTCACCTCATCTGGTTTCTTTGGTCTAATTAGTTGCTGTGTTTAAGGTGAAAACAAAAACCAGCAGACTCTGCGGCTCTCTAGGACCAGGGTTGCCTACCCCTGCTCTAAACAGAGAGAAAATGACGGAGATAGAAAAATAAGAAAAAGAATAAAAGATAATATCACAACTAAAGCAAAAACACCGAGTCCCGCATTGTCCTGACAATTTGTAAGAAGCAGTAGTTTTAATAACAATTAGTGTCACGTCCCATGCCTCCACGTCTCAAGTCTACGTCTCGTTTTACCGTTTATATGTATTTTTTATCTGGGAATCCGTTTTGTGTTTTCCCTCTCTCCCTCCATTTTGTGTCTCCACTTCCCCGCACCTGAATTGTGTTTTCTTATTAGTTTCGTCTCACCTGTTCCTCGTTGTTTCTTTATTAGTTTGCTATTTAGTCTCCCCTGTTTTTTTATTCTGTGCCAGATCGTCTTGTTTCCTGCATTCGTGCTTGTTGCAATCTTTCCAGCGGGTTTGATTCCTGCCTGTTCCTGTGTCCAGTCCTGTGTGCCCGTACAGTTTATGTTCTCCTGCCTGTCCAGCCTGCTCCTGTCCTACCTGTTCCTGTCCAGCCCTCTTGCCTACCTGCCCTTCCCCATCATAGCCCTGCTCCTGCTCTTCATCCTCCTGATCCCCTGCCCTGACTGATTCCCCGGTTCTGACCCGTGCTTGTTCCTGGACGTTGATCTTGCACTGATCGCTGGACATTGACCCCTGCCTGGATTTGACTATGTTTCTGCCTGCCCTCTATTGCATTGTTTGCTGGAGATTGACCTGTGTTTGTAGACTATGAATAAAGCTTATTTCTATTACTTCTGCTGTCTGCTATGGGTTCCGATCAGTTCTCATAACAAGTTGGTGTAAATGGCTGTGTGCAGTACAGACGGCAGTGGTTTTAAGAATGCTTAGTGCTGTCAGTGTAAATGGATGTATGCAGTAAAAACCACAGTGGTTTTAAAAGTGAGTGGTGCTGTCAGTGTAAATGGATGTGTGCAGTACAGACAGAAAAGGTTTTAACGGTGAGTGGTGCAGTCAGTGTAAATGGGTGTGTGCAGTAGAGATAACAGTGGTTTTAACAGTGACTGGTGCTGTCAGTGTGAATGGGTGTGTGCAGTAAAAACCACAGTAGTTTTAACAGTGAGTGGTGCAGTCAGTGTAAATGGGTGTGTGCAGTAGAGATAACAGTGGTTTTAACAGTGAGTGGTGCTGTCACTGTAAATGTGTGTGTGCAGTACAGACCGATGTGGTTTTAAAAGTGAGTGGTGCAGTCTGTGAAAATGGATGTCTGCAGTAGAGATAGCAGTGGTTTTAACAGTGACTGGAGTTGTCAGTGTAATTGTATGTGTGCAGTACAGAGCACAGTGGTTTTAACAGTGAGTGCTGTTGTCAGTGTGAATGGATGTGTGCAGTACAGACCCCGGTGGTTTTCAAAATGAGTGGTACTGTCAGTGTAAATGGATGTCTGCAGTAGAGATAGCAGTGGTTATAACAGTGATTGGTGCTGTCAGTATAAATGGGTGTGTGTAGTACAGACCACAATGGTTTTAACAGTGACCGGAGCTGTCAGTGTAAATGGGTGTGTGCAGTACAGACCGAATAGGTTTTAACATTGAGTGGTGCTGTCAGTCTAAATGGGTGTGTGCAGTACAGACCGAATAGGTTTTAACAGTGAGCGGTGCTGTCAGTGTAAAAGTATGTGTGCAGTACAGATTGCAACGGTTTTAAAAGTAAATGGTGCTGTCAGTGTAAATGGATGTTTGCAGTACAGACCACAATGGTTTTATCAGTGACTGGAGCTGTCAGTGTAATTGTATGTGTGCTGTACAGAACACAGTGGTGTTAACAGTTAGTGGTGCTGTCTGTGTACATGGATGTGTGCAGTACAGACTGCAATGGTTTTATCATCAGTGTAAATTGGTGTGTGCAGTACGGACCACAGTGGTTTGAACAGTGAGTGGTGTTGTCGGTGTAAATGAGTGTGTGCAGTACAGACCGCAGTGGTTTTACCAGTGAGTGGTGCTGTCAGTGTAAATGAATGTGTGTAGTACAGACAGCAGTGGTTTTAACAGCGATTGGTGCTGTTAGTGTAAATGGGTGTGTGCAGTACAGACTGCAGTGGTTTTTACAGTGACTGGAGCTGTCAGTGTAAATGGGTGTGTGCAGTACAGACCACAGTGGTTTTAACAGTGAGTGGTGCGGTCTGTGTAAATAGATGTGTGCAGTACAGACCGCAGTGGTTTTAACAGTGAGTGGTGCTGTCAATGTAAATGGATGTGTGCAGTACAGACAGCAGTGGTTTTAACAGTGACTGGAGCTGTCATGTAAATCGATGCGTTCAGTACAGACCACAGTTATTTTTACAGTGAGTGGTGCTGTCAGTGTAAATGTGTGTGTGTTTGCAGTACAGAACACAGTTGTTTAATAACTGACTGGTGCTGTCAGTGTAAATGGGTGTGTGCAGTACAGACCGAATAGCTTTTAACAGTAAGTGTGTGGTAGGGGGGCGTGGTTTTAGGCGCAGCTAGCAAGAGAGAGAGTGAACGCGGGTGGTTTAGGGAGCCGGCACAGCTGTCGGCAATCGGGCAATTGGTAACGATTGATTATATGATTGTTGTTATCAATTAGCCAATTGCCTTGATTGTTCGACAGTGAGCCTGAGATCCTTTAAAAGGAGTCCTCAGAGAGAGGAACGGGAGTGAGAGCGCATGTGTTAAATGTACATGCGTGTAGTGTGTTGGAGAACCAATAAACGCCACGTCTCTTTCAAACTTGGACTCTGTAGTGCTTATTCACGAGCGGTAATAGCTCACTTCGCCACAGTGGTGGCCCGTACTGGAGGAAGGTACGAACAAAAGGCGAAGGGAACCGAAGCATGGAGACAGATCCAAGGGAGCAGGCGTTGTCGATGACGACATTGGGCAGAGTGCTGGAGGGGCTAGCTGCCATGCAGGAGCAACAGGCAGCTGCTCATACGGAGCAGATGCAAGCCCTGCGTGAGCAGTCTAGCCTTCAAACACAGGCACTGCTACAGCTGACAGCGGGCGGGGATACCACAGGAAGGCAGCGCGTCTCCTCCCCTAAATTCAACATCCCGAAGATGACGGCGGAGGATGACGCGCAGGCCTTCCTTGAGGCATTTGAGCTGGCGGCGGAAACCTCCCGGTGGCCGATGGAGGAGTGGGCAGTGCGGCTCCTACCCCTACTGACAGGCGAGGCGCAACGAGCGGCGCATAGCCTGCCGACAGCCGCGAGGGCGGAGTTTAAAAACCTAAAGAAGGCGATCCTCGACCGGACGGGTCGTACTCCGGAGGAGCACCGACAGAAATTCCGGGAGTGGGACCTGATGGGAGAGGACCGACCGTTCGCCTACGCCCAGCGGCTGGCGGACACGGCGAGGCGCTGGCTCCGGCCGGAAATAAGATCCGCTGATGGAGTCGTGGAGCAGGTGGTCCTGGAGAGGTTCGTCATGGGGTTGCCGGCGGAGACCGCGAGCTGGGTCCACTGCCACAGACCCACTAAACTGGATGCCGCCGTCACCCTGGCGGAGGACCACCTGGCGCAACACCCCTTCACCCAGCAGCAGAAGCCGGAGCCGGCGCCCAGGAAGAAATTCGCCCCTCGTTCCGCCCCCCTTTCTGTTTACCGTCCCCAGAACCCCTCCTTCCCTGCTGTCCGCCCCCTTTTCCCCCCTCCCCCTCAGGCTCAGTGGCGGTGCAGTCCGGCCCACAGGGAGTGCCTCAAACGCCTGGACCGGAGTGTTGGCGGTGTGGACGGCTGGACCACCTGTGCCGCAATTGTCCGCTCATGGAGGTGGGGCAGGTGGTCCGGGTGGTCGGACCGCCCACCTCCGCTCCCGATTTAGACGAGGCGTACTGCATTCTGGTAAGGGTGCAAGGGAGTGAACACCGGGCGCTGTTGGACTCAGGGGCTATGCAGACCATGATTCACCAGAGCCTGGTTCGAACCGAGGCTTTGAGATCGGCACGTTGGGTGGTAATTAGGTGCGTGCATGGGGATCGACACAAATACCCAATAGTACCAGTGGAAATTCGGATAAAAGGAAAAAAGCATATCTTAGAGGCTGCGGTTAGCTCCCACCTCTCGCACCCTCTGATTTTGGGGACAGATTGGGCGGGGTTTAAACTAATAGCGGAAAAATTGATGGGGGTATGATCACGACCGGTAGGGAAGTGTGAGGTGTGTGCAGTGGAAAGTGGTGACGCGGGGTCGTCCGACACTGACGGGGGGGGGGGGCGGCTCCGGGAGAGCCTCCAGCGGAGACTCCCCAGGTGCCGGTGTTCCAACCCATGGAGGATTTTCCACTCGCTCAGTCTCGAGACGATACCCTACGCTTTGCCTTCGACCAGGTGATATGTATTGATGGTCAGCTGGTGCGCCCTGACGCTGCACGCTCTCACCCGTATTTTGCAATTATTAAAGATAGGTTGTATCGAGTGAGTCGTGACACTCAGACAGGTGAGGAGACGACCCAGTTGTTGGTACCAAAAAGCCGCCGGGAAATGATTTTCCAGGCGGCTCATTTCAACCCCATGGCTGGTCACTTAGGGTATGAAAAAACACTGAACCGGATAATGGCCCGATTTTATTGGCCGGGCATCTGGGCGGACGTACGTAGGTGGTGTGCGTCCTGTCCAGATTGTCAGCTGGTAAATTCCCCAGCCATCCCAAAAGCCCCATTGCGGCCCCTACCATTAATTGAGGTCCCGTTTGATAGAGTGGGCATGGACCTCATCGGACCATTTGAACGGAGCACTCAGGGATACCGATTTGTATTAGTTCTGGTGGATTATGCAACCCGGTATCCCGAAGCAGTGCCATTGCGCAATATCTCGGCTAAGAGTGTTGCGCAGGCATTGTTTCAAATAATCTCCCGAGTTGGAATCCCGAAAGAGATTCTGACTGATCAAGGCACTTCGTTCATGTCACGCACACTACGCGAACTGTATGAACTTTTGGGTGTTCAGTCAATTAAAACGAGCGTGTACCATCCACAAACGGATGGTCTCATGGAACGTTTTAATAGGACTTTGAAATCCATGATTCGGAAGTTTGTACACGATGACAGCCGAAATTGGGATAAGTGGTTAGTTCCTCTATTGTTTGCAGTGCGAGAGGTTCCCCAGGCCTCCACGGGATTTTCTCCTTTTGAATTGCTGTTTGGTAGAAAACCACGGGTATTTTGGACCTGGTTAAAGAAAGCTGGGAGGAGGGTCCAAGCCCCAGTAAAAACGAAATTCAATACGTTATGGACCTGCGAGCAAAACTCCATACACTGGGGAGATTATCACGAGAGAATTTGCTCGAGGCTCAGGAACGTCAGCAAAAGCACTACAATAGAGGAACGAAACTACGGCAATTTTCACCGGGAGAGAAAGTCTTGGTATTACTACCGACTTCCAGCACAAAATTACTCGCCAAGTGGCAAGGACCCTTCGTGGTCACACGACGAGTAGGGGAAGTCGATTATGAGGTGGAGCGGTCTGATAGAGAGGGGGCGAAACAGATTTATCACCTCAATCTATTAAAAGTGTGGAAAGAGGTGATACCGGTCTCCTTGGTGTCGGTAGATCAGGAGAGAGATGAGCTGGGACCGGAGGTGCCAAATTCGAACGATCAAACCTCCCCCCTTTTTGATAGCCATCTCTTACCGAATCAGAGAACGGATCTTGCCAAGTTGCAAAAGCAGTTCGCTGATGTGTTTTCCCCTCTACCAGGCTACACCAATCTGATAAATCACCATATTGAGACAACCCCGGGGGTGACGGTGCGTTCGCGCCCCTACCGACTGCCTGAACATAAAAAGAAAGTGGTTCAGGCAGAAATAAAGACAATGTTGGAATTGGGCGTAATAGAAGAGTCTAACAGTGCGTGGAATAGCCCCATCGTGCTGGTGAGTAAGCCGGATGGATCTGTTCGCTTCTGTGTAGACTATCGTAAAGTAAACGAAGTGTCACGATTCGATGCCTATCCCATGCCTCGGGTCGATGATCTATTGGATCGGCTGGGCACAGCTCGTTTTTTTTCGACACTGGATTTGACCAAGGGCTACTGGCAGATTCCCTTGTCTCCAGAGTCCAAGGAAAAAACGGCTTTCTCCGCTCCGGACGGGTTGTACCAATTCCGGACACTTCCGTTTGGGTTATTCGGAGCCCCTGCCACTTTCCAACGTCTCATGGACAGGGTACTGCGTCCGCATGCTGCTTTCGCTGCAGCCTATCTGGACTATCACAGCGGGAAGCGAAGTACAGCACGGTCGAGAAGGAGTGCCTGGCCATCAGATGGGCGGTCGGGTCCCTCTGTTATTATCTGCTGGGTCGCTCATTCACCCTCTGCTCGGACCATGCGCCCCTCCAATGGCTTCACCGCATGAAGGATACCAACGCCCGAATCACTCGGTGGTATCTGGCTTTACAGCCTTTTAATTTCAAGGTGATTCATAGGCCGGGAGCGCAGATGGTGGTGGCTGATTTTCTCTCCCGTCCGGTGGAGGAGGAGGGGGGGGGGGAGTTGAGCATTGGCCGGATGGCTTCCCGGCCTAAGTCGGGCGGTGGGGGTATGTGGTAGGGGGGCGTGGTTTTAGGCGCAGCTAGCAAGAGAGAGAGTGAACGCGGGTGGTTTAGGGAGCCGGCACAGCTGTCGGCAATCGGGCAATTGGTAACGATTGATTATATGATTGTTGTTATCAATTAGCCAATTGCCTTGATTGTTCGACAGTGAGCCTGAGATCCTTTAAAAGGAGTCCTCAGAGAGAGGAACGGGAGTGAGAGCGCATGTGTTAAATGTACATGCGTGTAGTGTGTTGGAGAACCAATAAACGCCACGTCTCTTTCAAACTTGGACTCTGTAGTGCTTATTCATGAGCGGTAATAGCTCACTTCGCCACAAAGTGGTGCTGTCAGTGTAAATGGATGTTTGCAGTACAGACCACAGTGGTTTATGAACAGTGAGTGGTGCAGTCAGTGTAGATTGGTGCGTGCAGTACAGACCATAGTGGTTTTAACAGTTAGTAGTGCTGTCACCGTAAATGGGTGTGTGTAGTACAGACCACAATGGTTTTAACAGTGATTGGTGCTGTTAGTGTAAATGGGTGTGTGTATTACAGACCACAATGGTTTTAACAGTGACTGGAGCTTTCACTGTAAATGGATGTGTGCAGTACAGACCACAGTGGTTTTACCAGTGAGTGGTGCTGTCAGTGTGAATGGATGTGTGCAGTACAGACCCCGGTGGTTTTCAAAATGAGTGGTATTGTCAGTGTAAATGGATGTCTGCAGTAGAGATAGCAGTGGTTATAACAGTGATTGGTGCTGTCAGTATAAATGGGTGTGTGTAGTACAGACCACAATGGTTTTAACAGTGACTGGAGCTGTCAGTCTAAATGGGTGTGTGCAGTACAGACCGAATAGGTTTTAACAGTGAGTGGTGCTGTCAGTGTAAAAGTATGTGTGCTGTACAGAACACAGTGGTGTTAACAGTTAGTGGTGCTGTCTGTGTACATGGATGTGTGCAGTACAGACTGCAATGGTTTTATCAGTGTCTGTAGCCATCAGTGTAAATTGGTGTGTGCAGTACGGACCACAGTGGTTTGAACAGTGAGTGGTGTTGTCGGTGTAAATGAGTGTGTGCAGTACAGACCGCAGTGGTTTTAACAGTTACTGGTGCTGTCGGTGTGTAAATGGATGTGTGCAGTACAGACCTCTGTGTCTTTAACAGTGATTGTTGCTGTCAGTGTAAATGGGTGTGTGTAGTACAGACCACAATGGTTTTAACAGTGATTGGTGCTGTTAGTGTAAATGGTTGTGTGCAGTACAGACCACAGTGGTTTTACCAGTGAGTGGTGCTGTCAGTGTAAATGGATGTCTGCAGTAAAGGCAGCTGTGGTTTTAAAAGTGAGTGGTGCTGTCAGTGTAAATGAATGTGTGCAGTACAGACAGCAGTGGTTTTAACAGTGATTTGTGCTGTTAGTGTAAATGGGTGTGTGCAGTACAGACCGCAGTGGTTTTTACAGTGAGTGGAGCGGTCAGTGTAAATGGGTGTGTGCAGTACAGACCACAGTGGTTTTAACAGTGAGTGGTGCGGTCTGTGTAAATGGGTGTGTGCAGTACATACCGCAGTGCTTTTTACAGTGACTGGCGCTGTCATGTAAATGGGTGTGTGTTTGGAATACAGACCACAGTTGTTAAACAGTGACTGGAGCTTTCACTGTAAATGGATGTGTGCAGTACAGACCACAGTGGTTTTACCAGTGAGTGGTGCTGTCAGTGTAAATAAATGTTTGCAGTGCAGACCGCAGTAGTTTTAACAGTGAGTGGTGCTGTCAGTGTAAATGGATGTGTGCAGTACAGACCGCAGTGGTTTTTACTGTGACTGGAAACTGTCAGTGTAAATGGGTGTGTGCAGTACATACCGCAGTGCTTTTTACAGTGACTGGAGCTGTCATGTAAATGGGTGTGTGCAGTACAGACCGCAGTGGTTTTTACAGTGAGTGGAGCGGTCAGTGTAAATGGGTGTGTGCAGTACAGACCGCAGTGCTTTTTACAGTGACTGGAGCTGTCATGTAAATGGGTGTGTGCAGTACAGACCACAGTGGTTTTTACAGTGAGTGGTGCTGTCAGTGTAAATGTTTGTGTGTTTGGAGTACAGACCACAGATGTTTAAACAGTGACTGGAGCTGTCAGTGTAAATGGGTGTGTGCAGTACAGACCACAGAATTTTTAACAGTGAGTGGTTCTATCTGTTTATATAGGTTTGTGCAGTACAGAAAGCTATGGTTTTAACAGTGATTGTTGCTGTCAGTGTAAATGGGTGTGTGTAGTACAGACCACAATGGTTTTAACAGTGATTGGTGCTGTTAGTGTAAATGGGTGTGTGTATTACAGACCACAATGGTTTAAACAGTGACTGGAGCTTTCACTGTAAATGGATGTGTGCAGTACAGACCACAGTGGTTTTACCAGTGAGTGGTGCTGTCAGTGTAAATGAATGTGTGCAGTACAGACAGCAGTGGTTTTAACAGTGAGTGCTGCTGACAGTGTGTAAATGGATGTGTGCAGTACAGACCACAGTGGTTTTAACAGTTACTGGTGCTGTCGGTGTGTAAATGGATGTGTGCAGTACAGACCTCTGTGTCTTTAACAGTGATTGTTGCTGTCAGTGTAAATGGGTGTGTGTAGTACAGACCACAATGGTTTTAACAGTGATTGGTGCTGTTTGTGTAAATGGGTGTGTGCAGTACAGACCGCAGTGGTTTTAACAGTGAGTGCTGCTGACAGTGTGTAAATGGATGTGTGCAGTACAGACCACAGTGGTTTTACCAGTGAGTGGTGCTGTCAGTGTAAATGGATGTCTGCAGTAAAGGCAGCTGTGGTTTTAAAAGTGAGTGGTGCTGTCAGTGTAAATTAATGTGTGCAGTACAGACAGCAGTGGTTTTAACTGTGACTGGAGCTGTCATGTAAATGGGTGTGTGCAGTACAGACCACAGTGGTTTTTACAGTGAGTGGTGCTGTCAGTGTGAATGTTTGTGTGTTTGGAGTACAGACTACAGAATTTATAACAGTGAGTGGTTCTATCTGTTTATATAGGTTTGTGCAGTACAGAAAGCTATGGTTTTTACAGTGCGTGTTGCTGTCAGTGTAAATGGTTGTCTGCAGTACAGACTGCCATGCTTTTTACAGTGAGTGGTGCTGTCAGTGTAAATGGATGTCTGCAGTAAAGGCAGCTGTGGTTTTAAAAGTGAGTGGTGCTGTCAGTGTAAATTAATGTGTGCAGTACAGACAGCAGTGGTTTTAACAGTGATTTGTGCTGTTAGTGTAAATGGGTGTGTGCAGTACAGACCACAATGGTTTTATCAGTGACTGGAGCTGTCATTTTAATTGTATGTGTGCAGTACAGACCACAGTGGTTTTAACATTGAGTGGTGCTTTCAGTGTAAATGGATGTGTGCAGTACAGACCGCAGTGGTTTTTACTGTGACTGGAGCTGTCATGTAAATGGGTGTGTGCAGTACAGACCACAGTGGTTTTTACAGTGAGTGGTGCTGTCAGTGTGAATGTTTGTGTGTTTGGAGTACAGACCACAGTTGTTTAAACAGTGACTGGAGCTGTCAGTGTGAATGGGTGTGTGCAGTACAGACCACAGAATTTATAACAGTGAGTGGTTCTATCTGTTTATATAGGTTAGTGCAGTACAGAAAGCTATGGTTTTAACAGTGAGTGGTGCTGTCAGTGTAAATGGTTGTCTGCAGTACAGACTGCCATGCTTTTTACAGTCAGTGGTGCGGTCAGTATAAATGAGTGAGTACAGTACAGACTACAGTGGTTTTAATAACAGTCAGTGTTGCAGGAAATGGGTGTATGCACATTGCAATGTTTGTAACAGTGCGTGGTGCTGTCAGTGTAAATGGGTCTGTGTAGTACAAACCACAATTGTTTTAACAGTGACTGGAGCTGTCAGTGTAAATGGGTGTGTGCAGTACAGACCACAGTGGATTAACATTGAGTGGTGCTGTCAGTGTAAAAGTATGTGTGCAGTACAGACCACAGTGGTTTTTGTACAGTGAATGGTGCAATCAGTGTAGATTGGTGTGTGCAGTACAGACCACAGTGGTTTTAACTTTTAGTTGTGCTGTCGGTGTAAATGGGTGTGTGCAGTACAGACCGCAGTGGTTTTAACAGTGAGTGCTGCTGACAGTGTGTAAATGGATGTGTGCAGTACAGACCACAGTGGTTTTAACAGTTACTGGTGCTGTCGGTGTGTAAATGGATGTGTGCAGTACAGACCACAATGGTTTTAACAGTGATTGGTGCTGTTAGTGTAAATGGGTGTGTGCAGTACAGACCACAATGGTTTTATCAGTGACTGGAGCTGTCAGTGTAATTGTATGTGTGCAGTACAGACCACAGTGGTTTTAACATTGAGTGGTGCTGTCAGTGTAAATGGATGTGTGCAGTACAGACCGCAGTGGTTTTTACTGTGACTGGAAACTGTCAGTGTAAATGTGTGTGTGCAGTACATACCGCAGTGCTTTTTACAGTGACTGGAGCTGTCATGTAAATGGGTGTGTGCAGTACAGACCACAGTGGTTTTTACAGTGAGTGGTGCTGTCAGTGTAAATGTTTGTGTGTTTGGAGTACAGACCACAGTTGTTTAAACAGTGACTGGAGCTGTCAGTGTGAATGGGTGTGTGCAGTACAGACCACAGAATTTATAACAGTGAGTGGTTCTATCTGTTTATATAGGTTTGTGCAGTACAGAAAGCTATGGTTTTTACAGTGAGTGGTGCTGTCAGTGTAAATGGTTGTCTGCAGTACAGACTGCCATGCTTTTTACAGTCAGTGGTGCGGTCAGTATAAATGAGTGAGTACAGTACAGACCACAGTGGTTTTAATAACAGTCAGTGTTGCAGGAAATGGGTGTATGCACACTGCAATGTTTGTAACAGTGCGTGGTGCTGTCAGTGTAAATGGGTGTGTGTAGTACAAACCACAATTGTTTTAACAGTGACTGGAGCTGTCAGTGTAAATGGGTGTGTGCAGTACAGACCACAGTGGATTAACATTGAGTGGTGCTGTCAGTGTAAAAGTATGTGTGCAGTACAGACCACAGTGGTTTTTGTACAGTGAGTGGTGCAGTCAGTGTAGATTGGTGTGTGCAGTACAGACCACAGTGGTTTTAACTTTTAGTTGTGCTGTCGGTGTAAATGGGTTTGTGCAGTACAGACCACAGTGGTTTTAACAGTTACTGGTGCTGTCGGCGTAAATGGCTGTGTGCAGTACAGACCACAATGGTTTTATCAGTGACTGGAGCTGTCAGTGTAATTGTATGTGTGCAGTACAGACCACAGTGGTTTTAACAGTGACTGCTGTTGTCAGTGTAAATGGGTGTGTGCTGTACAGACCACAGTGGTTTTAACAGTGAGTGGAGCCATCAGTGTAAATGGGTGTGTGTTGTACAGACCACAATTGTTTTAACAGTGACTGGAGCTGTCAGTGTTAATGGGTGTGTGCAGTACAGACTACAGGTGCAGCTCAAAAAATTTGAATATCGTGAAAAAGTTCAATATTTTTTGTCACTCATATCAGAAAGTGAAACTCATATATTATATATAGATTCATTACACATAGTGAAATATTTCAAGCCTTTATTTCTTGTAATTTTGATGATTATGGCTTACAGCTAATGAAAACCCAAATTCAGTGTCTCAGAAAATTTAAATATTACATAAGATCAATAAAAAATGATATTTTAAACAGAAATGTCAGCCTTCTGAAAAGTATTTTCATTTCTATGCAGTCAATACTTGGTTGGGGCTCCTTTTGCATGAATTACTGCATCAATGCGGCGTGGCATGGAGGCGATCAGCCTGTGGCACTGCTGAGGTGTAATGGAAGCCCAGGTTGCTTTGATAACGGCCTTCAGGTCGTCTGCACTGTTGCGTCTGGTGTCTCATCTTCCTCTTGACAATACCCCATAGATTCTCTATGGGGTTCAGGTCAGGCAAGTTTGCTGGTCAATTAAGCACAGTAATACCATGGTCATTGAACCAGATTTTGGTACTTTTGACAGTGTGGGCAGGTGCCAAGTCCTGCTGGAAAATGAAATCAGCATCTCCATAAAGCTTGTCAGCAGAAGGAAGCATGAAGTGCTCTAAAATTTCCTGGTAGATGGCTGCGTTGACTGTGGACTTTAGAAAACACAGTGGACCAACACCAGCAGATGACATGGCACCCGAAATCATCACTGACTGTGGAAACTTCACACTGGACTTCAAGCAATGTGGATTCTGTGCCTCTCCACTCTTCCTCCAGACTCTGGGACCTTGATTTCCAAATGAAATGCAAAATGTACTTTCATCTGAAAAGAGCACTTTGGACCACTGAGCAACAGTCCAGTTTTCTTTCTCCTTAGCCCAGGTAAGACGCTTCTGACGTTGTCTCTGGTTCAGGAGTGGCTTGACACGAGGAATGCGACATTTGTAGCCCATGTCCTGGATTCGTCTGTACGTGGTGGCTCTTGATGCACTGACTCCAGCCTCAGTCCACTACTTGTGAAGCTCCCCCAAATTCTTGAATGGATTTTGCTTGACAATCCTCTCAAGGCTGCAGTTATCCCTCTTGCTTGTGCACCTTTTCCTACCACACCTTTTCCTTCCACTCAACTTTCTATGAATATGCTTGGATACAGCACTCTGTGAACAACCAGCTTCTTTAGCAATTACCTTTTGTGGCTTACCCTCCTTATGGAGGGTGTCTTCTGGACATCTGTCAAGTCAGCAGTCTTCCCAATGATTGTGTAGCCTACTGAACCAGACTGAGAGACCATTTAAAGGCTCAGGAAACCTTTGCAGGTGTTTTGAGTTAATTAGCTGATTAGAGTGTGACACCATGAGTTTCCAATATTGAACTTTTTCACAATATTCTAATTTTCTGAGACACTAAATTTGGGTTTTCATTAGCGGTAAGCCATAATCATCAAAATTACAAGAAATAAAGGCTTGAAATATTTCACTCTATGTGTAATGAATCTATATAATATATGAGTTTCACTTTCTGAAATGAGTGACAAAAAATATTGAACTTTTTCACGATATTCAAATTTTTTGAGCTGCACATATATAGTGGTTTTACCAGTGAGTGGTGCTGTCAGTGTAAATGAATGTGTGCAGTACAGACAGCGGTGGTTTTAACAGCGATTGGTGCGGTCTGTGTAAATGGATGTGTGCAGTACAGACCGCAGTGTTTTTTACAGTGAGTGGTGCTGTCAGTGTAAATGGATGTGTGCAGTACAGACCTCTGTGTCTTTAACAGTGAGTGGTGCTGTCAGTGTAAATGTGTGTGTGTTTGCAGTACAGACCACAGTTGTTTAAACAGTGACTGGAGCTGTCAGTGTGAATGGGTGTGTGCAGTACAGACCACAGTGTTTATAACAGTGAGTGGTTCTGTCTGTGCATATAGGTTTGTGCAGTACAGACTGCCATGCTTTTTACAGTCAGTGGTGCTGTCAGTGTAAATGGGTGCGTACAGTACAGACCACAGTGGTTTTAATAACAGTGAGTGTTGCAGGAAATGGGTGTATGCACACTGCAATGTTTGTAACAGTGCGTGGTGCTGTCAGTGTAAATGGGTGTGTGTAGTACAAACCACAATTGTTTTAACAGTGACTGGAGCTGTCAGTGTAAATGGGTGTGTGCAGTACAGACCACAGTGGATTAACATTGAGTGGTGCTGTCAGTGTAAAAGTATGTGTGCAGTACAGACCACAGTGGTTTTTGTACAGTGAGTGGTGCAGTCAGTGTAGATTGGTGTGTGCAGTACAGACCACAGTGGTTTTAACTTTTAGTTGTGCTGTCGGTGTAAATGGGTTTGTGCAGTACAGACCACAGTGGTTTTAACAGTTACTGGTGCTGTCGGCGTAAATGGCTGTGTGCAGTACAGACCACAATGGTTTTATCAGTGACTGGAGCTGTCAGTGTAATTGTATGTGTGCAGTACAGACCACAGTGGTTTTAACAGTGACTGCTGTTGTCAGTGTAAATGGGTGTGTGCTGTACAGACCACAGTGGTTTTAACAGTGAGTGGAGCCATCAGTGTAAATGGGTGTGTGTTGTACAGACCACAATTGTTTTAACAGTGACTGGAGCTGTCAGTGTTAATGGGTGTGTGCAGTACAGACTACAGGTGCAGCTCAAAAAATTTGAATATCGTGAAAAAGTTCAATATTTTTTGTCACTCATATCAGAAAGTGAAACTCATATATTATATATAGATTCATTACACATAGTGAAATATTTCAAGCCTTTATTTCTTGTAATTTTGATGATTATGGCTTACAGCTAATGAAAACCCAAATTCAGTGTCTCAGAAAATTTTAATATTACATAAGATCAATAAAAAATGATATTTTAAACAGAAATGTCAGCCTTCTGAAAAGTATTTTCATTTCTATGCAGTCAATACTTGGTTGGGGCTCCTTTTGCATGAATTACTGCATCAATGCGGCGTGGCATGGAGGCGATCAGCCTGTGGCACTGCTGAGGTGTAATGGAAGCCCAGGTTGCTTTGATAACGGCCTTCAGGTCGTCTGCACTGTTGCGTCTGGTGTCTCATCTTCCTCTTGACAATACCCCATAGATTCTCTATGGGGTTCAGGTCAGGCAAGTTTGCTGGTCAATTAAGCACAGTAATACCATGGTCATTGAACCAGATTTTGGTACTTTTGACAGTGTGGGCAGGTGCCAAGTCCTGCTGGAAAATGAAATCAGCATCTCCATAAAGCTTGTCAGCAGAAGGAAGCATGAAGTGCTCTAAAATTTCCTGGTAGATGGCTGCGTTGACTGTGGACTTTAGAAAACACAGTGGACCAACACCAGCAGATGACATGGCACCCGAAATCATCACTGACTGTGGAAACTTCACACTGGACTTCAAGCAATGTGGATTCTGTGCCTCTCCACTCTTCCTCCAGACTCTGGGACCTTGATTTCCAAATGAAATGCAAAATGTACTTTCATCTGAAAAGAGCACTTTGGACCACTGAGCAACAGTCCAGTTTTCTTTCTCCTTAGCCCAGGTAAGACGCTTCTGACGTTGTCTCTGGTTCAGGAGTGGCTTGACACGAGGAATGCGACATTTGTAGCCCATGTCCTGGATTCGTCTGTACGTGGTGGCTCTTGATGCACTGACTCCAGCCTCAGTCCACTACTTGTGAAGCTCCCCCAAATTCTTGAATGGATTTTGCTTGACAATCCTCTCAAGGCTGCAGTTATCCCTCTTGCTTGTGCACCTTTTCCTACCACACCTTTTCCTTCCACTCAACTTTCTATGAATATGCTTGGATACAGCACTCTGTGAACAACCAGCTTCTTTAGCAATTACCTTTTGTGGCTTACCCTCCTTATGGAGGGTGTCTTCTGGACATCTGTCAAGTCAGCAGTCTTCCCAATGATTGTGTAGCCTACTGAACCAGACTGAGAGACCATTTAAAGGCTCAGGAAACCTTTGCAGGTGTTTTGAGTTAATTAGCTGATTAGAGTGTGACACCATGAGTTTCCAATATTGAACTTTTTCACAATATTCTAATTTTCTGAGACACTAAATTTGGGTTTTCATTAGCGGTAAGCCATAATCATCAAAATTACAAGAAATAAAGGCTTGAAATATTTCACTCTATGTGTAATGAATCTATATAATATATGAGTTTCACTTTCTGAAATGAGTGACAAAAAATATTGAACTTTTTCACGATATTCAAATTTTTTGAGCTGCACATATATAGTGGTTTTACCAGTGAGTGGTGCTGTCAGTGTAAATTAATGTGTGCAGTACAGACAGCGGTGGTTTTAACAGCGATTGGTGCGGTCTGTGTAAATGGATGTGTGCAGTACAGACCGCAGTGGTTTTTACAGTGACTGGAGCTGTCACGTAAATGGGGGTGTGCAGTACAGACCACAGTGTTTTTTACAGTGAGTGGTGCTGTCAGTGTAAATGTGTGTGTGTTTGCAGTACAGACCACAGTTGTTTAAACAGTGACTGGAGCTGTCAGTGTGAATGGGTGTGTGCAGTACAGACCACAGTGTTTATAACAGTGAGTGGTTCTGTCTGTGCATATAGGTTTGTGCAGTACAGACTGCCATGCTTTTTACAGTCAGTGGTGCTGTCAGTGTAAATGGGTGCGTACAGTACAGACCACAGTGGTTTTAATAACAGTGAGTGTTGCAGGAAATGGGTGTATGTACACTGCAAAGTTTTTAACAGTGTGCATACTTTTTTAAGCTGTCAGTGTAAATGGGTGTGTGCAGTCCAGACAAAAGCGGTGTTATCAGTATAGCAGCAGACTCTCTGCCTTTGAGCTGCCCATGGCTCGGAGCGCGATGGCGGCCGGATGCTGCGCTCTGACCTCTTTGAGCAGGAAGGAGCTGGCGGCGAAGGCGAAGGACCAGCCGTAGTGGTAGTGGAAGAACTGCTCGGGCTCGCGCGGCCTGTTCATCACCTCGTCGTTGATGCTGGAGATGTAGAGCACCAGCCCGACTACCAGGCTCAGGCCTGCGGAGCAGATGGGGAGAGGGGGCTCAGAGAGCGGGCACGACATGCCCACAGTAACGCCACAGACAGCTCCGAAACTGCCAACAGGCACGACCAGAACCTTTGTGATTCTGGAATTTTATTGTATTGTGGTCCAGAGTCAAAAACCAACACCAAGCTATTTGAATCCTGTGTGCAAAATACACAAATGAGTCAAGTGTGTGTGTGTGTGTGTGTGTTATATATAAACCTGTAATGTAGAAACTGTAGTACTATGATCAGCAGAACCACCACTATGTTGACACAGCAGGAAGGTCCCAGCTGAATGACATACTGCTCTTCCGACACCGTATTGCGGCTACTTTCCGTACACGCGCAACATAGGCCCCGCTCAGCACAGGTGTGCCGGCGGAACTGCAAGCCCCACCACTGGTGCTTTATGAATACAGAGGAGCTCCCATTGGCTCCATGCTGGGAGACAATGCAGCAGCCAGACTAAGGGCTGCAGGCACCTTCGCCAGTGCCACAGCCACAGCGACTGCGACGCGCTAAATCATTCAGCCGTGTGCATGTAGCTCTGTCGCTTTCTATAGCCGTATCCATGTCACGCTGTAGCTCTCAGCCACTGTATGTACGTAGCTCTGTAGCGCTTTGCATGGATAATGTGCACAATATAAGCACTTCAAGTTGCCCCGGATCTTGGAGCCGGCTGAGCACATAAATAATGATAATGAGCACAGCAGGGGTTCGTTGCAGATAAATATTGTATTTCAACTGCGAAACCTCTATTTGGCGTTAATCATTAGTGACAGAGAGCGCCGTGGGAGCCAGGAGGTCAACATTACAAACATGGTCAGTGCACACCTGTACTCACACCTGTACTTCAGAAATTTGGAATGGCGCTGAGGACGGCGTGAGCCAAAATGTCCGCCTTGAACATAAAATGACAGTTTTATAAGTTTAAGTCTCTTGCTTGATTCAGTCTTTTGCTTGATTAATCATTGGGCGTCCGTGCGCCTTTCAAATTGTGTAAATTTGGAAGGCCGATGCACCATCTATGATAAACAAAGTGACAGGTAACTTCTCATGTGTCTCAGTTAGATCGTCCTTACCTGACAGAATGAAGAAGATTCCTGAGACGAAGGCCAGGATGGTGCGCTGCGGGCGGATGTGTCCGATGTTACTGATGACGAAGGCAGTGAAGACAAAGAGCAGGGACACCATGGGGAAGGGCGTGGCCGTCCGAACCATTTCTGGGAGAGGCGGGGAGAGAGGGATGGCAAGGGAGGTGAACAGTCTGCTGATCAGTGTGTTAGCCTAACGCACTGGGGAACCTTCCTACTCTTCTCAAAACAAATGTCTGCTTATTCCACAGAGGAAAGATTCTTTCTTTAAATTAAGTTCCTTAATTTAATCTTACTTTAAGATTCCACACATTCAGAGTGTACAAATGATACAAAATGTATATTGTCAACATGAGTGCTCAACTGACAGGGGCACTCAAAATATTAACAATATACATTTTTGCACTGGAATCTAAATGCCATCAGACTACAATGTGGTGTGAAGTGTGGCCATGGCCAATTCCCATACAGTAGCTGATTTGATGAAATGAACAAAACATGAATAATAATAATTCTGTTTTATCTTCTACTGACAAATGACTATATCAGTCAGTATTCATTTGTCATTTTTGTGTGATGCATTTGCTTTCATTTATGTTTTCATCTCAGTATTCATTTGTTAATTAGTTCAGTTTTCATTGTTGGCAGGAATGTCCCCCGTGTTTTATCTTAGCTGCATTGACAAGCGGTTTTTCTCTTCTTCTTTTTCTTAATTTGCTGCAGTTCTGAGAAATGTTCTGCCTCCACACTGAGTTCACAGCCAGCTGACCACTCTTTGACCTTTGCCCCAAGTACAGGCAATTCCAGTCTCCCACCATTAGTCTGAAGTGTCAACAGCAATGATCCTCCTGCACTTAAAATATAAATCAGAGCCAATGCTGATGCCAAATCACAGTGGTTGTATTTTATCTGTTGTGCGGTGAGAGTACAAGAGTGCTATTTGTGCGCTGTACCGTTTCCCCCTGATTTGTAAAGAAACCCAGTAGAACACATCTGTGGGCACAGGGGGGTTAGTACCACACAACAGAAATATGACAGCATGAATCGCCCGGGAGAACACATCTGTGGGCACAAGGGGGTTAGTACCACACAACAGAAATATGACAGCATGAATCGCCCGGGAGAACACATCTGTGGGCACAAGGGGGTTAGTACCACACAACAGAAATATGACAGCATGAATCACCCGGTAGAACACATCTGTGGGCACAGGGGGGTTAGTACCACACAACAGAAATATGACGGCATGAATCGCCCGGGAGAACACATCTGTGGGCACAGGGGGGTTAGTACCACACAGCAGGAACATGACAGCATGAATCGCCCGGTAGAACACATCTGTGGGCACAGGGGGGTTAGTACCACACAGCAGGAACATGACAGCATGAATCGCCCGGTAGAACACATCTGTGGGCACAGGGGGGTTAGTACCACACAGCAGGAACATGACAGCATGAATCGCCCGGTAGAACACATCTGTGGGCACAGGGGGGTTAGTACCACACAGCAGGAACATGACAGCATGAATCGCCCGGTAGAACACATCTGTGGGCACAGGGGGGTTAGTACCACACAGCAGGAACATGACAGCATGAATCGCCCGGTAGAACACATCTGTGGGCACAGGGGGGTTAGCACCACACAGCAGGAATATCAACAGGAATTGAAATGCATAACTTACTCAGTATGTTTGCCGTGTTCTCAGTCGTGATCTCTATTTCTGGCTCGATGAAATATTCTGCAGCCACACACCTCCCTTTTTCCGCTCCTAAGCGAAAGCACAGAACGAACATTTCACATTTTCTGGTTTGCGAATGCTATCACACAATGTCGCCCCCCCCCCCCCCACACACACACACACACACCTCAAAGACCCATACATAAGCCAGAGGCTTACCGGCCACAAAGCAGACCCTCCAGAGGCCGGAATGGAGCGCCATCTTCACTTCGGTGGTTTGGTTCTGCTGCAGCACGATGCCCTCCTCCATCAGCAGCCAGTAGTCGGTGGAGACGGCCACCCCCACCAGCAGCAGGCCACAGGCCCCAAACACCGAGGACAGAAGTGTGAGGGCCCGGCTACTGCACGAGCTCATCTGTAGAATGGGAGAGGCGTTAGACAGCGCCGTCTCCACGGGGGAAATGATCCCTCACACCTATGCCCCTTAGAGGGCAGCAAAGCCAACCTCCCTGAGCCTTCCACCTTAGAACACCCCTAACTTTGACAGTAACCTGGAGACTGATGGCACAAAGAATTTGATGGACAGGTAGGGGCTACCAAGAAACCAACCCAATAGAAAGACGCCTCTCAACGCTTGTCATTCCCTTTGATATGCCATACGGATCCAGCACTTCTTCAGCTCTGTCTGTCTTCTCTTCAGAGAATGCAGATACAAATACAAATTTAAAAACTTTACGTATTCTCTACTAGCTGCATTAGTTACAGAGCCTTGGGTATATGGCTCAGTAAAAGAACAGGAGCTCATTTGATATTGCTCAATAAATCAAATGGTGCTGTTGCGATGCACGTGGAGCACTGCCTGGCCGTGTTTCGCAAGTTTAATCCGACATTTCCGAAAGGGTACTGTCTGATGCCACCATTTCAGCTCCAGCGATCAGGAATCATTTTTATATAAACAACTTGAATGTAGGGGGTGGGGAAAGAAAAGAGGAATGAACGAGGGCATACAAGGTAAAAGGGCGAGGGGGGGGGGGGGTGATGCTATTTCCTTCTGAGGAACTGGAAAAGTGAAACAAAATGTCCATAATGAGCAGATTGTTAGATAATACCGACATAGCAGTGCCCCTATGGGGAAGGTAAATAATTTGAGTTGAATGGCGAATGAATCGTGAATGGAGTTGTATCAGTGAGAGATAGAGTTCATGAGATATCGACAAAGGAGTAGATGAGGACTGAAACAACGGGGGGGGGGGGGGGGAACAAGAGACAAATGGAAAGAGAGTGAGAGAGAGAAAGAAAGATAGATTGAGAGGGAGAAAGCAGTAACTTGGTTTGTCGTGTGGCGCTGTTCATCGGCGATGGTGCTGAAAGACTGCAAATGAATGGGAAACTGGGAGGGATGGAAATTGTAGAACAGACAATTTCAGGAATACAGAAGAAGAAGTGCTGATGATCACAACTGCCATTTGAGCTGCTCTATCCCGGGAAACTCTAATAATAATCACGCCAGCACTGGAATATGCTCGAACTGTGCACTTCAGCAGTGCCTCAGTTCAGTCCCTTAATAAGTGAACAGCAGGATTTATGCCATTTTGGTTGGCAGTTGAATGCCAACAAATAAAACAAGCCACATGTTAGACACTCATGATTTTTAAACAGACAACATTGATGAAAGAGAGAGAGAGAGCAAGAGAGAGAGCGAGAAAGAGAGAAAGAGAGACTAAAGCACATAAATGGAAAGACCTTGGCCCAAAAAAGGGAGAGTGGGAGCACATACACGCACACACACACAGGCACACGCACACACACACACACACACACACATTTCTGTGCTTGATTCTGGTGCAAACAGTACAAACTCAGCAACTACATGTTGAACTCCCCAATACATCTCCCAACCCACACACCCACCCCCAAACATACACGTGCATGCACATGCTAACGTACACATGCAAAGAATAATGTAAGTTATCCAGTGGTATTAATTAAATAACTGCATTTGACTCGGAGTATAAATATCCCTAACCAAAAAACAAAAGAAAAAAATGATAATCCTGAGCGCGCGCACGCACGCGAGCACGCGAACACACACAAACACGAATGCATCACAAAATACCATAACCTTTAGCTCCCCTGCGATCAGAAAATTCACAGAATGTATGACTCCTTCCTTCTGCCTTCATACTAACTGCATACCAATGTGCGTAGCACCTATGCCCCTTCAAAGATATTTAGCTTCCCTCATATGCGTGCCAAATGCGATATGCGCAATTATTTTAAAAAGCAGTTATAACACAAATTACTATCATTATCTTTATTATAATTTTTTTAGACAACCCGTTGTCACACATGCGGACGCACCGAGAGAGCGAGAGAGAGAGAAAGACCTCAAGGCAATTTATTATACAACGATACATATTCCGTTCACAGATTTTGACATACGGACGTATATTGCCAATGGAATCCAGGGCTTTATACATCTGCTCACACAACGAATATGCAAGTGCTAGACAGACTGACATAATTTATAAAGCACACGCCGACAGACGGACGATGGCTTCGAATGTGTCCACGGGTACACCTAATTACAACATTATTGATAAAACATGATGTTGCGATTGATTAAATTATGCTAAGCATTTGATCCCTGGGCACTTACCGTTTTTTAACGACAGACTGGTGTCGAAAGAAGGCTAGATCCTCGTACCAGGAAGGCTTGGCAGATTTTGCGGTCTCTCTATCTCTCTCTCTTTCTCTCTCTCTCTCTCTCTCTCGCTCTCTCGTATGTGTTTCCCCCCTATCGCCCCCTTCCTCTCTCTCTCTCTCGCGCCCTCTTCACTCACTGTTTCAGCACTGCGGAGAATCGGTCGAATGAGCTGTACTGAGGAAGAAACGGGAAATGTAAAAAGGGAAAGATACATAGAGGGACAACAGAGAGGGGGAGGCTGACACGAGAGAGAGGAATGAGGAGTTTAAAAAATCGAATTAAAAAAAAAATCGCGCATGTTGATGAGAGACACGATACAAAACAACACAGCTGTATGACACAGAGAACCAAGAAGCACTGTGTTAAATGCCATGATGTATGATAGAAAATTATAAGGGGATTAGCTTGAGTAATTCACTCAGAAATATAATTTCTACTGTACCATGCTGCATGTAACTGTAGAATACAGAGGAGGGAATGGAGCACACTAGGAATGAGACAACTAAAAAATGTTACAAACCTTCCAAGCGATGACTAACACATTGACTAATAGGGCATACTATAATGTCAACATCATCTCTGTTGTTCATTGATGTCAAAATGAGCTGTATTCACCTGAGCCTGATATTATTGATTCAATAACTTTGTGTCTGCACTGCCTCACACGTGAAGTTGCTCCTTTGAGTCACTGCGAATTCAGTCAGTAGTGTGCTATTGGTCTATATAGTACCACTTGACTGTGGGAAACTCTTTGGGCTGGGAAAGGAAAGACTACGAGGAGCAGAGCTTTAGTGGTCCTCTAGATTCGAGTTGAAAGCACAACGTGCACAGTGAGAGGCTGAAATGTTCGAAATTCGAGCTGACGTAGGTGTGTGCCACAACTGAAGGCTGATTTTCATATAACCGCAACGCTCGCACGGGCGACGAGAAAGTCGCAGGAGTGTGAAAGAATTTGCCGAATTAAGCCGCACGCCAACCACTTCAACGGGGCAGTACGAGGAAGTGATCCAAAAAGAGATAGGAGAGATGGAAAGAAAGGAAAGAGGAGAGAACGAGCCGACACGTGGGCAAGGCCCCGTATCGTTGGACGAGAGAGCAAACGAGGGCTGACACTGGGAGACCGGGAGATGGGAGGGGGAGAGGATGGGAGAGATCCAAGAACACAGCGCCAGCAGATGGGCATGGGGGGGGGGGGGGGGGTTGAGGGAGGGGTTATTATCATTGAGAGGAATTCTGTAGGTTTTATTTTTTTACCTTACAATTGAGAGCGCTGCTCTGGTATCAGATCATTACAATTGAAGGAATGCAAAGCTATGCTCTGAAGAATACAGTCTCTCACCCCTCCTCCCTTCTCCCTCTACCTCTAGCAGTGTCTTTCTTTCTCTCTCTCTATTTTTAGATGTGCGATGGGGAAACCCTATATCGTAGTAGTAGTGGTAATAATAGCACACTGTACACTGACCTATACAGACAAAGAGAACAACCTATATTTTTTCAGGCACAGCCAGATAGGGGGACAGACAATTAAAATGGACAGATAAACTGGATTATGACCCAATTGGACCGATCCTGTAAATGCTCTGACAGATGGCACGCATCGTCAGGTGAACGATTGACACTGTAGCTACACACACACACACACACACGCGCGCACGCGCAGACTCTCGTGCTCTATGCTTTAGAACCGTTGGTCCTGCGATGCTCTGCCCCTGTGGTGCCTGCAATATCAGGCCATAATCCTATTGCTGTGGTAACACTGTTTCGAAAGAAATGCTATCGAGAGGTACACAGGGAGGAAAGATACGTCTTCAGCAAAACTTCAAAAACTAAATCACCAGGAATGAAGAATTGGGGAAGGGCTAGAATAGAATGAGAGGAGGATGATAAATTTAAAAAAGAACCCTTGAACTTTCGGGAAAAAGTGTGGAAGGACAGAGCAGAAATGAAGAATAAGAGGCTGTGTCTTTGTTAAAGTGACTTCGGCATAGTGCTGGAACCTCACTGACGTGAGGAGAGTCTATAAAGTGAATGAAATGAATGTATTGAGAGGGAGAATGGTTGGAAGGGTTGGACAACAGCAGGACTGAGAGAGAGAGAGAGAGAGAGAGAGAGGGGTGAGATTGAGAGACTGAAAAGAGAGGTTTTGCTGTTTCAACAACTACTGAATGGAATGGTCAGCATCTTATGGGACATGAGGGAGTAGGGAGAGAGAGAGAGAAAGAGAGAGAGAGAGAGAGAGAGATAGAGAGAGAGGGAGAGAGAGAGGTAAGGGAGATAGATTATACAGGAGAGAAATGCAAATGGAGAACGACTGAGACAGTAGGTAGGGGAGCTTATGTAGGAAGGGATATGACTACTTGGAATAAGGATGATACATGATGTTTTAAGAGTGTAAGGGGTAGGTAAGGTGGGGAGAATTATGGATGATACATGATGTTTTTAGAGTGTAAGGGGTAGGTAAGGTGGGGATAATTATAGATGGGCAAAGCAGAAACAGAAGGAGACAAGAGAAAAATAGGTTGCTATTTTACTTCGCAGTGTGTAAAATTGATACAGTTTCAAAATAAAATGTACATGTTTGAAATTTGTGCATGAACAGCTGAAAATCAAATGCTGAACCAAATAATTGCACTATATACAGTAATTTAAAATAAGAAGAAACACTATAATAATAATAATAATAATAGATTCAACTTAAAAACTGAACTTAAAAGCACCATTCTCGGACTCAAGGACATTTAAAAAAATGTAAAAAAATGCGGAGGGATAGTGCTACTCAGAACCCATGCCGTGCTGTGGGAAGGTGCGTCTGTAGAGATGGATTTTAAGTCCGGTTTTAAAGTGTTGCTGGTGTCAGAGCAGCGGATTGTTCCACAGCTTGGGGGCAGCCGCTGAGAAGGCTCGGAGGAATGATGAGGAGAGCAGAGTCGGAGGATCGGAGGCTACGTGCGGGGGTATGGGGGCGGGGGGTAGATCGGCAAGGTAGGCTGGAGCCAAGCCATGTAGAAACTTATAGGTGAGGAGGAGGAATTCGAAGACAATTCTGAACTTTACAAGAAGCTGGTGGAGTTGTTGCAGGGTGGGGATGATGTGCTGCCAGGATCTCATGTGGGTAAAGACTCTGGCAGCTGAGTTTTGAACATATCACAGCCGGTCCAAGGCCTTGCTGGAAACACAGAAGAAGAGTCCATTACAATAAGGTGGAGAGCGGAGTGTTTGGCGTGGAGGTAGAGCTGAGTGTCGTCGGTGTAAGAGTGGAAGTTGAGGCCATGTTTTTGGATGATCTGACTGAAAATTTATTTCGGATTATCGATTTGAGATAAAAACGTATGCTTTGGCCATTGCCTTCATTAGATCTTCATGAGGGATTCATGATGATGTATCCATGTATTTCATGCCTATAGTAACTCCTTTTGGAAAGCCTGCTGTGTGGGTTATGACCACTCTGACTGCACCAAAGCAAACCTCTTATAAACATATAAACTCCTCAAAAAAAGTTCGGAAACGTTATTTCGGTCGATTATTCCTCCCCTTTAATAATACCAATTGGTATTGTATTTTATATCGTTGGAAAGCCTGATTAGTCACCTTTACAACGAGGTACAACTTGTAAGGATTGTGCATTCGTGGAATGAGCAACACAGCTAACCGTGTGGGTAGCGGCCCAAAAAAATGTGCCAAAATCCCCTGCAATATTCTTCTGTTGGTATTCACTCTCGTTTTGAGTTGCTTGGTGGACTGGATGATTGCACTCTCCCACAGTAATAAGGAAAAAACAACACATATTGGCCATTTTTACACTTTATTCATTTTACACTGTCAGGGACCTCAGTAGCGTGTGGAAGATCCATACGCAGCCACAACAGCTTGGCACCTCCTCCTCATGCTGGTCACCAGCCTGGTCACACACTGCTGTGGGATGGCATCCCATTCCTCAACCAGGATTTGTCGCAAGTCAGCCAACATGGTTGCGTTGGTCACTCTGGCACGTACAGCACGCCCAAGCTGATCCCACAAGTGTTCAATTGGGTTGAGGTCTGGACTCACGGCAGGCCATTCCATCCTCTCCACTCCCAAATTCTGGAGGTACTCTGTGATGATCCTGGCTCTGTGGGGGCGAGCGTTGTCATCCTGGAGGATGGAGTTAGGTCCCAGATTCTGGAGATATGGGATCGCCACTGGCTCCAGAATCTCATTCCGATATCTCACTGCATTGAGATTGCCTTCAATGATGACAAGTTCTGTTTTGCCTGTGAGAGAGATACCGCCCCACACCATGACACTGCCCCCATTGAAAGGTGTCACGCGATCTGTGCAGCAATCTGCATAGCGTTCTCCACGCCTGTGACTGGCATACACCTGCCAGCACTTGAAGCTCAAAATGAGAGTGAATACCAACAGAAGAATATTGCAGGGGATTTTGGCACATTTTTTTGGGCCGCTACCCACACGGTTAGCTGTGTTGCTCATTCCACGAATGCATGATCCTTACAAGTTGTACCTCGTTGTAAAGGTGACTAATCAGGCTTTCCAACGATATAAAATACAATACCAATTGGTATTATTAAAGGGGAGGAATAATCGACCGAAATAACGTTTCCAAACTTTTTTTGAGGAGTTTATATGCTAAACTTACAATGGAGGCAAAGGTGTTTTCGCATCCGGAACCAATCAGCCATTAACCATAAGCCATTAGCCATGGCGTAGCAGTGTATCATAATGGTTAGGGAACTGGGCTTGTGACGATGAGGTTGTAGGTTCAATTCCCAGGTGCCTCTGCCATTGTACCCTTGGCATTGTAGTTAACCTGAATTGATTCAGTGAAATATTCTGCTGTATGCATAGACTGAATGTAAAAAATAACATAATCTGTGTTAGTTGCTCAGGACAAGCGATGCTAAACATGTGAACTGTAAATGTATCCATTAATCATTGAATGAGTATTTAATGTGGTTCTCATCACAATACTGTTACAGACCATTGTGCAACAAATAAATTGTACAATGACTGTTTTCATAATCAAATCACTCATATTGCTAATTTTAAGCCTCCATAATGTTTAAAATGTATGGTCTGGATTGCCACATCCCTGTAGCAGGTATATCTGGCAGAGAGTTCTGTCTACTTGGCCATTCATCCATTGCAGCTAATGGGCTTTTATATGGCTTGTGTCTGAATGTGGCACTTGGCAGATGTTGTTGATCATCGTCTGTGTAGGACATGCATTCCAGCGCCGCAGTACGTCATTTTTAGAACATATGCAAGTTTAATGACCAGCACAGGCCAATTCGGCCCTGCTACAACTGTTCGTTTTTTTGTCTGTAATCTAGAATCTAGAAGAGAAGATTTGAGAGCGTGGCAGGGCCGGGTCGAGCCAAGGTTTCTCAACATGAGCCCCGTTAGCCTATTCCATATATTACCGGGTATATTACTGGAACGGCATACTTCATTATCTCTCATCTGTATGCAGCTGCGTTCACAGATACCTTTACACTGGGGAAAAGCAGGAAACTAAATGTACTGCATTGCATCCTGGTAATAGCAGAATTATCATAGCTACCTATGACAGTCATTTAGCACCTGCAGGAAATTACATCCTGATTTGATATGCATCACTGTCCACTTCATTTTCTAATGGGACTGCACCAGATAAACACAGCCTATAACTGGCTTGTGAAACAAAATTGCTATACACATGTAGTTATTACACGGTAAGGGGTGATTGAATGGTTAAGAATGGAGACTGCTATTGCTTATAACAATGTCCACTTTGCGATTGCAATGAGACCAAGATATTGTTTTTGCCAGTTACGATTTTCAAGCTGTAGAACTGCAGCTCAAGAGCGTGCCGTTTTCTGATACTCCCACCCTAACCCAGGTACACAGGTGGCACGTAGTCCACAAAGCATTCAATAGAACTGGCACCAATCAGAGGGAGGCGTAACCGGTAGAGCCCTGGTGATTATTGTGTTGTGGTGGCGTTATGCAACAGTAACCACAGCAATCATATTCAAATTCAATCCATCCTCCCTTGGAGGACTGAGGCCAGCTGTGATCCACCACTACAGACTGCCAGTCTGGATCACGACACGCTTTAGCCAAGGTTCATAATATCGATGACTGTGTTAGGTCACAGGGCACAGTCTGCACTTCCAATGAGTGCCTTTACTGATTGAGCCATTCAGCACCCCTCATCCATGCACCAGTCCTGCCTGCCAACCTCATGTCCCCTCCTTCACCCAAAAAACTAGAACAATATGTGCAGAACACCCAGGAGCTAGCATACGAGTCTCCTCCTCAAAAAAAAAAAAAAAAAATTAATTTCTCCATGTTCTCAGCTACCATCTGTGGCACCTTAACAGATTCCAATCTTAGCTCACTGCTGTGACAACCTTTTTGGCTTTGTATGCTGCCAAGTCTTCCACAGTTTTATTCTAGTGATGCATGTGAACTTACTGTATTGTGTGGTAATTCAGAAACCCACGCCCCCCCCCCCCCCTCCCTCCCCGGCCACACACAAACACATACACACACACACACACAAGCACGTACACACAGACGACTGAAACAGGTTAGCAAACTCAGTTTTAAAAGCCTCATACCAGAACTCAGCCAACACAGATCATTCAGAATGGATTTGGGTACAGGTGTGAAAATGGCTTCAAGCTCAAATCTGTACCATGCCATGCTGCAGAAAATATGCAGAATGTCTCTGTGTGGCAATGCTTCCAAGACTTCCAAGAGTATTGGAGGCCCCTATATACCTAACTATGGCTTCTGCTGCTAATTCCTTTGATAAATTTGATCATATTCAAGCTCTGAAATGGTTTTAAAATGCATAGGTTTGACCCATTCTTTGCATTGCCTTTTAATCAGGGGTGTCCAATCAAATCTGAAAAGGGCTGATATGGATGCAGGTTTTTGTCTTGGCCCAGCACTAAGACACCTACTTCTATTCATCAAAGTCTTGATTGAAGATCAAATCAAATCAATATTTATTTATATAGCGCATTTCACAAAAAGTTGTCACAATGCGCTTCACAAAAAAACCGAGCCTAAACCCCCACAAGAGCAAGCCAAAGGCAACCGTGGCAAGGAAAAACGTCCTGGTGTAACTAGGAAGAAACCTTGGGAAGAACCAGACTCAAAGGGGGAACCCATCCTCCTCTGGTTAGCTCAGGGTTTAGGTCTTAATGACCAGCATGGTCAAAACAGACAATGTCCATGAAGACCATTATGAGCTACTTAGTTGAATCAGCTACTTAGTTGAATAGTGCTGGGCTAAAACAAAAACCTGCACCGCCATTTTCGGATAAGATTGGACCCTGATTTTAATTCTTTGTTTCTGACAAGCAGGTTTTTCATCTCGTGCTCCAGCATAATCCCACCTGTCCATCATTAATCATTTTCATATCAATCAAACATGCAAATAGACATAACATACTGTATGTGTCATAACACATATATTTCTCGCATAAATGCAGCCATTGTGAATGGTGAATTGAGATCAGAGATACACAAACAGCCAACAACAGATGTCATAACATTACCTCACAATCACTTAGCAGACACTCTTATCAAGAGTGACGTACAGAAGTGTATAAAATCAGCATTCTTCTCAGTAATACAAAAACCAAGAAGGCACCAAAGGCTCATTTGTAATCAATAAGTGTAACGATGAACCTCACAAATAGCAATTTGTATTATAACAAAAGAGGACAGATAACCTACCTTTACACAGCTATACCTGTAATATTGTCCCAAAAGGAAATCCAAAAAGAGAGAAGGAGAGGATATCTAAACGGGGTCGGGGGCTGTGGTGCAATCAGAAGCGGGGCACAGTTTGTGCTGTCGTGACTGTAGTGGAAAGCTCATTCCACCAGCACTGGGGGCCAGAACAGACAGGACGTGACCTGGAAGTGCAGGCCTCCGGGAGTCGGGGAGAGGGGCCAGGCGTCCCAAACACAAGTTGGCCGGGTGCCTGTTCGAACCACAAGTTAAGTTGGCATTAAAAGCGGCAGGCACAGGGGAGGCCCTGGAACCCCGGGGAGGTTTGGGGAGCAGTGCACTGTGGCACTGATCTGAGATTATCATTAGCTGACAGGCGCAGCCTCTCTGGGACACACTACCCTAAGTATAGCATGGTGCACAGCTGCAGGCGGTTGTACAGTCTCACAAGACAGACAGACACTCAGAGTGTGAGAGGCCCTGTTCCACAATCACCCTGAGCGCACCATCCACATTGCCCCCCAATGCATGAGAGAGGCAATGATGCACATGTATGGGACAGAGAGAGAGCTGCCCCAGATCAGAAAGAGAGGGATAGAGAGAAAGAGTGAGAAAGAGGGAGGTAGAGATAGAGAGAGAAGGAGAGAGAGAGGGATGCCATAGCCAAACACTCAACTCCGCCATCACATTGTGACATTGGACAGGGACAATCGTCTCTAATAGTCCAAAGAGGGCATTTCCCGATATAATTGCTGACTTGTGGTGAAAGTGCCGCCGTGGTGATAGATTTACTATAACATCTGTCCGAGAATGTAAACAAGTCATGCATTTACACTGTAAGAAGAAATTTTATGACAACGTTACCTCTATTTCACTAGCTTAGCCTACTTGAACAGTTACAACCTGCATGAGAAGAGTAACCTACCCATTGAAAGCTGATTGCTTTTTCTTTTTCTTACCATTTCTTTGGAATCTACATGCATACGATAAAAAATTATCGTTCTTTGGATGCCCACAACTTTTTTGTTAGTGGATGATAATATTTTGCACTTTTTTATATCACTTTTTATATGTTATATCACTCCGATTTATCCACATTCCACTATAAACCATTTGCATATGGTCAAAATGTTTTAGCGTTTTTTACAGCAATATTAGTTAGCCATAAATTGACAATTGGATAACTTATTTGACTTAGGCTACCTGTGAAACAATGCCTGTTGCACACATAAGCATGTGGAGTTTCAGGGTCCCACATTTTTTCCTTTCTTCCCGCCAGAGAGAGAGCTGCCCCAGATCAATGTCTTATTGCTCGGATCCACTTTTCTCATCTTATGGGCTCCGTTTTGCGGTTTGAAATTTTATAAAACCGCCATTCTGGGTTTTTGCCTTGTTTGTAGTGCATCGCACCAATCAACAACTTTGGACATGCAAAGTAACAACAACAAGGCATTTTTATGCTGTTAGCTAACAGATCGAAATGACAAGAAGGCACCAGCAATGGAGGGCGAGAGCGTGATGCGTTTCCCCCCCCTCCCCCCCCCCCGGGGTGGGCGGGGCCTATTTGCGTTCAGTCTCCTGGCAGTGATGGACGGTCATAAGCAGCTGGCTGGCTATGCATTTGTTATTTTCTTGAATTATTATGAAAAATATAATTATTGATTTAAATGAATAGTACCTAATGTAAAATATCAGATAGCAGCATATTATGCATATGCGACTCGTGAGGGGGGGGCAGTGGGGGGGCCGTGGCTTTGGGTGGTCATGCCAATAAACGCTTATTCAAATTTAAATTTGTGAAAGAGAGAGAGAGATGAGGGATGGAGGAACTAAAATACCAATCAATAACAAATGTGATTTTAAATGGTGACACTATGTAAAAAAATACAACAAAAAAAAGGAAATAGAAAAAAAGGAAAAACAGGGAAAAAGGGAAAAAGAAGAAAATGTGGTTTCAAATGGAGCCACTAGGTAAGAGAAAGGAAGAGTAAGAGAAAGGATGTGGGCAAAACAGAATGAATCCGGCCCCTGGGGGAAAAACAAATATGCAGCAAGCTCTGCCAGATAGCGGGGATGATAAAATATCTATGTTTATTTCACAAAATAAAATAGAGCGACAAACAATATCATTCTGATTCACACTGGAGGAACTATACAACACCACCCACCCAACCACACACACAGACGCACACACACAGACGCACACACACAGACACACACACACATACACACACAGACAACATAAAAGCCCAAGGAATTGTAATGGTGCACTCTGAACAGAAAAAAGAACCCTGAGAGAAAAGAAAGCAATGAACGAACATTTTCTGCTGAAAGACAGAAATAGGAGAATAATGGAATGAGAGCAAATAGGAAGGGATGGAAATAGCAGAAGGTAATGAAGGACAGGAGGGGAGGGGGGCTCTAGGGAGATGTGTTAATTGAGTGTCCCACGGAACGTGATGTCAGCCCCCCATCTTCCTTCACTGAACACGCTGTGCCATCTGCAAAGCACTGCGCAAAGCAGTTCTGTCTCTGTATTAACGCACGCACACAGACACACACACACCCGTGCGCCTACCCTTTAATAAAGCACTCTGCAGTGGGCTGTCTGCTATACAAATAAGGCAATTCATCTGCATTCAGAAAGATGTGCTTGCGCAGGTGAATGGAACACGCTTATGCTTTTAGCATCACGTTCCTCTTCATAAGACATTTCACTTGTACCTTATTTTCTCTATTTACTGGACAAGTTTGTAACTGGACGGGACATGATGGTATATAACACTGAGACACTCGCGATTGAAAAGGGACCGTAGTCAGCACTGGGAGTCGTGGTCTAGAATTAACAGAATTACAGCTGTGATAGCTAGAGTTTAACAGAGCTCCAAAAAACCCAGCACATTATGTCATTCTGACATTCAGTCATTATGAACGCACGGCTTGGATTCTTACTGACTGTGTCAGAATAATTATACTGAGGTGCACAGCGCAATGTTAAATGCAAAATCACCCGAGGTACATGTCGTCCTTGGTGAACTCTATGTCAATCGTGTCAGAGTTGAATTAACGCTGAACATTTTGCTGTGTAACAGAGGAAAATGCCAACTGCAATCAGATTGCAGTAGGATTGACGACTGATTACAGGTTATTGATTTGCAGCACTGTAGGCTTCTTGAAGGTGAAACATTAGACCCTCTCTGTTCAGGCACTCCATCTGAAAATAGCAATGTTATGGCAACATCAGCATCTTTATCAGTATCACCTTTGGCAATCAATACTGCTCTAACCTTTCACATGGAACATATTGTATGCTACATTCTGAAATCAAGCTAGAACTCAAGGCAAACTCAAAAATATCACAGCCTCTGCGGTGATCACTTATACCATGCCATCAAAAAAATTACCCAAAAAACAACCAATAATACCCATCTTTTCAATAATCAATGACACAATCCCACCAATCTTGTAATACATCACAACGTGAAGGCAGTCAGTGGAGTCATGGTTGACAGTTAGCGCCATAGTCTATATCTCAATCGCCTCATTATCTCTATTCATGAAAGCCAAAGGCCAGGATTCGTTTCTTGCCACCAGTCCGCTCTCCCGGGGACAGAATGAGCGTCGTCCGTGAGGCTGCTGATGAGGCGTGACGCTGCCCAACCGGAGTCTTGTCATGAGGGCTTGCGGGTATGCAAGTGAGATGCCGCGCCAGGGGGTTCAGCTGGATCACAGTCTGTCACTTCTCCTCTTTATTTCTGTAGTGTCAGGACTCAAAATACTCAGACCCATCCCGTGAACTCTTCAGGAACGCATTGTCCACGGAGCTGACGTTCAGATTATTCACACATTCAGGATTCCTTAATCATGCTCAATGCGCCAAGCAGGGAATTATAAGGAATTATAACAACCTTTGGGAAAAGGGACAAAAAATTATGGAATGAGGTAATAGCTGGTCTTATAAAACTGGTCAATAAGCAAAGGTCACATTGCTTGTTGTTTTAATGATTAAACAGCACATGCAGACACAGGCACACACACACACACACACACACACACACACACACACACACACACACACACACACACACACACACACACACACACACACACAGACACACACACTATGTAACCCCCTGCAGTAAAAATTCAAAAGCAATCTGTTCTTGGTAAGTGTCCTTCCCCCCTCCCCATAGGACTGCTAATGGCCCTGTTATAGCAATTTATCTATTAAATACTTTATTAAACCACTGAACTGTGCCAACATATCTACTGTAATTAAGAGAAGGTATATCGAGAAATGCCTCATATTTCAGATTTGCATCATTTCAGCCAGTAACTGCACATTAATACCAAAATCATAGCAATACAGAGTGGTTCATCACAGACCACAGCTCTGCGAGCTCATGCTCACTGCAATATGGCATTAGTCCCAGCCCCTGGGGAATGGAAGTTCACCTTATTGCACACAACATGCAGTTAGCATCAAATTTACATTAGCATCACAAGCCCCCCTGAATTGTATGTATATATGGACGCATACTTTAGTTTAGGAGACAAAGCTCATCCCAGAACAGCATTTACGGAGAGGGATCTTCACTGCGGTCTGCCTCTCAACTCCTCTCCTCTGCAAGCTATGAGGAGGTGGAGAGGAGAGAGGAAGACAGGAGAGACATACGGGGGGGATTTTGGAGAAAAGACAGAGTGCGAGTGCCTGCTTCTGGTAAACGGTTCCAATGGAGGTGATGCAAATTTACTGCAGTTCCGTGGAAATATGCACCAAACTCGCCACACTCAGGTTACACTGAAACAGTTGTGGCAACACTGTGGTGAAGAGATGTGGCAAATCTGATGAATCCTTTTGGAAAAATAACATTGGCAAGCTTTTGATTTTTCATTCTCTTTCAAAGGAAGGCATCCCCTGAAACACAATGTACCCGTCACTACAATGGGGGGTTGGTTTTCTGCTGTGTAGAAAGGTACAAGGTCAATACCTCCAAAGTTGTCCAGCAGTACAGTTTTCAGCTAAAGTACAAGCAAGTAACAGAAAGTTATACGGAGAACATTTTCTCAATCTTGTGCTTCAGACACTATAATATGCGCACTGTGCCGACATTACACTGCATACATTCTGTATGGTAATGTAGGTCAATTAATGCAATAACAGCAGTGATATTATGATGGTGTGATTCTCATTAAAGAACACTTACCGCAAACTGTTCACATCTTTGACAAACACAACTCAAACAGTGCAAATTAACCTTCAAACAAATGAAGATGGAAATAGACAAGCAAACAAGACAGTTCCTACCTGTTATGTAATAACACGTTACTGCAATAAGTTTGATGCAAATGGTGATATGAGCATATGCATATCTGTCAAAAAAAAACTAAAACAAAAATAAATGTTACTTTGATTCTTGTTGCAAACTGCTGAGTTTCCAGCTAGAGATACAGGTGCAGCTCAAAAAATTTGAATATCGTGAAAAAGTTCAATATGTTTTGTCACTCATGTCAGAAAGTGAAACTCATATATTATATAGATTCATTACACATAGAGTGAAATATTTCAAGCCTTTATTTCTTGTAATTTTGATGATTATGGCTTACAGCTCATGAAAACCCATATTCAGTGTCTCAGAAAATTTGAATATTACACAAGATCAATAAAAAAAGATATTTTAAACAGAAATGTCAGCCTTCTGAAAAGTATGTGCATTTCTATGCATTCAATACTTGGTTGGGGCTCCTTTTGCATGAATTACTGCATCAATGTGGCATGGCATGGAGGCGATCAGCCTGTGGCACTGCTGAGGTGTAATGGAAGCCCAGGTTGCTTTGATAGCAGCCTTCAGGTCGTCTGCATTGTTGGGTCTGGTGTCTCTCATCTTCCTCTTGACAATACCCCATAGATTCTCTATGGGGTTCAGGTCAGACAAGTTTGCTGGCCAATTAAGCACAGTAATACCATGGTCATTGAACCAGCTTTTGGTACTTTTGGCAGTGTGGGCAGGTGCCAAGTCCTGCTGGAAAATGAAATCAGCATCTCCATAAAGCTTGTCAGCAGAAGGAAGCATGAAGTGCTCTAAAATTTCCTGGTAGATGGCTGCGTTGACTGTGGACTTCAGAAAACACAGTGGACTAACACCAGCAGATGACATGGCACCCCAAATCCTCACTGACTGTGGAAACTTCACACTGGACTTCAAGCAACGTGGATTCTGTGCCTCTCCACTCTTCCTCCAGACTCTGGGACCTTGATTTCCAAATGAAATGCAAAATTTACTTTCATCTGAAAAGAGGACTTTGGACTACTGAGAAACAGTCCAGTTCTTTTTCTCCTTAGCTCAGGTAAGACGCTTCTGATGTTGTCTCTGGTTCAGGAGTGGCTTGACACGAGCAATGCGACATTTGTAGCCCATGTCCTGGATTCGTCTGTGCGTGGTGGCTCTTGATGCACTGACTCCAGCCTCAGTCCACTCCTTGTGAAGCTCCCCCAAATTCTTGAATGGATTTTGCTTGACAATCCTCTCAAGGCTGCGGTTATCCCTGTTGCTTGTGCACCTTTTCCTACCACACCTTTTCCTTCCACTCAACTTTCTATGAATATGCTTGGATACAGCACTCTGTGAACAACCAGCTTCTTTAGCAATGACCTTTTGTGGCTTACCCTCCTTGTGGAGGGTGTCAATGACTGTCTTCTGGACATCTGTCAAGTCAGCAGTCTTCCCCATGACTGTGTAGCCTACTGAACCAGACTGAAAGACAATTTAAAGGCTCAGGAAACCTTTGCAGGTGTTTTGAGTTAATTAGCTGATTAGAGTGTGACACCATGAGTTTCCAATATTGAACTTTTTCACAATATTCTAATTTTCTGAGACACTGAATTTGGGTTTTCATTAGCTGTACGCCAAAATTACAAGAAATAAAGGCTTGAAATATTTCACTCTATGTGTAATGAATCTATATAATATATGAGTTTCACTTTCTGAAATGAGTGACAAAACATATTGAACTTTTTCACGATATTCAAATTTTTTGAGCTGCACCTGTATACTACTTCTAGCAACGAATAGACTTACCAAATACTCCCTTATATTTTGCTGCCAGGAATAGCACACATTTTTCCAAAAGCTGCTAACAGAAAATATTCTAATAATACTACGTTTTGCTCCTGGTGGCAACCACCTGGCATGAGTGTAAAATGGCCACAAAGACACTGGTCAAATACATAGACCCTTAGAGGAATAGGCACAGCTGTACTTCAGATATATGCAGAACAGCTTAATTGATAACTCAACTAATACATGTCTTTAAAGGATACATGTCTTTGTTTTGTTCTCAAATTTTGTGCAGTTGTTGCAGCATTTTTAAGTAGTGTATGTTTTATCTCTCTCTCTCTCTCATCTACACTAGCACAGAAACCATGGGGGGAGGGGGGGGATATGGCATCTTTACTGCTTGTTTTTTCTCTTCATTCCTGTATAAATTCAATCATTTGTGGATTATTTTCTCCACCAACGTTCAAGTACATAATTTAAAATTAATATAATTCAGAAATGTAAACATTAGAGGGTCATGATCGTCACTACAAATCTGTTGATTAAAGCACTAGGCACTTTAATGCATCTGGGAAGATACTACAATTACACACATCGTACACAACCATCCTCCAGGAATTTATGATCCTCCCATGTTCTGTCTAATATTTCTGTGTACCCAGTGATCCACAAACGCATATGAGCTTCACTGCAAAAGAATAGCTTTGGGGAGGTAGAGAGAGAGAGTGCCTGAGAGGGATGCAGATTACACAGGCACAGGGCCATAAACAGAAAGGAAGACAGGGAAAGAGAGAACATTACAATAAAATGACAATACTTTGTACATGTTTCAATTATTTTCACATTTCAAACAAAACAATAATAAATAAATAACTAAAATGAAAAAAATCACCTGTTTATCACGTATTTGTACGTGTTGAAGGAATTTCACACTAAAGCCGTTAAGGACAAAATACAACATCAAAATGACGTAAGCCTACGTCCAATATGAAAAAATCTGCCAGGAAATGTCAGTGTCGTGCCTTCACTGCCCCCTAGTGGTAGTAAATGCGTGCCCTCCGGTCTGAGAATCGTCATGTGCAAATTAACGGCCAACAGAGAGGCAGTGCAGACTCTGTATTAGATATGCAGCATATATGAGTCAGCAGCAGGAAATGCGGTGCATCAACACAGAAGCCAATGACATGTTGAGGTCGGGCATAACCCTGCAAGTATTGCAGCACCGTCTGACATGCTGTAGCATCATGCAGTAAGATGGGGCTGCTGAGACGCTCATTCTGGGAGGTCATGGACTGTGCATGTGCCCCTGATAGTATCTAATACCAGTGAAAAATGTGGCCGGTAGCCCTACAGGGTGTTGTACAATTGACCATAGCATTACCCAGAGAGGGAGGGGTTTAGTCTGTCTTTAGACTATCATAGCAAAACGTCACAGTTTGTAAACCGAACCTTTTCAATCCTGGCAAAATCTACCCTGGCAGGACCTTTCCCCACTCTGCGCTGCCTACTGGATTTACAGTGCAGTCCGTAAGTATTTGAACAGTAACACAATTTTTTTTGTTTTGGCTCTGCACTCCAGCACATTGGATTTGAAATGTAACAGTGACTATGAGGTTAAAGTGCAGACTTTCAGCTTTAATTTGAGGGTTTTTACATCCATAGCGGGTGAACCGTGGAGCAATTGTAGCCATTTTTATACATAGCCCCCCCCCCCCCCCATTTTAGGGTACCAAAAGTAATTGGACAAATCATGACTCTATTATGAAAATTACAGTGCCTATACACTGGCTGGCCAAAAAAAAAAGTCGCTGTTGCACCCATCATGCATAGTACCCACTGTAGGCAGTGTTATGATCTGTGTTATGTACGGAATGACCAGGTTATCCCATCAATGGGCATATTCCAGGACGACAATGCCAAGATTCATCGGGCTCAAATTGTGAAAGAGTGGTTCAGGGAGCATGAGGAATCATTTTCACATATGAATTGGCCACCAGTCCTTACCTTAACCCAATTGAAAGTCTTTGGGATGTGCTGGAGACTTTAAGGAGTGGTTTGACTCTCCCATCATCAATACAAGATCTCAGCCAAAAATGAATGCAACTCTGGATGGAAATAAATGCTGTGACGTTGCATAAGGTTGTCTAAACAATGCCATGGCAAATGCACGCCATAATCAAACTGAAAGCGATCCAATGAAATATTAAGTGTGTGCAACTTTTTTTTTGGTCAGGCAGTGTAGTATTGTTACGGTTCTAACCGTTCCACGCCATGTTTTATGTTTATTGTTATGTCACGCCCTTATTTGTATTCACGTTCTGTCATAGTTTATTAGTTTGCATACATATTTCCATGTTTTTCCGCAGCCTTGCGTTCATGCTGTTTCTTCTCTTGCTGTCACTCATGCTTCCCTAATTGTTTCATTCTCCCTTGTCTAATTACTAATATACTAACATTAGATCAGGATTGGGTAATACTAACTATCTAACCATGTGTTCATGTTTACCTTATGTTTCTCGTACATGTTAATTACTAATTTACTAACGCTAGGTCAGGATAGGTTAACTACTAATGATTTACTAATTGCCTCGTTACGTGTCATTTTCTCAAGCTGTTGTGAATTTCCTGCTGCTCTCAAGCTAAGTGTCTGCACCTGTCTACACCTGCATATAAGATCAGTGTTCATGTCATGTCCTTGCGAAATTGTTGCCTCACTAGCACTCTTAAGCATTTGTCAAGTTTACGTATTCTGATTTCCTGTTTTGATCCAAGCCTGTTTTTTGACCACTGTTTTCTGCCAGCCTTTTGTTTTCACTGCCTGTCCTGACCACGATTCCTGCTTGCTGATTTTGTACTTTTGCCACGCGGCGAGGACTCCGGTCTGACCCTGCTTGTTTTTTCGACTATTCTTTTGCCTTCTCCCTCGGTACTTTTGTTTATTGGCTGGATTTTTTGTGTATGACCTTTGCTTGTGCTAAGACAACGATTACTGAACTTTCCTTAATAAAGCCCTTGCGGGTATTTATTACATCCATTGTTCTGAGTCGTGCTTCTCGGGTCCAATCCTCCATGCACTTCGTCTCAAGTATACTGTGGCTGAGAGACCCCCCTACTTCAAAAATGTATTTATTTTATATTACTTACGAAATATCTAAATATAAACTATATATTCTTAACAGGGTTGCATGTTTTCGCCTTTAGCAGTCTGCGGACACCTGGGGTAATTAGCCTCCATTTTGTTAAACCCTTTTTATAACCCACAATGATCACAACATATTGACATCTGCAGGCTAAATTTATGAGCTACCACCAGATCTAATAGCAATCCTGTTGATGGGGACTGGAGTTGACTGGCTCTCTTCACAGGTACACAGTAAACAGCCACGGTCAGTGGGGCTTTCATGGCATCTCTGTCAACTCAAGCAGCTGGAGATCCTGTGTCCTCGTCACATCTTCCCCTCCGAAAAACAGAACGCTGTTCTCCTGTTCCCCTCCACAGCAGAAAGCTGTTCTCCTGTCCCCCTCCACAACAGGAAGCTGTTCTCCTGTTCCCCTCCACAACAGGAAGCTGTTCTTCTGTTCCCCTCCACAGCAGTAAGCTGTTCCCCTGCTCCCTTCCAGGACACGGGAGAAAGAACAACACTGCCGTCTTGTGGTAGCTCCAGTTACAGTGCCATTTATCCATCTGCCCTGGGTTCAATTTAGTCTATAACCCACGATTACATGCATGTTTCAGTTGTTTTTCTCACTTGCGTTTTGTTAAGCTTGTGTTTATAAGAAAAAAAACCTAGCATTTGCATTTGTTTGTAAGTAAAATATAAATGTAAATTATAAATAAAAAAGAATAAATGTTGCTTGAATCCAGGCCAGCCTAGGTGCTGTACTCAGGGTCATCAGTCTTACTGGCCTATTAGCCATGTAAATGAGAGCTTAGATCTCTACCCATAATCTGCCAACAGCCTGGTCAATAAATAACATCACAGCAGTGTGCTATTTCATGTTGCTGTGTATGGACAGGACATCCTGTGGTTTCTCATTCTGCCTCTTCTCCTTGACTGAAATAAGTAGATCATGCCACTGGAATCCACAAATGCTGACAGGCTAGCACTGTTTACTGCTTACAGCGCCATCTTTATATCATTATATATAAAGGACTATGTAGGAATGAGATCAACTTTATCGGAATTGGTGGAACACTAGAAAGAATGTTTTCTCATTATACTTTAATCTATAATAATAAACAAGGAAGAAGGGGAGAGGGAGATAATGCACCGCAGCGGTGGAGAGAGGAGTGGAAAGAGAGATGAGGGAGAGGTTATAACAATTAAGCGTTTACAGCAACTACACATTACAGGGCAGTGTCACACGGTTCAATTCTGTCTGTCATCTTAAAGAGAGTTATGGGTGCTTCCCTTCGCTGCGGCCCCTCTCTTCTCTCACCTCACTCTCCCCGTCAGCCTCTTTCCCAGCCGCAAATCATCCATCGCGTCCCCTCGCCGTCTCCGAACTCATTTAAATGTTTGAACGCTTTCCCTGTTGTAGAAAAGTAGGGAGATAAATTCCAACGTTCTTCTTAAATCAGTCATGTTCAATGAAACGGCAGTGAAAGCGCAAGTCTCTTTCGTCTTTCAGTCATGACCTGGTTACCGCTTCATTTTCTCTCTCTCTCATTGGCAGGAATAGAAATGCAGAAAGATAACCACAGAGAAAGCGAGATTGCGATCTGTTATTGATATCCTTCCATTATTCCCTTTCTATCTCCATCTCTCTCACTCTCTCTCCCCCCTCTCAGTTTCTGTTTGTGCCTTCACTGCTAATACACAATCAGCAGTCCAGAAGATGGCTGCTCTTTATGGGATAAAAATGAGGTCTTCGCCAGGGTCAGACTCCTCTGATTGAAATGCAAGTCATACTGGTTTTATTGGAAGACCCACACACCGCTGTTTAGGTGGGTCGGTATATACCAGGCTGTAGTTATACAATATAACCTTTATCCAAGAAAAAAAGATGGACAGAGATATGATTTCTCACTGAGCTAAAGCCCCCTGGTGTAGCTCCTTCAAAACGCTGAGCTCCGATGCACATGCACACATTGTTTCCATGAAGGTTAACATATTCAGAGCAACTGCATGTTTAGCTTACTGAAACACACAAGGTTAAGTACTTGGATCAGTCATAAATATAACACAGTGTTGAGCAGTATTGAGGCTCAAATGTGCAACATCCTCATTAAAAGTCTGGAGTTCCCAAAACACCATGCCATCAAGACATGAAAGAAAGAGAGGTTGAGTAAACAAGGATCAAAGGGGACTGAAGAAGAAGGGTTGAGAAGGACTGGCAGTGAATCATTTAAAATCTGGATTACATTTGTCACTCTCAGAAATAAAGGTACAGGGGAGGTATCTCCTTCTTTAAGGTACAAATCTCCCAAATGTACCTTGCAAGTACAATAATTATATTAAGTAATTCTAGCAAGTTCTATTTGGGTACTAATAAGTACCCTTTCAAGCAAAAAAGGCACAAATTAATTATGTATTGCTTGCTAGGGGTACAATTGTATGTACCTAAAAATTCTGAGTGTTGAAAAACAGTAATTTTCCTGGATTTAGCTCTCAACTAACTCTGAACAAAACTGAAAAAAAATTGGAATAAAGCATAACCTGCACAAACATGCTTTCAATTACATTTTTGTAAAAAAAAAAAATTTAATAAATACATCAAAAGGATAAATAAAAAGGCATCAGATAGCTGTTAAGAATTGTCAAATCAGAGATCATATCAGAGATCAGATTTCAGGCAACAGGTCAAGCAAGCCGAATCAATCAATATGTCAGTTGGAAGGAAAGCCAGGACACACAGTGTCCTGAGGGGTGAGAATCACTGACAGTGAAAGTTTAATTATAGCTGGTAGCAATAAAAAAAATCAGCATGAGAATTCAGAGGCACATTACCATGGGGCCGGCCAGCTGGAGCGTCCAGCTAAGCAGTAGACCTGGATTCAGTGATGCGCCCCGCGGTCAAGAATCACCTGCCCAAAGGTAAAACAGCAACACCTCACCTGGGATATCAACATGCTGTCTGATACACAAGCTCAGTTCTTTATCCAAACAGCACGCTGCTGTGCACTGTGTTACATTGCAGTAGATTAGAGAAAAATACTCATACTGTAGTAGCAATTAAGCAGATTGCAAGCTACCGGCATTCCAACAGCCAACAATTCCCTAAATTGACACAGAAAATCCATAACCTACCTGGCTAAAGGTGAAGTAAAATTTCATTAAATAAAAATGTGATGATTCCATCAGTAGTGGACACATTGGAAAGAGAATAGAGATGCAGAATAACTGGCAGCAGTGCGGCTGCGTGTGCCAGTGATATATAGAAAATAAAAATAAAAAAAGTCCTGTAGTTGCAAGAGGCATTAATCTCAGCAGGACCACGTGCACTAGGAGTGAATAGCAGTGAAACACTTTCAGTAAATAAATATTCTGCCAGCCATAAGCAGTAAGGCAGTCAATAGTGTAACTCTATTTGTATAGAACCTTTAGTACAAAACATACAAGTGCTTTACAGACATATAGTGGAAAACAAACTAAAGGAACTAACAGTAGGAAGATAACCATTAATAAAAGTAAATATAGATGATAGGTTTATTAAAAGTGAATATTACAATAAAAGTAACAAACAAGATCAATAAAAATAAATAAACGTCAAGCAGTTTGAGATTTAAAACCACTAATAGATGAAGAACCTCTTATGTGTTGTGATAATGAGTTCTATAACTTTGGTGCATAAAAACAAATCTATTTTTTAAACTGGATGAGGAAACAGAAATGCATTGGCAGAACAGATAGCTTGCTTTGGCTGATAAACAGTCAGACACAACGAGTCACAATATATTCCAGTGCTAAACCGTTCAGTGCTTTAAAAACCAATAGGACTTTTAAAAAATTGCAGGCAGCCATTGCAGAGTAGCAAGAAGAGGGGTGATGTGAGCTGTTCTCTTAGTTTCTCTCAATAATATACTCATTTATAATTACACTCATTAATAATCAGTAAGTAGCAAGAAGAGGGTGATGTGAGCTGTTCTCTTAGTTTCTCTCAATAATATACTCATTTATAATTACACTCATTAATAATCAGTAATAGCAACGACTTCAATTATTACGGCTCGGTCATAAGCCATGCCACTAAAGATTCGTCACTTTAAGGTTTGCACACATGTGCTCCTCTAACTGCTAGCATGCAGTGTTTTAGTTCAAAGCCACTACCGTAATATCACAAGATCATTTTAGATCACATCAGATCAGTGGGTTTTCATGTTGTAAAATTTCAATTAGGTTTCTGTTTGGCTGTCTTGGTTTTATCACAAGTTATTGCATTGGCCATATTTGGATTTCCCCCTTGGGGATTATAAAGGTTGTGCTGAACTTGGCTCAATAATGCACATTGAATGGAATTTAACTGAATTACGGTCATCTAATATACCAACAGACAAGAGCACAGGTGTCAAATTAGTCCTGGATGGTGTCCTCTGTGGGTTTTGTGGTTTCCTTTCAATCAGCGGCTCATTTCGGCCTGTGAAATAAGGCGTGTAGTCTCTCAAGCCAATCAATACTTTAAATGCACCACTGTTGCTAAAACACACCAGCAACCAGCAAACACTCCGGTCCTACAGGAGCATAGGGAAACCTAAGGACATACTGAGAAGTGAGCGGGGACAGTTAATGATAGAGTCTCCACTGTCGGTGTAGTACACTGCAGGGCAGTGCATTAGAACTGGCACTGACAGAGAACAGGTAATACCATGCCTGACTGGACACTAAAACATATTAACACTGGCACTAGCGGAGGTCACAACAATAAATGACTGACACGGAACACTGAATTACTCGACCACTGACCTGAAGCTGAGAGAGGTGTAGGGGAACGGAAGACATTGAGAGGACTGCAGCACTGACAGGTGGATGTGTGGGTTATTCCTCTCTCTGGAAGACACCAGTTTAGTATTCATACTCACTACTGGATAGACTGGCATCACTGAGTCTGACTCTGCGTATGTAAATGTGTGTGTGTGTGTGTGTGTGTGTGTTTGTGCCAGAGCCAGGTTAACAGAGCTGTAAGTAATGCAGGCTTAGCTGTGACGTGTATTTTCAGTGCTATGCGCCTCAATCATCTGGGCCCAGTTGACATAGCTCAGGCAGCGTGTACATGCTTGATATACAGCTATAGAAGCATTTCAGCTCTAACCTTGGGAATAACTCAGAGATGTACCAATGAAAGCAGTGGCCCAAGACAAAGCTACTCACTGTGCCTGGCACAGGAATGGATTTTCAGAAAATCAGTCTGGACTGGCATAGGGTAAGTGTAGATACTTCCAACATACACTGTAAAATGGAGGTTCACCGAACCATTACCAAAATCTTACATTTTTCAGTAAGTGCATATATTCAGTCTGCGCACACACACACACACACACACACACACACACACACACACACACACACACACTTACAGGATGTACACACACACACATTTCAATGACCTTTACGTGATTGCTCAACCATTTCAACACCAGATAATGGAAATAAATCTTTTATTAAAACCTTTATTCCATTCTGTCTGCCATACAGCATTGTATCCTATAGTCCATCAGCACAGTACAGTACAATATAGTGTTTCTCATTCAAAAACAGTACTGCTCGGCGCCCCACATAGCGCAGTGCAATCTTATGCACTACTGCTTCTCTACAACCATATTGTTCAGTATACTGTATAGTGCTGCAGACTAGTTGCACAATAGAACATAGCAGTGTTTAGTACATATTAGCACAAGGCTTTCAGTATGATACAGCATTGCAGAGCACACCGCTGCCAAATACAGCTTAGTAGAGAGGAGAATGTTAGAATGCTGTTTTGGGGGTAGGAGGGGGGAAAAAAAGGCGTAGGTTTTGCAACGCTTCATTTCTCAATTCATAGTGTGCTGTACAACAACATTGTCCAAACCAGTCCAGTCCCAACAGAAAAGCGATCACACACGTCTGTGATTCAGTGCGCATAGGTAGTCTGTGGTGGAGGGCCCGCCCCCTAGGCACGGCTGTACGTGATAGGAGCCAGGACTCTCGCTACAGTGGCACGGTCGTCGAGTACAGCGCTCATGCTATTTAAGGTAGCCGCAACGCTACATCGCTACATCGATCACCCTCATGAATCGATCAAGGAGAAAGAACACAGTATCGACTGGTCTCTTTGTTTTTCTTCTTCTTTTTTTTTTTGCAAGAAGAGAGGAACAGAAGGTTGAACAGAAATCGACAGACCAAGGCAAAGATAATAAAACACAAGAGATAAACACAAAGGCGGAATATATAATAGTACAGATAGACTTAGATAATGTACAGATATAGATAATCAAGATCAATTTACACATTGCGAAGCACGTAAATTAGGAGTGGGGCAGAGAGTAAGCACAATTAACAGTGATACTATGAGATGGGCCATGAGCTACAGTACAAGCTACATTATGGCTGCATGTCAGTGTGGCAGATTTGTAAAAGCTGTGTCCAAATGACACTTTCTGCGAGTTCTTTAATGACTTTTGTGCTGTATAGATAAAGATAGTACAAAAGGTTTGCCAAAAAGAACTCCAGGTCAACAAGCAGAATATATTTTAGGTGAAAATAGTCCTTTGAATAAATAGTAACTATACTTAGCATAATTGGTGTGACAGGTCTATGGGTCATATCAATGTACAAATTAACGTAGAAAATTGTTTTTGCAGGCTGAGTACGGTTTTATTTTGCCTTTTATTTCAGTTTCAAAGACAAAAAGAGAAATACGGCTGGAAATCAGTTTTGCAAATAAGCGGCAGTCGGAATTCATCACAAAAAGAGGAATAGAATGCTCAACAACCGTATATGAAATATTCCTAACCAGTTAACTTCAAAATAGACTAACCCCTGGGGAGAGGACAGCTGGAACACACCCAGCTTAAAGGTATAGTTTACCCATTTTGAAAATTTTTATAGTTTTACTTACCCCCAAAATTGAATATAAGGCTGTAGTGATGCTGTCCTGGTCTCAGCGTTGTAGCTAAAATTGGCTAAACCTGAATTGAAACAATGCTAACAATTAGCATCTTGCCATTGGATTTAATTGCCCCCCTGCCCCTCTTATGTCTCAGACTCTGTTTAGATTTAAGTTATGAACATCCGGTAAGAGAGCCGGTAACTTTTAGTATCACTCAAACGGCAAGCTACTTCTTGTTTTCTTCTTCTATGGTAAGCTTGTTTTGTTTCTGAAATGAAACGCCGCGCACCTCTCGTGCGAGCCACCTAGGAACAGCACACTGCTTGTACAAAGTAGGTCTACTGTTGACGAAAAATGTTTTGAACTGGTAACTTTTTCTTATGCTATTTCAGCATGTAAAATGTATACTACAAACGTACATACCATCAAACTAAACCTTTGTTTATTTAACAATTTCAGTGGATTTAGGCGGTCATTTAAACAAAAGTTAGCCCGGGGGGCAATTAAATCCAATGGCAAGATGCTAGTTGTTAGCATTGTTCCAATTCAGGTTTACTCAATTTTAGCTACAACAGTGAAACCAGGACAGCATCACTACAGCCTCACATATTATTTCGGGGATTAAGTAAAACAATATTAATTTTTTCAAAATGGGTGAACTATACCATGTTCATATGAAAAACTCTTGACTCTAAATAAGACGCTGTAGACGTCGAAACGTTGGTTTTGACCTGTTAATTAAATTAGCTAAACAGCTCTGTGTGATCCAGCTCCCCTCTTCCAGGTAGTTGAATTTGAAGTTACCATGGTAACGATTTTTTCACACTGGAAATTAGTTTTGTTTAGATAAACCATTTTAATATTCATATTAAAGTTAATTGATAAAACTTTGGTATTTGGGGGGGGACAGGGGACAGGGAACTAGACAATTTTAAGAACAGATATGTAATATGTACACTTTAAAAGTTGTGCAATATTGTACCTAATTGTTCCTGCAACAGTTGTTTTCTACAATGAGCGGTAAAGCACAGTAGAGCATCCTCTTAAAAAAAACCCATGTGCATTAAAAAGTGTACATTTGCAAAACTTGATGAAATGGATATTAAACAGAAAACTGGACTTGTTCTAGCCTCCTCCAAAGCAGCATACAGGCATCACACTACTTTTTGCCATTATGAGGTTTTAAGAGCTGACTTAGAATGTAATTAAACTGTTGAGAGTGCCAACAAATGGTGTCATGGGTTCAGTCTGAAGAACAATCACCTTCGCCTCAGAGAAAATGAAGGCCTTAAGCAGGGATACTACACAGATACAGCGTGGCATTCAGGCTTTGTCTGCAGAGTAGTAATTGTTATTGAAATTAGTATATTAAATAAACTAGGTGATAAAATATGCTGTGTTAGAGACAGAGTTTTAATTTTCCCACCTTACATTTTCATATCTTGATGATAACATAATATTAGGTTAAACCACAGGCCCAAAATCCCAAGTTCTCTAGCACCTTTCAAATATTATTGGAGGGCATAGAAAAAACATTTCTAATTGCTGTAGCTTAGACGGTCTATTGAAATTGCTTAAGATTTGTGCGTTTGGTTGCCGGGATCTTGCTCCTATTGATAAAATTATACTTCATTTAACATTGCACATTTTGCAAATTACAGCATTTTGAACATTTTGCAAATACAATCCATCCCTTCTTTTTGGCCAGATCATGTCAGAAAGATTTCCAACTACTTTACTAAAATTTAAATTTTTTATCCTCAAAATAATCTTTTACTGGTGAGGTGGCACAGCACAAACTTTTTTTAGTTAAAAGCAGCTGGGCACTGTGTTCATTTTGCCCTAAGGCTGTGCTATATTGCTTTGCCATGATACAGTGCTCTCCTGTTCCATCCATGAAATTTGATTCTCTCAAGTGGTTGATTCACACAGCAGAGAAATTAAAGTGTGCTTGTACTGTTTCCACAAAAAGAAGGTTCTGATGAATTAAATGATTGTTGAGCAAAATTTAATTTGTGTTGGCAGATAAGAAAGTGAGAAGACATCCTGGTTCTGTCACAGGAACTAATGTCTCCATGGTCCAAGATAGATTCCTGTGTCTACAACTGCTAATCATTTGTAACAATATCCCCAAGTCCCACACACGACTTCTGCCAGATATATAATAACAAATATGTAAAATCACAGTGTGGCATAATGTGTGTGTGCATCTGTTTGTGTTTCTGTGTGTTCTTTGTGAAAACGTAGCTACAGTTTGAGTTCAAACACAAATGTAGCCACATGTGTAAAATTTAATGTCCTTGGTCTGCAAGAAAACGCCCCTCCACTCCTTACTACTGAACATTTACCTATTGCACCACAAGGGTAATTAATTAACATTGGTTCAAGAAACCAATCACATACTGATGTTTCATAGCGTAAAATAAGAGATACATTATTACTGCTCTCTCAGTAGACTAAATAAGAGAAAAGTATAATATGGCACAGTGCTGAGATCAAAAACTATTAATTGGCACAATACATTAAAGAATAAATAAAGTATGCATATTATGAATTCATATTTGAATATAAAATATGTATGAAGTAAATAGTAAAACATTTATTGCTCAAGAATGAACCAAGGAGAGGAGGAGAGTCCTTGCAATGGCATCATGTTGAAAGCTACACTAATTGCGCTAAGTCTAAAAATGATGGCACTCTGCTGTAATAAATACTGTCACAGCCATTTACCCTGTATCAGAGCTAAGTCACATTTGCGTACCCTGCTGTTAAAATACAAACACAGTGATCGGGATATATAAATATACACTTAAAAAGATGGTACAAGGGGGAATGGGACTGAATAAACACTAGATATTAAATGAAGAAAAGAATGACAAGCTCTTGCTACATAGCTATAATTTTCTGTGAGTTTCTTTCAAACAAAGCAAGACGTCATACGTACAATGGTTATATCAATGTTCACGTGTCTAACTGTAGTGAAGAAAATAGGTTCAAAGTCAAAGATACAGGTTAAGCGTTCCACAAACCACTATCACAGGTCCAATGGGAGGTGGGGAATTCACAATTCATTGTTCTGATCAGATGGGAAGACAGATGGCATAAAAACTTCTTTACATTGATCGACTTACCACATTTGGTTACGCCTCAAGGATATGGAGTTTATCGACCTATGAATGCACAGACTTCCCTGTTCTTCTGCCGTGTCTCCTTTTTCAGTCTCTCATACCTCACTCTCCAGACTGGAGAAATAGGCAGACCCTCTTCTGGAGCACAGGCTCTTGGCCTTCAGGGGCAGGTGGGGGGAGTAGAACCTGCCGGGCTGGGGTACGGAGCGCAGTCTCTGGTACTGCAGCTTGGCGCTGGCAGAAGCCATGGCGGAAGACTGAGCGGCACCCGACGCGGTGGGGGGCGTGCAAACGGAGGTGGAGGGGGATGCGGGGAGTGCTGGGAGGGAGGGAAGGACGGCCTGCGGCTGGATTCCCAGCTGAGTCTTCTGGGCGTTGAGGTTGGTCTGGCTGCCGAATTGTGACGGGTCCTGGTCAGGTTTGGGGCCTGAGGGCTTGGGCCGAGAGCTGCCGCTGAAGCTGTGACAGTGGGGCAGTCCTTCTTGGGCGCGCAAAGGGTTCCCCGACCTCTTGGGGCGTGAATGCGTCGGACTCTGGGGGTACTGGTAGGAACACGGCATGTCGCTCCTCCGCCTGTCCCCCGCCCTCTGTTTTCTCTTCCCTCCACCTTTCCATTTTTCATCATCTATGTGGAGCTTGTCCACAGACCAATACCTTCTGGGGACCATGGGTGGAGAAGGCCAATGCTGGGTGCCCCCCAGGCCCCCTGACCCCCATCCTGTCCCACCATCCAAACCCCACCCACCTCCACCTGATCCCCACCCCTCCCCACGCCCTAAAACAGATTCGTCCCTACTGTTAACGCTGCTCCCCTTCTCCCTGGTGGGATAGGTGCCAAAAAACCAGCCCCCTCCCCCAATGCCGCCGCTGTCTCTGCCTTCCCAGTACCTTTCAAACCTACCAAATTCCCCTGACGACCCATCGTCCGAGTAACTTTCTATCACTCTACCCCTGTCCCTCTCCGACTCTGAAACAGCCCCTCGGCCTGTGCTTCTCCGTCTCCCTTCATCCCTTCTCCGTCTCTCATTCCCCACCTCTATTTCCTCATCATCTCCACCGTCATTCTCTGAGCCTGACTCGTGGAAAGACAGACCCTCTCTGGACTGGGTCAGGCTTCTCTCGTGCTGCAACAATAAGGGTCGCTTCTCCCCTCTCCTCCCCTCGCCTCCTTCCCTTCCCCCCACTCTGTCCCTCCAGTGCTTTGAGCAGGAGGACGTGATGGCACCAGAGCTTTGGTTCCCTCCTCTGCTTCTCCCTCCCCAAAATTTGGCAGAAGCCGGAAGCTTGTTTGAGCTGGGATACCTTTTGGTAAATGGTCGATTTTTGGACTGGCTTTGAGGACTTTTGGAATGCCTATCCTTGTTGTGGTGAGCTCCACTTTGCCTTTCCTCTCTTACACCCCCTCCAACTTCTCCCTCTCTCTTCCCTCCATCCCTACTATCATCCCACCCAGAGTCCCTGCTCCCCCTCGCCCTCTTTTCCCCAAAAGTGTCATGGTACTGTCCAGAGTAGGATGTGTAGTCTTGTAAGATCACAAGATCCCTACCTCCATCCCCCTCAGCTTCTTTCTCCACCTCAAAATCTCTGGGCTTCCTCCCCTTCACCTTTATGGATTTCCTCTTCTTTTTAGACTTGCGCCGCTTTCTTTCCCTCTCCCTCTCACGCTCCTCTCTCTTCTTCCTCTTCCGGCTCTTCTTCTTTTTCTCCTTTTCTCTCTCCTTCTGATGCCTTTTTTCACTCCTTCTCTCCCCTCTCTCTCCCCCAGCACTGCCCCTAGCTCTTTCTCTCTCCCCCCACTCAGCCCACCACTCCTGTAGCTGGGCCAGCTGGCTCCGCCCCCTCTCTCTCCTGTACTCTCTCCCTCCCTTCTGTGGACGGGGCTTGCGGGGAGGTATGGGCGGTGGCACATGGCCGTGCGAGTGATGGGAAAAGAGCGACCTCTCCCGGTCCCGGCCCAATAACAGACTAGACTCTTCCGTCAGCTCTTCCATGTCTTCGTCCTCCTCTCCCTCCATCCTGTTCGCTCTGTCCCTGGAGCTCTGAGAGGAGGTGGATGAGGTGGAGGAAGAGGTTGAGAAAGAAGGGGAGGTGGAGCGGGATGAAGAGGAGGAGGAGCTGGAGGAAGCAGAAGAGCTGGAGGTGGAATTGTAGGGGATGGAGAGTGAAGGAGAGGGAGAGGGAGAGGTATGTGCATGGGAAAGGGGAAGGGGCTCAGGCAGAGGCAGGGGGGCTGGGGGACGTCCTTTCCTGCTGCCTCCGGGCCTTAATCCTGCCCTCCTTCCCCCTCGCCTCCCCAGAGGAAGAATATTTTCATACAAAGGACCGCCTGAATCTTTCGATTTTCTGGGGCGGCATTTTCTCCATAAAGAGGAGGGGAGAGGAGGGGAGGGGTTGGGGTATGGAGGAGGAAGAGGGCCAGGGCCCTCACTTTTGCTGGGCTGCCAGGGGTTACCCAAAGGCTTAGCCCCCTTCCCCTGACCAGCCACGCCTTTCATCTTTCCCACCCCAAGGTCAGTGCTCTTCTCCTGGTAGAAAGCCATGCCAGCTGGAGGGGGCTGAGGCTGGGCCCTCTGTCCAGTTTTAGGGGTTTGAGAACCACTCATCTGTGGTTCTATAAAAGCCCCCAGGCCCTCTGGATCAATGGGACCGTAGTAACGCTTGTATTCATCCATACTCGCTCCACCACCACCCCTAACATCTCCGCCCACCCAGCCCGGGGTCACTCTCTGCTGAAACAGCGCCATGTCGGGGGCCCCACCCTCCACGTCGATGGACTTGGAGGCAGCGGGTTTTGGGAGCCGCCAGCGGTCGACCACGGCCAGCCTCCGATCGGGGCGGGAGAGGAAGGTGGAGCAGGGAGGAGGGGTGGCCAACATGGGGCTGTTAGATGGCCCAAGGGCCATCCCAGAATGAGCAGCCATCGGGGGCGTCCCTGGTAAAGGGGTGCGGTACGTTTTCTGTTGCTGTGACTGTTGCTGCTGTTGTTGTTGCTGCTGCTGCTGCTGTTGATGTTGATGTTGTACCAGGGCGAGCGCAGGGATAGTCACAGCGGCTGCGATCACATGGGGAGGTGAGGACACCTTAGAAGAGTGGGGGTAGATGGGAAGGGTGATTTTGTTCCCCTCTGTCACCGTCTCGTCTTCAATGCTACAGCAGCTATATATGCCCTGCATGACAGCAGAAGACAGCACAAATATCAATTCAAGGGCAGATATAATTTAACATCAATAAACTGATACTCTGAACATTGTAATTTCGAATAGAGCTACCTGTGCGCTTTAAAAACAAATGTAATTACATAGCAAAAAAATTTTATACACTAAGTTGAATATAATTGAACTCTCATCTGCCTAGATTTCATTACATCCACACACTTTAATTACATTGAATTATGTTCTTATATGTTTATTCATTAGTTGGCTGAGGTGCTTATCCAAGGCAAATTACATGGCCTGAGAGAAGGAAAAAATGAAAAATGCATGAAATGTAGTTAAAGATTGAAGCGGTTCTGTTTTCACACCATGGTGCTTGATAAATACAGCCACCGGTACATGCCAAAGCAATTGTGCAGAACGATCTCGTTTTTGCACCGCACCACAAAACACACATTATTAAATCATGTCAGAGAACCTTTTGATTCAAGCTTAAAAAGACTAGGGGAGACTTCAAAATGTCTGTACTGCAAACCAGGGGTTCCCAAACACCTTGAGTGACTCACCCATTATTAAAATGTATGAGCATTAAGAAGTTTTTCATTTAAATGTCAAAATGTGTGCATGTACACTCACCCATGAAGAGTTTAATGTGATTAGTGTGAATATGCTTTCATATACTTTTTTGCTACCTTTTTTTTTTTAACCTATCAAAAATTTATTATCTTTTGCAGCAACAGTCTAGAGAAGTTCCCTGGGAATTGCAAGGGGATATGTACCAATCAGATGTCAAGGGATAATTAGGTGGCTACGTGTAGTCTTTTGGGGTCATTTGACCAGGTTCAGAGTAATACCTCTATTCTTGCCACAGGCACATAGTGAGTTAGGACCTCAGTTTAACATCTCATCTAAAGACAAGGCATACTGTATATCACTGTTGTGTATTGTGACATTGACATTGACTTACCCAATAGAGAGATATTTAGAGAAGGTATCTTTGTTCTGATTGATCGGTGTATGCACTTAATAGATGTTAAGATGTAAACTGTTCATTAATAAAAGCAGATAAACTAAACTAAAATTTACTTTAAATTAAATTAACTTTGAAATCATATTGGTATCAATAAGTAGGGTGTATGATACAAATGACCCTCCATGGTAAACACACAGTGCCCTCGTCAGGGGCATGCTGCCCTCACCCTGCTGAGAGCCAGGAGGAAGTCCAGCCTGCCCGACTGGCCAAGGCAGTGCCTGAGCCTCCAGTAGACCAGGTGCTCCCAGGCGAAGACCAGCAGGCTCAGGCCCATGGCTACCAGCAGCATGTAGAACACCCCCGCCATGTTGTCAATGTCCAGCTTGGAGCTCATCACCTCAATCTTGTCGTTGTGGCAGATTCCCGACAGCCAGAGGCGCTCCAGCATGTCAACCTCATCTGAAAGGGGGCAGGGTGTGAAGGGAGGGGTTAGAGCTGAGGAAGACACTGTTGTAGACCCTGCATGACAGTCTGTATCTCGGGGGGGTGTGAGAGAAAGAGGTAGACCGATTCTGCAATCTTGTCATTGTTGCAGTGCGGAAAAAGGAACAAGAGAATAGATTAAGAAAAACCTGGTACAATGGCGAGAAAAAAACTAACTAAATAGGGTAGCCAGCTGAAAGCCTCTTCAGTTTGGTGAAAAGGAGTCCACACAAGGGTACCAGCAAGAACAAAGAGAGGGAGAAAGATAAGAAAATAGAGATAAAATATTTTTAAAAAACATTCTGAAAATGCTCAGTGACTATTGCAGTGGTATGGAAATGAGGCTTGCAGAATACCTTTACCTTACAAAACATATTTTAAAGCACTTTTACAAAGTATAAAATGCACACTCCTTGTTGCCCACAAAACACTTCCCATTCCTAAGAAACTTTGCATACCGAGTAACTGCATCATCAATATTTGTTCAAATTGGTGTGTGCAAACCACAAAGGGATATACACTGTAGTTCACTGTTGACTGAAGCAAGATCTGGCCTGAACATCTGGGCAAACAGTGAAAAAAATAATTTAATTGAAAGGCGAAATCCACCAGAGATCCTTCTCCCTGCCATTGCGCTGTTAGGGATGGCCCTAAACAGTCAATCATCCAATGAGTAACAACGCATGACTGTGTTCCCAGTTTGTTGCGGAGTGAAAGTGTTGCAGAGCGTGTGACGTTTCTCGCCCAGCGCCCCCCACCCTATCACCAGTGGCATAGCCCTGTCTGACAGAAAGGCTGGCAGCAGCTGTCACCTGCCCGAGCTGCGACCGGGCACATTCAAGGCCAAAGCACCCCGCAGGTCCCCCGCCAAATCAATATGACCGATATCAACACACGTTCAGACACAATAAAGCCTTTTCTGTTCCAAGAATCTTCCTGGACGGGCTGCCTCTGTACCTGACCATCGCGTTTCGGTTGTCGGCCAACCGCTAATATAGCCGTACGCTACTGCTGCACTTTTCATCCTTATAAAATCTACGCATTAAACGGCGTGATGAATACATCCCGTTCGGGCCGCACTTCTCCTCGCACTTCCACTTGGATCATTTTCAATAAGCCACTTCCAACTTTCTCTCCCTCTCGCGGTCCATTTGCCTTCGCAATCAATCACCATGCAACCCCTTTTAAGCAAAGTGGCCTGAGACAAACTTTAATCAAGTGTTCCAGTAGAAAAATGCAATTCAATTCAGCTCAATTTCGAGCAGCAGTTCACCGCGCTGCCCCTCTCTTTCTCCTTCCCTGGTATTTTGTGGCACTCTCCATCTGCACCTCTCATTTTGACCATTTCCCTCTCCTTCTCATCATCTCTCTATAGCCCTCGAAATGTCTCTCTTCCCATCTTACTCTGCCCGTTTTCATCTCTGTATAATCAGCTCATCTTCCCCCTCTCCATATATCTGTATGCTGAGCCTCGATTGGAACAGGGTGTTATTGTCAGATGGGACCAAAATTTAGATTTTTGGCCTCACGCCAGCCGTGGGTTTGCTGTCAGAAGAGGCTTACATTGAAAAGGGTGCCATATTTCACCTGAAATGATGCTATGGGGTTGTTTTGCATTTACTGGTCCTAGCACTATGGAGGGTCAATGGAATCATGAACTCCAGCAAGGACATTTGGACCAAAAACCCCCTGCCAGGATGCATGAAAAAAGCTGCAAATAGACCTTTCAGCAAGACGATGATCCCTAGTACACCTCGAAAACAACAAAAAAATGGTGAACTCAACACACCACAAAATTACTGTTTTGCAATGGCCATGGTCTCCAGACTTGAACATGATTGAAAATTTGAAGAGGGCAGTCCACAAGCATTGAAGTATCTTGAAAGATACTATATAGAGGAATGGTCAATCAATATGTTCACCAATCTTATAAAGCACTATATAAAACAACTCAGTAATGATATCCTTGTGAAGGGAGGTTACACAAAGTCCTGAAAACATGATTATGAATAATTACTTAACAAATATGTTTCTGGAAAAAATCCCCCCCCCCCCCCCCCTCCCATCCTCCCTCCCTCTTACCCTCCATCTCCCAGTCTCATTCTCACCATCTCCCACTAGCTGTAGCAAGGCGAGGTCCAGCGGTCTCTTCCAGCGTGAGTCCTTGTGCAGGGCGATGCCGTAGCCCGTGGTGGCAAACACCTTTCCAGAGCCAATGGTCATCACTTTACACCCTTCATCCTTCCTGGCCATGTAATTTACTACCGCAGCATCATAGATGAAGGCATCCAATTTACTGCAGAGTGGAAGATTAGAACTGTCAGTCACAAATTATTCGCACAGAGGAGAGAAACATTAGATAGACAGACACTGTCTGGCTTTAGAGAATATCAAAAGGGTCCCATCAGTGAGAAAATTGGGGAAATGGTTGACATACTTAATATATACTTAATAAGTACAGCTACTTATTGTGATTTTATCAAAGCAAAAACGCATTTTTGGAGAACAGCGGATGTTCAAGCTTATAAACCATTCAAAGGTACAGAGCGTACTTTTACTGTGTAAATGAATACAATTCAGTAATGACACTGACCCGTTCTTGAGGTTAGCGATAGCCTCCTCCACCCCTTTTTGGTTGTACTTGATCATGTACTGGTGCATGTCAGGGTAATTGCTGCGTATGTTCTCCTCGGTGCTGCCATTGGGAACAGTCCCGAATTTGAGAGGGGGGTACTGCTCCGTGGGCTGCTGGAACTGAGAAGAGGCGGAAGAATGAGCTGCCACTGCACGTTACCTCTCCTGATCGATACGTTTATTTTAACACAATTTGTTAGCTCTTGTTATTGCCTTTGTTCATATTTGCTCAATCGCAGCTCTAGGCCGATTCCATGGCTTCAGCATTCTCTGTGGATCTGGGAGAGACTGGCGCTTGTGTCCTCGCAATAAGTGCTGCCGGGCGGCACTTCTCTCTCCGCCGCACGCCAGCTGAGCCACGGAGTCGGTGTCACTTCATACGCACCCTTCTGACCGAAGCCCTCTCTCCCTGAGACCATGTGAACAATGATATGCCAACTTGTGGGGCTTCTGGTACAGCTCTAGTCAAACATGGCCCTGACCAATTATTTGTGTTGCATTTTTACACATTGGTTTCCAGGACACTACCTCCAGTCTATGTAACCTTAGACTCTAGAGCCATGAGAGGATTAACCATTTACAGACGGTGCACTTAATTAAATATGATTCATGCCCTTTTAGGTGTCTATGTTTCGTCGTTTCCATATAGTAATTTATTACTTGGCTGCATACTGAAATGCCCAACAGGGACAATAAAGACAAATTAGGTTGAACTGAACTGAATGCCATGCCACACACAACTGTGCTGCAAATTAACTTAAAGGTCCTCATTACTCAACATGAGTGTTGAGGGGCCACCTTTTTGTCACTGAGCCCGGAGACTGTGTCGATGTACTCCTCTTGGATCATGAAGGCGGCCAGGTTGGCGGTGTAGCTGGCCAGAAAGATGACGGCGAAGAAGGCCCAGACCAGCACCATGATCTTGCTGGTGGTGCCTCTGGGGTTCTCCACAGGGACCGAGTTGTTGAAGACCAGAGCCCACAGCAGCCAGATGGACTTTCCAATGGTGAACTTTGAGCCCCCAACCTCTGAGGAATCATGGGAAATAGCAAAGAGACGAGCAGGACTGTGAGGAGTGCTGCCCTCACATACTGTACCGTCAGAAAGAAAGAGGGAGAGACCAAACAGCGGTAACACGCCCCTCTGCCTAAGCAATCAAATGTTCCTGACTGTGGATGCATTGCAACATATGATGAAGCATATGTGGAAACATACCCATTTGTATTTGAGCATGCTGTCCATTACAAAAAAACTATATATCATGGTACATGAAGGCAACTATTTTAAATATGAGTCAAAATATACCACATACTGCAGGCTATTATACATATGTGCACATACATACATGTAATCATACAAGTATCATCAAAATAAAATAATATATTAAGCAATGTTTTAATAAAACGGCATGTCTGAAAGTTACAAATATATACTTCTTACATTTATACATATGAATACAAGCAGCAACAGCTTTAATTCCTATATTACTAGTGATACAATAAGTACTGCGTGATAAACAGGTGTAATATTGACGATGTCACCCTCACTCTTTCCACTCTGCAGGTTGCGGTTGTATCCAACAGGGCTGAAGAACTCGAAGATGAATACGGTCAACGCGACAACGGTCAGACACATGACGAACATCATCACCCACACGGCCGGGCTGTAGGGCTCTGAAATGTCAGAGAGACAATCCTCAACAATGCTTAAGGGAATATACAGTTACCGAAACTAGCTAAGAGTTTTAAAAGCTAAAGTAAAAAAAAAAAAAAAAATTTATACAGCAGTTTTGATACAGGGCACTCAACACACTTTCCAACTGAGAGAGAATTTAAATGAAAAGAGGAGGCAATTGAAATAAACTTGGAAAAGAAAAATCCTTGAGTATATAAAAGTATAAATAAAATAACAGGGGAATAGCAGAAAAACTATGAGCAATATGCACATTTAAATAAATGGGATTTTAAAAGGCTTTTAGACAGTCTTGTCTGGCAAGGCATTCCATTGCTTAGGGTTGTGCACAGAGAAAGCCTGGTCACTGAAACAGGTCTTAAAATAATTATCTGACAACACTTTGCAGTACATTGGAAATGAGTAATTTAGAAATATTTGCAGGCTAGACCATGCAGGACCATAAAAGCAACAACTCAGTCAGTGGAGGCTGAAAATTTAATAATATGTGACAAGTATCAAACCAAAAGGTATTAAGGTGGAATAGGAGCATTTAGCATCCCTTCAGCTTCTCTCATGATTTCTGTTCAGACCAAATTTCTCTGCTAAATAAACCTGTCATATAAGACTTGACACAACCTCATAATTCAGAAACGGAGATTTCAGTCTAAGCCTTCCCTACAAAAAAACGCGCAGCCAGGATATTGCCCCGTGAGTAAAAGTTTCTAAGAATTTCACAGCAGGTTTTCAGCTTTCAACTTTTTGACAACTTTTTCCCCCTGAATATCTTCAACAACTGCGTATGAGCACAAACAAACAAGTCTTTTTGGCAGATCATCCAGGAGATCATAACCACACAGGCACTGAAAAGCTTTCATCGTGCAGCTACAAACTATAAATCACGTACAAAATACTCGCTTGTCTTTTCTCATTTCAACTTCATTCAATAAAAACAGTGCATCTCCCAAAATGCTGCTAGTGACAGTGCGCGTGCATTTCAAGAGTATAGCACTGCTATTATTCTTTGTACTGGTGACAACCAATATGCAACTCAGCCCTCTGATCCACCCTTTCAAATAGATTTTTTTGTTGTCACAGCTTCCACATTAATAGATTTTTTGGATGGGAGCTATTGTGTGAAAAATTTTATGAAAACGACAAACAGTATGACTAAAGGTATGACTGAGTCCTGCAAGCCTCTCTGTAATGCTGTTGCCACACTGAAAAGGTCAACTGAAACAGGACAAGTTCTTAAAACATAATAATCAACATAATAATCACAGCACTAATCACTGTTAACATCCTCCATAAATCGATACTATTCCACACAAACATTCTCTACGAACTTGGTGCCCAATCAACCAGAGCAATCGCCATTGTTTGATGTCATGGGTTAAACCCTGCTAACTGAAGCTCTCCCTCCCTGGACACCTCCCTCCCGGAAGCTCTCTCAACGCCCCCATTCTGTTTAATAGCTGACCAGCCAGGTGTGAACAAATAAAAAATAGTAAACCAAACATCAATATGCACCAAACAATCGACAAAGACAAAATTTTCCACTAACGATTATGGTAACATCTGTTTATCAGAGCTACCAGTGCTAAAGCCAAGCCATTCAAATGCATTAACCAAATGTGTCAAACAATTTCACAATCAATGCCAAGCACTTATGCTCCCATGAATACACTTCCTCTGTCGAATTTGTTTTGTACCACACCGAACAAAAATTGCCAACAACTGTTTTCAAACCAGTTGATGAATCCACATTCATGATCTTTACAAATTCTTAGCATAGAGGAGAACAAAACCAGCAGAACATTTTAAATTGAGGCCTGCAGTTCCCCAACCCTGCCATGGGTCAGCTATAAATTAAGGATAGTTAAGCCAGTCTGATTAAGACAAAAGAAAAAAAACATTGGCAAGCCTGCTGAAGTTCAGTATAAAATTTGGAACAATTCAGTCAGCCTGATTAAAATATAAAATCTGGCTGCCCCTGTATAGGCCAGTGTGAAATTGGGAACATTCCACCAGGATGATTTTTAAAAGCTATATTAAAAAGTCTGCCAACCATCCCATAAGTCAGTTGAATCTTCAAACAGTTCAGCATAATTTATAACAAAAATATTCTGGCAAACCTGCTGCAGGCCAGCGTGAAATTATGAACAGTTCAGACAGTTTTATTAAAAAAATGAACAAATCTGATAATCCTGTGAAAAATACCTATAAAAAAAAAAACAGGAAGTACATAAAGTATATTTTTGGCTTTTAAATCAAATATGTCTAAAACTCATTTAAATTAATTTGAATATAACCACACTATTCTTGCAGAAAAAAGCTAATCCTGAAATCATCCACATTCCATGCTTCTGTGCAAGTCTCCAAGGCAAGTGTTGCCACGGTAACTCAATCAGCCAGACTTGACCAGTGGGTCGTCAATCAACTTGACAACCAGCAAAAGCATTTCAACACAACATTGTTTGTCTGGCTATAAACTAATGAGCAAAGCAGACTGAGTGCAAAGCCTGATTATGGTGTGGCGGTGCGTTTTTAAAATGTATACTGCGCAATGTCTTTTCCTGTATGTTACAGGTTCACAATTCACAATTCCCTTTGTGAAACAACCCCTTTATCTGGGCTTTACTCACCGAGGAAGGCGGACGGGGAAACTGTGCCATTGCTGCGGGAGACCATAACGCTGATTCCCGTCTCGACGAAGGGTACGGTAAAATCCACCACCTCTGACCGCTCCTCGTTAATAGTCAGAGAGCCAATGGCCATGTCAGCACGACTGTACATAACCTGACAGGAAGGAGCGGGAATCACGGTCAGGAACACAGCGCACACGTGTCCGCCGTCGCATGCAGTGTTTCAGGAGAGATGTCATTATACTGTGTATGCAAGGCACATTTTACACATGTTTGTCATCACAGCTTATGGGAGGAGAGAGATGTAAAAAGATATTTGGAGGCGGACCAAGCATCCACAGTAAGAGTTAGAGCCGTGTTCTATGATAAACCTATGGTTTAAAATGAGGCAGTGACCCCTGACCTCTCCCACCATGCCGTTCCACTCTCCGTCAATATTCTTCCCGTGCTTCCCGTTGGTTACCAGGTAAAGGTCGTAGGTGAAGCCCACTATTTTGGCCAATCGTTTAAGGACATCGATGCAGAATCCTTTACAGCACTGTTTCATGGGCACCACGCTCTCGGAAACCACACTGGGTTAACACGGGAGGAGGGGGGAAAAAGAGGAAGACACCAGGGAAAGGACAGAAGGAGAGACAGAATGTGAAACAGAGACAAGTAAAGAGAGAGAAAACTGTAGCGTAGGTAACTTCAGCGGGAGACGCCGTTCCCCTCGGCTCCTCCCCCACCTGGTATTGAGGCGGAGCCGGCAGGGCACGGAGTCTCGGATGCAGGAACCGGTGGCGGTGTCTGCTGGCTCCACGATGACAAAAGGCCGCTCCTCCAGGGTGACGACTCGCAGGTGCTGAGCGTCGTCCGGGGGCTGCAGGAAAGAGCCATACCGCGACCAGGCTGGGTACCGCAGCTTCAGAACCCGATTTTCCCACCAGCCAACCTGGGGGAGGCAAGGAGAGGGAGACAGAGAGCGGCATGAATCACAGTTACCGAAGGGTCACACGCCACACAGCACAATAGACTTCCCCCACCCTTACCATTACTATGGAATATCTGCTTCTATTCATTTTGTCTACTGTGTTGATGACTGTTTGCTTCCCTTCTCTTGTTATTACTGTGTAAAGAGTAAAGCGTCCTTGGAATCTGGAAAGGCTCCATGTAAATAAGATATATTAATATAGGCCTGAACACAGCCATCGTGAATGAGGTCCAAAAGCAAAGCAACGATAAAGTTGCAGTTACTATTCACAGGCAGGGAGCCAGGACATTTTAATGAGAAAAATACTACTAGGATCTTGTAATATAAGCATAACAGGATGAGCACAGGCTCATTTTAATAATCCGGCTGCCTTAGTTCAAAGATATTTAATCAATGGAACATGAGTAAATTCAGATGAGTGCTAATGTTACCTATTAGGTAAGCAGTCTCGCTTGGAGAGGTTTTATATGAATGAAGATATCAGTATAAAAACAGTGCGGTGTGTCAGAAACAAAACTAAATGTTGGGATTGTGTACAGAAAGTGGTTTTTAATGGATTTTAGGATGCGTTTTTTGTTTTAAATGCACTGATTAAAGTAATAATACCATCCAGAGTAAGTTAATACCATCTGGTTTGATCCATAAACTGATTACATCCTAGCTCTGCATGCTGTGTGTTACATGCATGCAAAAGCAAATGGCTGTTGCCCAAACTATGCCAAATGCATACTTCATACTAGAGAGAAATGTGGGAGTGGAGCGCCTTAATATTAGAGGTTATGAAATATGCAAACTATGGAGGTAAGGACAGCATATGGGTGAATACGCTTCCAAAGGTTCGGAGGCTACAAATAATATCAAGACAATTTTAACACAGTGCCAAGAATCAAATAAACCCTGCTGAACCAAATGGCCCATATAAATGACTTACACCTGTACGACTGTGGACTGCCTGAAATATTTAAAAATCCCCGTTCACTGAAAAAAAGTGTATTACTTATATTCTCAAAAAATATATATTTTTTATTTATTCAGTAACTATTATTACAATAAATAATTCATGTGCTTGACATAAGAATTATACAGAGCACCGTACACAGCATACATTTGAAAATTTCCAATTATACAGCTGGATATTAACACAGTTTAAGACAGAGTAAAACTGAAATTTGCACACAGAATCTGTGAACCTCAAGCTCCATTCCTGGACCACTACACACCAATGCCCAAAGTGTGCAAAGCAACTAAAAATATAGGCATGCATCAGAATTTTAATACAGACACTTAAAAAAATGAAACATTAGCAATCCTCTGACTCGCTATGAAATGAGTCACCGTGCATAATCATGTTTTCCAATGTCATAAATTATGCAAATCTGCACAGTCGCTACAGTTAGTGCCTGATTTCTCTTGAGCATCAGAGGTAAACTGAACCAATAAAAACAGCCGGTTTTTTTTCGGCAGCAGGTTTAAACTTAAGAGGTATTTTCTACCTGGGATCCCTTTGGGGAAGATTAACTAAGCAGATTATTGAGATGCTTTCATGTTTGCAGGGACCTTGCTAATACCAATTACATAGATGAAGTCAGCCATCATCAAGTTAAATACCACTTAGCGCACATCCATTAGACACTTCATTCAATGAGATGCGCCTAGCATGTGAAAACTGCAAGTACCAACAGGGAAATGGCCAGACCACTTTGGGACATCAAAGCCCCAATTACATTTTTCAATACTCTGAGAAGGGCACTTTCAAAATCACTTTTAACTGGATTTTTAAAGTCCCTTTAGGTCACGTCTGAATAATTGACAAAGTCAAAAATAAAAATAAAAAGTCTGAGCCCTTGTCAAACGGCCTATAAATGACTAAGTGAGTGGATTTAAAATGAGCCGGCTCGACTTCGTCTACTGCATGAAAATAAACACGGACGGCGTGACAGCGACTTCCCTGACACGCATGTAAAAGAGAGGCATTAAACTCTTCCTGCGGGGCCAAAGGGCAAGCTAGCTTTCCTGCAGCGGGTTAATTGGTCGAGTTATTCAGAAGGACTGAATAATGTCATTCTGTACATAATTATCTTGCATGCAAGTCAGTTAATCCAGCAGGATAGCTGGCTTGACACTGAGTGCCACTTATCATAAATCATTTTAGCATGGATCCCAATAACTAAAAGGAATTTGGAAATGCAAAGATAATTAAAAAATGTGGCTACTGGATGAGTTCATGCAGTCAGACAGTGTGTATATCTAAATAAAACTTGGCGGCATCACACATGTTAAATCCCACAAAGATTAAAACTTCTGCTTGTGAATAACTGTGCAAAATGAGCATGTATTAGCATTTTGTGTAATAGTGACAGAGGTGTGCGCAGAAACTGCACACATTTTTTACCAGTGATTTTGACATGTCTGTGTTTGGTGGCAACCCGATGAATCAATGTGTCGTGGTGTAACGCGGCACAAAGCTGAGCGACTCTCTATTCATCTAACCTCCTCCCAGCCTTTTCCTGGCGTGTAGGATATGACATCCAGTGATGGATTGGCCAGGTAGCCGTCACTGTTGAAGGAGTAATCTCGTCCACCCAGGGTAATGTTACTGAAATACCTGAGGCCAAGAAACAGAAACATAGTACAAGCTAGAAATGTGACATTGCAGTTAATTCCACTTAAATCAAACAAAGCATTTAAATAAGATGACGTGTTTGCACATGTCCCAGATGCACTGTGGTACAGATGTTCACTCAATGTATACAGTACATACAAACCCCCATTCCAAAAAGGTTGAGACAGCACAACATTAAATATCATTTCTTTGTACTGTTTTCAATTAAATATATCTAAAAGAGAATTTACAAATCACTGCTTTCTCCTTTGATGTGCATTTTACATACAGTCCCAACTTTTTTTGAATTGGGGTTTGTACATTAATCATAGTACTGGTGTTTTGCATTATTGGTACAAGTAGCCTGATACAATAACTGCTTTATATCTAAAGTAATGTTGTCAGACTTGCTTTAAAGTGTACACAATATACATGAAAATAAATTGAAATGGCAAATGCAACTTCACAATTATTTTATGAAATAAAACATGGCAACGCTGGTAAATGGGCAAGAGTCCGCCTTCAGAAATTGTACGCTCTCAGAGATTTTAATAAAATTCCTCTATGCATTCAAGCGTTTCAATCTAGCCTCCTATACTATACATTTAAGAGCATGGAATGAGAAATGACAGCCAAGGTAAAAACTGAAATGAGTGCATTCTCTAGCCTCTGCCTCTCCCACACTAATACTGCTGCATTCGATCAACAATCTGCATGAAAAAACACAGTGAAGTATTATAGCTTTCTCGAGATTGGGCTCCTGAGGGAACCAACCCATTGAAGCACTTGTCCTTCGTGTAGGGATTTGCCTGTAGTCGTGCATACGTACATTTCCGCATTTAGCAGGTTCTCTTATCCACAGCAACTTACACAATTTTTTTTTACATACAATCCGTTTATACAGTTGGATATTTTACAGAAGCAATTCCAGTTAAGTACCTTGCTCAAGACACAACAGCACTGCCCCAGCTGGAATTTGAAGCTCAAAATGTTGAGTAATAAGCCCAGATCCTTAACCATTACACAACGCTACACTGCTAGTCCAGAATGAATGTGGACTGTGACCATTGCTATGACATGATTTGCCACAGCATCACCCCAAAAGACTCCTAACCATAGTCAATTACTCAATTACTCAATTACAAAATCAGGCAGTTACTCAAGCCACACTCGAATACTTTTTTTTTCTGTTTGCCAAATACTATTTTCTGTATTAGCTATCTTTGAACTTTTCTATTACGGAAAACATGTAGACTGCAACAAACAAGGCCGACCAAAAACTGGCTTTGGCCATTGTTGAATCTCAGGGCAGAAAATTAGCTGGTGAGCCTGTGACTGGCCTGAACCAGCCTACATGTGGACAAACGGCACAAATACGCAGCTAGGTTGCGGTGTTGCTGAAGCCAGGCTCGTAAAAACACAACGCTAGTGTACAAACACTGCCTAACGCAACAGGGTAAGATTGCACAATTAGTTGACTGGTGCAGCTCAGGAAGCCAAAAATTGCTCTGAGGAAGCATTAATCACACATTATTACAGACTGTAGTAACGCTGAATGTTAAACAGCAAGTGCCCGCCATGGCAGTTTTTCTCAAGAGAGTAGTTCCCCTCCCTGTCACATCCAATATACACCTGCAAATGTAATGCAAAGAGAGCCACAGCATGATGTGGAAGAATCCAATTTCTGTCCATTTGTCAGCTCGTTTAATGAAACAACTACTGAATGTGGTGAGACCACCAATGAGAGACAAGCCTCTTAGGGCCTGCGGCCCCTCACCTGATTCTGCCAGGCACCCTACGCGTATGGTTGCTGTCGGTCTGGCAGTTGTTGGCAAAGTACGGCCCTCTTGATGCTCCGTAATCCCTCCGGAGGGCCACGGCTCCGTGCGTCAGCACCGACACCCCCTTGACGATCCTCTTCCGCGGCTCGTCCCTCCAGCCCTGGGGCCTCACGGTGAACAGGACCTTCGGGAGCCCCTCCAGGCCCAGGCTGGCCAGGGCAGGGCCCACTGCGAACCACATGTGAGAGGGGCTGGCCTGGCCTGTCGCCCAGGCTGCCTTGAAAATGAGCTCGGCCTCCTCCTGGGAGCAGTACAGCAGACGCACCTAGCACGGGTCAGAGAGGGGAAAAATTAAAGAGGCGCACTGAGAGACCGGGCATGCAGGATCACACACCCCCTGAGTAGAAACTTCAAACGAAGTGGGGACATTAAGACCTCTCTCAGATGTTCCGTATCCACAGCATTCAAAAGCTTTACAGCATTGAGAATACCGGGAATAACACAAGACAGATCGGAGGCGTTTGTTTGTTTGTTTGTTAGCGTGTTTGTTTTCTGTTCATTAGCCGTCTCTCAATGAGCTTCATTTGCAAGCAGACCCTGTGGCAAATGTACTGTGGGCAGGAAGTGCTGTCGTCCACATTCCTCCTCGCAACAGGTGGTGTGAGTTATATTAAAGATCCTTTTGAAACAGAAGGTGTAGCTGCTGGAGGAACACACCCCCGTGGATTCGTTTTCTCAGCTCGTTTCCCCAAAAGAAATGTGTTACTATTACAAAAAAAACTTTGTCCGAGAAACTGTTGTTTTTTTTTCCAAACATTTTGTTGATATGCTGTGGATAAACGTCATTTAAATAAATCAGAAAGACACAAAGATGGTTGTAATTGCACATTACTGAATGAAACAAGCACTGGCTGTGTGGAGTTGTAACCTAGCAGCATTTTGCTGGCCAGACACATAGATAAGTGTAAATGTGATATTTACATTTTTGGCTTTTTCTTCAATTAGCTTCTTTCTAGATAGCTAGAGTAATGTGATTCTGGGCAGCACATTTGCATTGTATTGTATACAACCACGTAACACACCAGGGCTATAAAACAATGTAATCAGTAAGTATTTAACCAATGCCTCACTTCTAATTCCACGCCAGTGTGATCCAAAGGCAACAGGCGAGATTTCAAACACTATATTGGTGAGCCCTCGTACGCTAAACCAAGAAGAGACAGGCAAGTGTTTGGAGTGGACAGCAAGAAAATGATTGGCCACAACATTGTATTAGCACACACAGTCTGAGGTATGGCACTGTGTGTACACTGTTTCCAGAAGAGAAACTGGCACTGTCTGTAAATGTCGGCATCGAGAGGATTTGAATGAACAGAAGGAAAAAAAGAGGGAAAGACTTTAAAGAAGGGAATTGTACACTCAGTCATTTAACTAGACATGCTGCTTGGGTATTCATATAGTGTTCAGCCTTAACTAGACATGCTGCTTGGGTATTCATATAGTGTTCAGCCTTAATGTCTTTTCTTTGTCAGAAGTATGTGCACTCAAAGTTAGTGATTAAGCAAGAAAAAGATTAAACATCGTTCTCGGCAAATGTAGGCAAGGGTGAGAAAATGAGACTGAAAATGGCGGAGCCATTCCATAAGGAAATGAAATTATACTCCCATTTCCCTGTGTGTGAAAAAGTATGGATGGTGAGTGAAAGGGAATTTACTTTAAAGCAGGGATGTCCGATCCTATATAGGTATTGTTTGAAAATTGCCAGTGTAGGAGCAGGCTTTTTGGTCTAGCCCAGCATTAAAACACCTGCTTCAACAAATTAAGCGATTAGTTGACTAGTTGAATCCGATGCTGGGCTACAAGAAAAGCCCGCAACACTCCTGATTTAGGGAAACGTCCTCACCTGTGCCTCGTTCTCCTTCAGCAGCCTCCTGGTGCGACCTCCGCCTGGGTCGTCCGTCATGTTGAGCATCACCATGCTTTTCTTCTCCCACCCGATGAAGGAGCCGTCCGTTAGCCCCTCCACTATCGCCAGGAAGTCCTGGTAGCCATGGTGACGGGTGGACACCACCGAGAAAGCAGTCCAGTCGTACTCCTCCAGCACCCCAAAGATCACCTCCAACTGGAGGGCCGTGGAGGAGCTGAACTGGAGGTAGATGGAGCCACTCTCCTGCAGTCAGTTGGATGGAGAAATAGGGTTTAATATTAGACCTGTGGAAAATATGTTTCTGAATGCATTCTCCCATGCAGGCTATTCAATCTATTATAATGTAGCATCATGGGCAGAAAGAGTGCTAATAATTTTCAAAGAAATAATCAATGCTGGAAGAAAGAAAGGTCAATCTTGTTTCCCATGAAGAATCACAGTTTTACACGTGGTGTTCTAGATCCCTGGCAAATAACTAAGCCATGAATCGTCGGATATAACATGCACCACTGTGGAAAAAATATAAACATCCCAAAAATTACCTGCGGCTCCCTCCCCAATCCAGCTCCACCTCCAACAGCAACGATAGGGAGCCCGGTCTGAGCAGAGACAAACTCCAGCAAGGGGGCCAGGGGGCCCCTGGGGGCCCGGGCGGGCCTCTCCTCCTCGTATACCAGGCCCTGCAGTGGTCTGGTGGCCAGGAGCTGACACAGCTGCAACAGCAGGCTCCTTGGGCTGCTCTCGTTGATGGCCAGCCAGATCACATTGGCCAAGCCCCACTGCGTGACCACGCTGTCGCCATGGGTGCTGGAGATCCGCCCCAAATCCACCCCGGGGTACGGGACCCTGCTCCCGCCTGACCTGCTGCCCCCTGCCGCGCCTGCTGCCGCTGTCTCAGGGTGCAAGGAGGAGCCGGAGTATATGACGGCAATGTTGAAGTGCCCGGAGGAGCCCAGGTCTCTATCCCTCTCTCGGGGGCGGTGCAAGAGCGCGGGGGAGGAGCCGACAGACCCGGTCCATGCCAGCATGGCCAGTAGGAGAGAGAGGGTGGGTTTCAAAGCCATAGGAATGGACAAGAGCAGGCAGGGGAGGGGACAGAGAGCAGGCAGGGCAGGGCTGCAATGCTTATATATAAAGGGTGGAGTCCAGTACCGTAACACTTGCGATGCGACGAGGATTACAGGCAAGCGGAACAGTGGGATGGAGCGAGAGAGGAGAAGAATGCTCAAGTGCTTGAGATGGATGATGAGGAGCAGCATGAGAGAGAGAGAGCGGAAGAAAACAGAAATAGAGAGTGTGCAGCAGACAGAGACAAAGACAAGGGGGTTATTATGAGGCATGAGCTATACCAACAGCCATTAAGATAACTCACAATACACACACAACTCTTAACACAGTTCACCGACATAATGGTTGTTTGGGAAATACAATGATTCAGATAATGCACACACCCAACACGCAAATGCATACGCACACACGCGCGCGCACACATGCTAACACACACAAAACTTAAGCCTGGAAGGAGGCACTAAAGTATTGCCATGATAATCCTTATTTCCTTACGCATTGCTTAGAAATGGCCATGTTGGTACTTTGCACCCTTTCAGAAATGGCCAAAAAGGTCCCTTAACACTCTGGGGTCTAAGCCTATTTTCCCCATTTTTTGGTACCCTTTGATAGTTACTATTACATATATGTAAGCCTATATGGCACTATCAGGTGTTGCATATCTTTTTTTCAACACAAGCTAGTCCTGTGTAGTCCTGTTTCTGTTCCCGACTCACCGTCATCTTCACTCTCCAAAATAATTTCCCCAAAAAATGCCTCCAATTGGCTCGTCGATGTAGAAACCTCTGGTTGGTCTAGAAACACAGGGGTGGGCTCTTGTAGCTACTATGCTAGGCTTCACACCGCAATTTATGGTAAGTTCCTATGCGAAACGAGATCGAAGTTATTAAACGAAACGTATGCGCACCGATTCCATGTCGCCGGCGGCATGGTCGACCCCAGTAGATTAAGAGGAGTCCTTTGTGATTTACCAAAAAATATGCATGTCATGAACCAATATGAAAATTCAAAATCCAAGTTTTTAGTAGCACACATTACTAATGCAAAGCCAGAATTTCATGTTACAATATGAAAAGAGGTGAAATTATAAATGGAGGCCCAGACATAATGGACCACAACTTCTATCTGCTACCACCCAACTGCATATAATAAACTGGTTCTCAGCAGAGAAGGACTTTATATCACTGTAAGAATTCCTTAGGAACTTGGGAGATATTAGAGTTTCCAATTTCAGACATCCAATCAAGAGTGATTTATTGCACAGATTAAACGACGATCATTATACATAAGTACACAAGGTACAGAAAGGCAGATGGAAATTCCCAAGTAATTTTACACTGTGTGTGTCTTCATGCTTTGCGGGACCACCTATGGACCTCCTGCCACAGAAGCAGTGCTTCCTGATGCAAATGCAAAGACAATCATAGTCGGTAACCTGAATGTCCCGCAGAGATGCAAATCTGCCTGAAACAGCAGACTCTATTGTCTGTAAAGCAGTTCAGCCTACAAGAATATTCAATACAGAATTTATTTCACATTGTATATAATCTTTTAAATTGGTCACATTCAACTCATCTTGGTAGAAAAGGCCCGTAGTTTCACGACATCAAACAAATTCACAGCTTTTACAGGGCTTAACACGGACAAGTGCACGTTTTTGGATGGACAAGTAAAATTTTCCATCCACTTGTCCTAAGTTCAATTAAAAATGATCTGAATAGAAGTAGAAATCGCATGATGCTCATTTCACCTGCCGCTCTGGTTACATTGTTAATGAGATCATTTCACTAATAGAAATTGAGAAAATGCAACGACAAATTGAAATGGGTGGGTTTCACACAAGCTGACGAGTCTTTCGGACGAGTGAAAAATGAAGTCCCATAGTGCCAATGGAAAAGTGCTTTTATTAAACATTATTAAAAGAAATGTGTATTTCATCAAGATTCCATTATTTCTTATGTGTGTAGACATGCTCTTGCACTCAAATTATAAGATAACTCAAGTTATCTATGAATCCATATATTTCCATTTTAATTGTATTTAACTAGGCTTTTAATTAGTACAAAATGCATTGTTACCCACTTGAATGACAAATTGGCCACCAAGTAGTTGTCTTCAGCGACAAACTCCATCACACTTCTGAAAATAATGAATACATAACTGATAACACTTGCTTTTCGGTGGATAGTGAATATTAAGCCAGGAACCGCTTGCAAGTTCAGCCATTACAGAGAGGAAGGCCTTTTCCTTAGAGTGGAAATGTACTGGAATTGGTTTGCTCCATCTTTCCTCTGGACAGCTGCATCCCTGGCATGGCCCTGCTACTTGGCCTTAACCCCCTTACTGAATGCTCCCAGCTGTCTTTTCAATGTACTTTTATGTATTTTTTTACTGTGGCAACCTCCCCTCATCCCTCCCTTTCAATTCGCCCACTCTGTCTCTGTAACTCTCCTGCCCTTTCATGTTGCCTTTTTCCATAACATTATTGCATGAAAGACGCTTTGCCGAACTCAGTTCTCAGTTTAACATTCCACCTGTCCTTTCACCCCGGTGACTCATTTGAGCGGGGGGGGGGAAAGCAGAAATTAACTGAGATGCAGGAGAAAGTGGTTGGGGAGAGGCGTGGAGAGGATGAAGTGGAGAATGAAAGGAAGAAGGAAGTAGCATGATAAATACAGGGCAGATGGATGGAATGAGAGGAGGATAGAAAGGAAAGAAGGGTAGAATGGGATAAAGACTGAGCAGAATGGATGTGAAATACTGACTGGTCACTGAGCAAGAATAGATAGAAACACATTAAGCTACATCTGTATTTTCTATTTTATACATAATTATGTTATCAATACACATCAGCAAAGTTATTTTAATAGGCTTATTGAAGGCTCTGATGAAACTGGGTACTTGGATCTTCTTTCATGATATAATTTGCAAGCCTTCCGTTTTAAATTGGACATTTCTAACTCAACCATGATTTTGTTTGACACGACACGACTTATTATAATCATTTTTAAAAGATAGGCTAGCCCTTGCCTAGTAACACACCCATCCAGTTTGATTTTTATTATTTTTACTTATTCACATACCAGTAGCAGTGCAGCAATCCCAAAGATCACTTATATCAGAACCTAAATAATTTTAACGAAGTGAAATAAGAATGACAGTGTAATACACAGAAGCCTATTCACTTAGAGTACTTGATGGTTGAGTTGGACAATTACCAATGTCTTATTGTTGTAACACATCTTGTTAATTGCCCGACTATTTTCAGAGAGAGCCAGTGATACTATCTTGCAAATTCAATCAAAGCATGAATGATCCTTTTGCACAATGGAGTTGGAACCAGGCTAGTATGAGGTGGCTCCAAAAGATGGTTTTACTGGTACAGGCATGATTGCGTTTCTATTGCAGTACCCAGTTGCGAGCGAGATCACAGCCTGGAGTCTGTCTACAACGCGAGCATGGGCTTTTTTCCAAAAAGCACAGGACCCCACTGCTTTGGATAAATCTGCGTGGCTTGCTGTCACCAGCATGGGACAGTATCCTCCTTTTCTCCTGTCTTTCGCCCACATCTTAGCAGTACTGCAGACCCAGTTACACTGCTTACCAACTCCCACAACTTGCATGTAAGAAGGCCAAAGCCAGAAATGTAGAGGGCGAAGCTGACACCAGTCAGCACATCAGAACTAATAAGATAATGTCACTGCCAAACCTGCCCTCAGTGGGCCAGCCTAGTCTCACCCCCACAGTAAAAAAAAGGACTATAAAGCACTTTTCCAGCATCCCAAGAGATGTTAGTACTTCTGGGTTTCGCTTCTTTATTCATTTATAATTTATTCTTGTCAAATAAATTCCTACCAAATAACAATGCCCATATAAATGAGACACGAAGACAATTAGCCACATTGACTTCTGTCTATAAAAAGCGCTTTTAGGGAACAATCTGCCAACACTTTGCTCTGAGAGTCAATAGGGGCATTTTTTTTGGCCAGGCACACAACATTAATGCAAACCTCTGCAAGTTAAACTGTCACATAAAAGACACGTTTTTTTAAACAATGGAAAGAAACTGTACCAAAGCAGTTTATTTGACAACTACAAGTGCCTACGTCGCCTTTATTTTAGGTATTTATAATTACATGTTTATTTTCAGTTTTGTTATAGGTTGGCATAGCTTGCCTTGAACAACCCAATTGATTTATTTGCCAGACAGCAGTCTTAGTATGTGGCTAAGTAACAAATTTAACTGAAGTGTCAAACCATAAAGACACTGCGTATGGGTACCTAAATATAGTAGGTAGATAGAAAGTACACCATAAAAACATATCCCATAAGGAAAACAGTGAAAAGACTGGCACCATTGTTGCCAGTGAAAAACCATTCAATGAAGAGAAAAAATATATAAAACCTGTTATTTTGTGGGAGGGCCATTAAATAATGAGTTATTGTCCTAATTGTACTTGACTTTGACAGTGTTTTTAAAAAAAAAAAAAAAACATCAAATCCTTTTACAGTGTAGTTGGCTCCTCTCTGGAATTACTGTGGGTCCATAGACTCCATACAATAGTATACACATTTGTAATTGTATTATCTTCTGTATTTAGTATACACTGTTCTTGAGATTTAGATTTCAGCATTGTGACCGAGCACAAGTATGAGCACTAGCCTAGACTACTTCAACAAGTAAAATCAGGAGCGTTAGCAACTTTCCCTACACACCACTGGTGTAAATAATATCTAGGCCCACCCATTTATCTTGGCTGAACCACCACACTCAATAGTGAATGCCTACCTAGGTAGTTCTATGCAGGCCCTATATATGATAGATTTATAAAAGAGCTCATAATGATGAAGACAGTGAAAAGCTGTATAGCACATGCGGTATTTTTTAGATCATGAAATTTGTACCGTGACGTTATTATACTCTTCGTAGTGACACGTCACACGAGAATACGCCAGCCGCAAGACTAAACTGTAACTTATTACCCAGGCCAACAGTCATGATTTGATTTGCTGAACTATAAATGTACAGACTCCAGAATGAGCCTATTTGTCTAATTAGCACCATAATGCATTAACGTGTTACGTCACGGATATGTGACAATGTCGATTGCAATGTTCCATTGTTCTCTTCTGCTGCTAAAAATTCTAACTTGAATTAAGGTTTATTAAGGTTAAACGGTAACTAAGCATACTTTAAGACAAACTCTGCTGGATAGGACAGTGCATTTTCACTGACAGCATTTTATAGCCTGCAATTCCAGTCCTCCAGCGGCAGGCTAATACAACCTCCTCAGTGAAGCCACCTGTTGAGCAATCATTAACAATCATCCCAATGAGATACCTGAATCAGCCCAATTAGTCATTTAATGATTACTAATTATGCACGACTGCGCACCCATTTACAGTGCAGTACCCATAGCTACAGACACATATCCATTAGCTATTTATTCAAGAATTCAAGGTATTGTGCCGATAATACATAAATAATTGCCAATAATAAAGTGTGATTTGTCAAGTAGTGATTTTTATCTGTTTGAGTATGAGGTCATTAAGAGAAATGCACAACAGGAACAGAATTGCCCGTTGGCACTGTGGAATATTGCAAAACAAAATCTTATAATCTATTCAATAATATCAAATGGTATTTTTAAAACACTGGCTGAAGACAACTGGAGAAAACCTAATTATGTTTGTCCACTTATTAAGCCAATGTCATTTACTAATGTTTACCTGTTCTGTCATTAGTTTCCTAATATTTCTCATTGCACTGCAAATCTTTTTAATTGCTGTTTAAAATTTGTTAAATTTCTAACATCATCAAAATTATAAGCTGTATGATCAATGTCAAGAGGAAACTCATAATCACTAAGAAATAACCCAGTTAGGATCATACCTTGGTCTTCTGTAATGGACTGACAATGTGTTTTTAAAATTGGCAGTTTGTGCAAAATATATGATACACAGTACACAATGTTCTGTACATGTTTACCAAGGGATGGGCTTTTCAATGTCATCTTTTCTTTCATTGTCCAAATTATCTAGGTTAATCCATTCAGCTAATGTGAGAGTTGATTAGCTTGAAATAAACCCCTGCTGATCGGTCATTATCTAATTAATCACTTCCAATTGACTTGATATGTGTTCAACTTGCGACATGCACCACATTTAAACTGAATTAGCCTACAGGTAAACAGTTTGTAAACCCTAAAAATTGTGTGATTATAAGCAAGTGATATTCTTCTTTCTTTGTGTTCCTTTCAGCAGCCTTCAGCTGCTCAAAAGTGAAATTTATCCTGTGGTCTGATTCAGAACCAGTGGAAGGCCAAGTCACCAGACAGGTAAAATTGGATCGACAACTTCAGAAACATTGCGGGAGGAATGTGTTGCAATTTAGTCCCTTACATCATCTTTGGAATCAGTATCAATGTTTGCAATAATTAATGTCTAAGTCGGTGGATCAATCTGTCAGATGACTTCTTGGAATAACGTTTGCACCTTTTTCTAACTATTCAAATGCACGCAATGTCAACATTGCTCTTATGTTGCCCAATATTATGGGCTAGATTCGGTGAAGCAGAACATATCTTTATATGTAGCCTATGTGTTTACATATTAGCTATTAGCTTATCTCTGATTGTTTTACAGCACTGACAACTGTTGACTGGCCACATTTGTTTAGTAATTTATATTGGATTATGTCAGATTTCTCCTCACAAAAACTACATTTACACAGGAACACGTAAGGCGAAAACAAAATTAGCTTTATACTGCATGAACAAAATCTAAAAGTATCTGTAATTCACCAATCCCTCACTGCATGTTTCTTACACACTGGTGAGAAGATCAGAAACCATAATGGCAAAAAGTAGTACATTGTTTTTTCCTAACAATGACCAGAGCCAGAGCTCTGTGTTGAGTCACTGCAAAAATATTTCCTGTCAGAATACCCAGAAAACACTGGATGATTATATTACTATATGACTATGAGACTATTTGTAATGTTAGTTGTGGACTCTCTGTATGGCTTAACATACCTGGCTAAAAAAACTGCTATGTACAGCTAACTAGCTATCTGTTTACTGGCGAGCATCGGTTTACAGAGATCTACTGGCAAGCATCTACTGCACAGATCAGCTGATATTTCTAGTACGTGGATATACCAATACAATTAATAGCCTGTGTGGGCAATGAGCCCAAAATAATAATAAAGATCACTGGATCATAGCAGTTTGTAACAACTGATACCCATGAAAAAAGTATAGCCTACAGTAATCTAGATAGCTATAGCTCAATACTTAGGCAAATCAGCAGAAATTGCATCTTTTAATGTTAATACTCTATTTTTCATAAGTAGCATATTTGCCCATGTCAAAGGCTTTTATTAGTCGTCCCGTAATATGTTGTCCAGTTTAACCTTTGGAAGCCATAAACAACAAATACATACAAAGTTTCAATGCTCTTCAGAAAACATCTTGGGTGGTCACCAACAAGTGTTGACAAAGGCAGAGATGTGCTGACAACACAGCTAGACAGCCAATGTGTGCTCAGATGTCCCAACGCATCTACAGCGTTCTCAGCAATGTGAAAACTACTTTACACATAAACAGGTTTGAGCCTGTGTTTTAAGGTCTGACTACAGTGGGAATTAAAGAGGGGCTATTCAATTGTATAATAAACTAAACAAGCACACCATTGAGAAATACACCTTATGATTGTTACAGTAATGTGTCAATTGTCTGTATCGTATTTAACATGGTACAAGTCAGAAACGTCCAATGTTCATGCAATATCAATATCTGTGCCATGCTGAACCCATAGCTCGATTTATGCCAGGCATTCAGTAGACTATTTGAGTAAAAGAATAATTTTACACCTGTGCGGATTGTGAAAATAAACTGGTTGAGGCTTGTTATTTGTACATAATGTAACCATAGCCCACTATTTGGTTAAGGCTCACTTCTAGCAATGTATCCGTCACTCCGTTGTCATCCAACAATTTCCAACAAACCAATTCTGTTAGGCAAAATTTTAACGGGTTTGTCCCACGGTTAGCCATTTCGTATGCAATTCAAAGTTTTGATGTCTAAAGGAATTCCCACATATTCTTCTAGAATGCAGAGATCGGTCTATCATAGTCTACTAATTTGTCCACACAGATAGCCTACCTGTTCTAACAAACAGCTTTCATATCGGTAAACATAAAACCCAAAGACGATGGAAATGGCAACAAAGTGCGCAAAATGAAGGGCAGGACAATTTCTAAATGTACAGATGCACACATACCGGCACATATGGAAGGGAGGTACAACGCAGGCTGATACGAGTATAAAAACTCAGACAGTCACTCATGCAGCATTTTTTGGTGGGGATATTGTTTTGACGGTCAAAAGACCGTCGCTAAAAATGCAAGTTGAGCGTGCGTCCGTAAACCCGTTTGCTCGTACAGTGTAGCCTAACGTTACATAGGTTAGCATGCATGTGAGTATGTGCGTTAGAGGCAAGAGCCCCAGAGTGTGTGAACGCGCATCAATGACAGAGGGGTCAAAGTCTAGCATACCGGCCGTTTATCCATCTATCAGACAGGCAAGCAATCTATTCGACATAGGCTTGCTAGGCTACTAAAAGAAAAGCCGACAGCGGTCTCCCCAGTCCCCCGCATTGTAGCCCAACGTTTTTACTACAAGCTGTGCAATGTTTTCTTAAGTAAACCCCAAACACAATCACGCATCATATCATTAAATTTTATAATAAGAATACTTACAGTTTTTACGAAAATGCCCCCATCTCTCTCCCAGCCGCTTCATCCTTCTCGAAATCTTTCCATCCCGACTCTTATTTGCGGGTCTCCCCCCAATATATGGATGTAGCTATTTAAATATTCTAACTACGTGTTCTCAATTTCCCGACCTCTCTACGTGGCGGGCTAGATGTAGCCAGCTATATCTCTCCCTCCCTTTCTCTTCCTTTCCCCGGTTATTTTGTTAAAATTCAGTATACGCCCCGTCACCTAGCAACCTCTCTCTCCTTCATTCTAGCGACACGTGTTGAATGCTAAACTTAACGTTGTGGAATAATGTTAACGAAGGAGTAGACACACTCTCTCGTGTGACAATGTAATCTAAATATTTATTAAAACTTCCCTCCCCTTCTCCCGCAACAAAAATTGCAAAGGAATTCGTTTTTTTTTCATAGCACAACATCAATTATTTCATCTTGAAATAAGCCAAAGGCATTTATTTGGCAGACATATTTGCATGAATCAAATTACCCATATTCCCAGTACGTGTAAATAAATGTGTATCAGACATTAACAACATCTGTGCATAACAGTCAGTCTTATAATTTAATTAACCAATACGTCAATCATCATTTGTTTATTATGGTTAACTTCGCTGCAGAATTGTCACAGAGTATTGTATTGTTACAGCATTACTTAGTGTGTGTATTTTTATGAATAGCCAATATGAGAGACTAATGCCCCAGGCTTTTGTCAATGAGTATTTTGGTGTTTGATCTCTAACCGAGCAATGTAAATCAAAGTTATGTTATAGACTACTGCAGACATTACAGACACTTCTCTATGGTATATCCCTAATTTTAAAATGCACATAGGCCCAGTAGGCTAATCTATGTATGAATGAAAATTTAGCTCTACACCCAGAGCAGCCTAGATAGATAAATCTCAATATTACCGTTCCAGACTGTATAGAGAGCAAGTTATCAGACATGTAAACCTCAGAAGTCAAGTGCTCATGATAATAAAACAAATGCAATAAAAAGGACTGTTCTCTTGTAGGAAAGGTCTTTGAGGCCAGATCATGAAGTCACAACGTCTGAAAATTTGGGAGTTGGAAGATGGCCAGAGCCCAATTCAATTTGTGACAAAACTGCATTGGGAGATGTTCAGGTATCTAAAGACAAAACACTGTGGCTGGACTCTGGCCACTATACACTAGAGACAAGAGAGACAGACAGTGATGGCAAGCCATCGGTATCCTTCACTGTGAAGTTGCATGGCTTCTAAGAAACAGAGATCACCCGAAGAGCAATGAGGGCAGGGAAGCTGTCTTTCAAGGGAAGTGCGATTTACATTTTCTTGATTATACTCTGTTGGTGGTTAAACAGAGAGCTATATTCAGCACTGTAGAAATGATCATAAGTTGATGTGAGGGGATTGCATTTGGGTTGTGAGTGCAAAATTATGAACGATAATCCAGGACGGATTGTAATGTTCTTTGGTTTGGCAAAAGACTTGGTTTTTCTCACACACGCAATTGTCAACTGTTTGGGTCTGCAGGGTCAGTTTTGATATAACTCATTCACCCTGATGCCTGCATGGTCACATAAATGGTAAATGGACTGCACTTATATAGCGCCTTTATCCAAAGCGCTTAACAATGGCCTCTCACTCACACATTCACACACCAATGGCGGCAGCTGCCATGCAAGGTGCTAGCCTGCTCATTGGGAGCAATTTGGGGTTCAGTGCCCAAGGACACTTCGACATGTGGACAGGAGGAGCCAGGGATCGAACCGCCAACCCTGTGATCAGCGGACGCCCCGCTCTACCTCCTGAGCCACAGCCGCCCCACATGTTTAGTTACCGCTTGTGTTCTGGAAGCAATATACAGAAATGGGAAAATAGTTGATTTTCTCAATATTTCTTTCCATTTTGTTTTTCTTGAGATAAGCTTTGACAGGCACTTCATCAAAGTGCTTAAGGATGTGGGTGCATGCAGTTTCTCATTAAGAGAGAGAGTTTTTGAATTTGACACTGTACTTTTTTCTTCTTTTTTTTTTAGTTTTCTTCTACCATAAAACACCCTCCTGACAGGACAGAATATTCATTCAGAGCATGCAGACAAATCATTATACATTGCAATGAATGGAGGAGAGCAAACCTCTCTCACTGTGTTTTTCATCACTGTATGATATGACATTTATCTGACTAATGAGATACATTTATCTGACTCATTTTGATAAAGCCACTGGGCTCTGCCTAAGAGACTTATGCAAATTGTGGCAGTACCAGTCAATGATTATTGGTGTATGCGGGAAATTGCTTTATCATTGAGATTTAAAGATGTTCAGCTGTTCTATAGCAAATGATTTCACAGTTGCCACATAGTGTTGGTGTTATGTGGTATAGTGCTGTACTGGTCAGTGATGGCTGAAAAAAGTGTTTATTTTTATTTAAATTCCTTCCTCTGCTAAATAAGCTAAAAATCTGACACCTTGGTTTACCTATACCTACATTACATATTCTGAAAGTGTCAGAGACACAATCCTTTTTGGCATGTTTCCTCCCAACTAAAAGCAAATAACCAACTTCTGTCTTTATTTGAATTTGAGATTAATCCTGCCAGGCAGAGCTTTCTGCAAAACAGGAACTGGGAAGGGGCGGGGATCCAACTGTTCTACTGGGATCCAAGACAAAAATAAACTGTTTTGTGATATTTCTCATCAGATATCTATAGGGAAGTATGGCTGTGCAGAAACTCTAAAAGCTGACAGCTTGGTCTAAATTGGTCCCTCATCTTTGATTCACAATTTAGTGCGAGTAACTGTAAGTATCTTCTTGCCGGCATACAATTTAGTGGCAATCACTTCAACGATTTGTTTTTGAGGAAAATGCACATGCATACAGTGCCCTCCAACAAATACACTATGGGCCTGAACACTTTTAGCACACACAAAACCAGTAACATGACCAATGATTGGTGCTACACAAATACCATGACCAATCATTGGTCATGTTATTGGTTTTGCATGTGGTAAATGGTCTCGCACCCATTAAAGGTCTTAGTAAATCAGGCCCTATATACAGTATGTATATAAGGTGCTGTAATTTGTACATGGTGAAGCCAAAATGCCCTTTAATAAAAGCTGAGAATCATTAACCAAATGTGAATTGTTTGATTACACATCTAAAATTGTGGAGTACAGAGACAAATCAAGAAAAACTGTGTACACTGCTCAAAAAAATTAAGGGAACACTTAGTCAACACAGTATAACACCAAGTCAATTAAACTTCTTGGATATCGATCTGTCCAGTTAGGAAGCATAACCGATTGTAAATCAATTTCACCTGCTTTGGTGCAAATGAAAGTGACAACAGGACAGGAGAGGTAACAGCAAGACAACCCCCAAAAAGTAAATGGTTTTGCAGGTGGTGACCACAGACCATTTCTCTCTCCTTATCCTTCCTGACTGATCTTTCTATAGTTTTGCATTTTGCTAGTGCCCTTGTCACTACTGGTAGCATGAGGCGGTACCTGCAGCCCATTCAGGTTGCACAGGTAGTCCAGCTCCTCCAGGATGGCACATCCATACGTGCTGTCGCAAGAAGGTTTGCTGTGTCTCCCAACACAGTCTCAAGAGAGTGGAGGAGATACCGGGAGACGGGCCATTACACAAGGAGAGCTGGACAGGGCCGTAGAAGGGCAATAACCCAGCAGCAGAACCGGTATCTGCTCTTTTGTGCGAGAAAGAACAGGAGGAGCACTGCCAGAGCCCTACAAAATGACCTCCAGCGGGCTACTCATGTGCATGTTTCTGACCAAACTGTCAGAAACAGACTCCATGAGGGTGGCATGAGGATCAGACGTCCTGTA